>OU744814.1:21739676-22339676 GCA_916614155.1 Mesoligia furuncula | reverse complement strand
GCTTTGAGAGCAGTGATGATAAAATTAAATACAAAAAGTATAGAACCTGAACTCAAGTCCTAGGATTCGTATATCGGGGCCTCCACACTACTCCTCTATGCTCTAGCTGATCGATGATGATGAAATGAACCATTACTGGACAAAGATAAGGTTCCGTGTAGACAGTACGACGGCAGCAAAGTAGAAAGAGTCAATTGCATTTTTTACGAAATTCACTCTTTTACATAATTCGACATAGAAATCTTTGATTTGTCATGGGTTCTTTTTCCTTTTGATTCTCAATTTTTACTGATATTAAGTCATGTTTAAAAGGAGGGTTCCGTGGCTAAATAATAACAGCCGCACAGGTTGATCGATCAGTTAAGCTACGCTTGCCGCGGTTGGTCTGTGGATGGGTGACCATCTTAACATACCGAGACACCGCCGTGTCTCGGAAAGCACGTAGCGATTACAAAATCTCTTCACTATTTTACCTTAGACAACTGTCAGTTGTCAGTGTGATTTTGACAGTTTGGGATAGAAAACATTCTTCTGAAATAGTCTACATAAAAAAGGACCTAGACAAAGACTTACAAATGAAAGACAAAATGACAGATTGTATAAGGATTTCAACGGCGCGATGTCAAAAATGGAGAAACGAAATGTCACTTTGTATAGAAAAAGCTGTGTCTATTCTTCGTAGAAATAGAAAGCGTCATGCTAAGCCTGTTGATTTGTACAACCAACATAATAATGTGAACCAAATAAGGTTCCACCAACCAACTAACCAGTACAATAAAAGCAAACCAAGCTACAAAATGGGGTATAAATGTAACACATTTGGTAGTTGGCTGCTTACAAGTGAGCTAATTTGTAAGCTTAGTTTGAGCTGCCGTTAAATGTATGGTGCAGTTAAATATTCTTCATGCGGAAAGTTGTTACTACTGTTGTATGTCTTAGTAGGTAGTTGTGTTGAAACTGTATTACCATCAACAGGTATGTTATAACCATACTGTTTGACTGCCCTGTTGGTCTCGTGGTTGCAAGCGCGACTGCTGAGCGTAGGGTCCTGGGTTCGATTCCCGGGTCGCACAAAGTGTTATTGGGTTTTCCATTCGGAATTTATTATTAACAGTCCGGTGTTTGGAAGTTGGCAGTTTAATACCCCCGTGCCTCGGAAAGCACGTAAAGCGGTTGGTCCTGCGCCTGAACTCGCTCCGGTCGTGGCGGATTGCCGTCCCGTCGGACTATGAGAGTAAAGGAACAGAACGTGTACCTGTGTTTGCGCACGCACTTGTGCACTATAATATCTCCTGCGTACCTGACAATCTCCATTGAGATTGGCCACCGTGACCGAAAACGGTCGGGGAGGCTATTTATGTTACAACCAACATTTTTGATTTTCATATTTTACTAGCCTATAATATTCCCACTGCTGGGACACCGGCCTCCTCTATGTGAGATGGCCACGCGGGCCCAGTGCGGGTTGGTGAATGTCACATGTCTTCAAATTTTTGGTTCTAGGATATGCCGATTTCCTCACGACGTTTTCTTTCACCGTTTTGAGAGCAGTGGTGATGAAATTATTTAGGCAAAGTAAAGTGCTTGTCTGGGCTCAAACTCACGGCCTACAACTCGTAAGTCAGGGCCGATACCACTGAGCCACCATTGCTGGAAGTATAAACATCATCATCATTTGACATAGGTCTCACCAAGCAGCGCCACTTGATGATGATGATGATGGGACTCCCTTTTCCGCAATTAGACTCTCATTCGGTCCGTTGTGCGTGGGGATTCTGGCTAACAGAGCCAGCCTAGCTTCACCCAAAAGCACAGAAGCTTCCTGGGAGCTTCACAGGCTTTGCAGAGCGACCTCATTGTTCCGAGGATTTCTGCACGTTGAGAAGCCACGGCCTCGCTTTCCAGGATGACGTGGGCGGCTGATTCCTCGGCATTAAGGCAGCCCCTGCAAAGGGGGCTGTCTGTGGAAGCAGCGCAACTTTCACCGGTACTATATTTCTTCCATTTTGATTCCAGCGGCCTTCATCGGTCCACCTTGTGGGAGACCTTCCAACGCTACGTCTTCCAGTACTTACTCGAAAGTCTAATACGTTTTCTTAAACCTACCTCCACCTCGTCATGGCAGAGGACTTTGGCCGCAAGGTGTAATGTTCCGTCGCTTCCGCGGACAAGTGCCACACGATCGCACAAAGACAGTGCTCGAGTGAAGTGAGTTTTACTTACATAGTTTTAAGTTTATACAATAACACACATTGTACAGTTATAATATATATGTTAGCCTGTAAGGTATTTACTATGGGCCAAAGTAGCCTGAAAATAAAGGTATTATTATTAATGTTAAATTATCCGACTCTATTGAATAACTTGAATAATATTAAAGACAAATCTTCAGTCTTTTTGTGGGTAGGCCTAAATGGGTTAAAATCACAAAGAAATCCATTTAACCAGAAGAAAGACTAAAACAATTTCTTTAGCTTAATCCATTTGATATTCTCTTATCTGCAAAAAAACTGAAAAGCCTTTTCTATTTTAGCACTAGAAGATTATTATAGAGTATACTCTAACTAACTAGCTGCGCCCTGCGGTTTCTCCCTCGAATGTGTCGATCACGTAAGAATCATCATCATCTGCTTAGCCTTTTCCCAACTATGTTGAGGTCGGCTTCCCGTCTAACCGGATGCAGCTGAATACCAGTATTTTACATCGAGCGACTGCCTATCTGACCTCCACAACCCATTTACTGGGTAATACGATACCCCTTGATAAGACTGGTTGTCAGACTTTCGGGCTTCTGACTACCCGTAACGACTGTCAATGATCCATGAATGACTGCCGGGACCCACGGCTTAACGTGCTTTCCTTTACGATCCCATAAGAATATCGGAATAAAAAGTAGCCTGTGTTAATCCTGGTTATAACCTATCGGTGTGCCAAATTTCATCCAAATCCGTTTAGCCGTTTGTGCGTGAAAAAGTAACAAACATAAAACACACACACAAACTTTTGCTTTTATAATATTAGTGTGATTAACTTTCTTAAGAGTTGCCTAATTAAATACTAGTTGGCTTTTTGAGTTAAAGGTACCTTTGCTTAACAAGCCTTTGTGCTCAATTATTTTAAGTCAATTAATTACTTTTCTTTATTTCTCTTTGAAGTTTATCGTCTTAAAATAAAAAGCAGTATAATTTATTTATCTTAGTCTGGTTAACATGCTTTGATGAAGTTAAGCGATAGAGTGCTTGGCCAGACTGCAAATGCGAGCGCGGGGCGGGCGCGGCGCGGCGTACTCAAACATAAGTACTTCATTTGAGCGTCCATAGTGGGCACGCGGGTGCGGTGAGTCGCGCAGGCTGCTTGGCGCGGGGAGCGCGCTGGCAATTCACGCCATAGCTCGTTCATACAAGTGGCCGCAGTGAGTGCACCAACGGCCCGCGCGGGGACCGGTGTTCTCAAACTAGTTCGAGCTTTTTCCTAGTAAAAATAAGTCTTCTTCATTCATATTATTATTTTGACAAACACTGGACACGACAAAATTCAGGACGAAGCCACGCTCGACTGCGGACAAGCAGCCGCGCGCTTTCTTGCACCCGCACCGCTCCCCGCCCCGCGCTGCCACTTTGGCCAAGCACTTAGTTATTTGTCTAAGGCGATGCGTTAAGGTAGTCCGCGAAATTCAACATTTCTTACGTTTTTTTGTAATTTTCTGCTCAGTGTTAGAATTATGTTGATCCAAATAGAAATATGATTCGTGACCGCCACAATTAAGAAAGAATTTACAGATGATCCGGCTCGAAGGACCAATTAATGGGCTTTATCAATCGGGACTTTATAATAAACGAAGCAGTGGACTGTATTAAATTAGGTATAATATCATTATATACAATATTAACTTATTAAAAGAAACAATGAATTGCCCGTGGTCGAGCGCGACTGGGAGTTGAGTGGAGTGAAGGGCACGCAGCGGCCGTCGCTTACCGGGTTCGGTACCCCGACGCCTCGGTCAATCACGCGCATATGTGATGCACCGACAGTTATAATTAATCTTTGTAACCTCACCAACCACAAACTATGTTGTTTTCATTTATATCTTCTTTACTAATAATAAAGCTGAAGTCTTTGTTTGTTTGAACGCGCTAATCTCTGGAACTACTAGTGGGATTTTAAAAAATATTTTTGCTTTTGATAGCCCAGTTCTTGAGGAAGGCTTTAGGCTAATTAAAATCACACTAGGACTCTTAGGAGCAATCATCATCATCATCATCATCATTTCAGCCGAAAGACGTCCACTGCTGGACATAGGCCTCCCCCAAGCAACTCCACTTCGACCGGTTCTGTACTTCCAGCATCCAATGGGTTCCTGCGGCCTTCACAAGGTCGTCGGTCCACCTTGTGGGAGGCCTTCCAACGCTACGTCTTCCGGTACGCGGTCGCCACTCCAGAACCTTTCGGCCTCATCGGCCATCTGTTCTGCGAGCAATGTGCCCTACCCAATGCCACTTAAGTTTGGCAATTCTACGGGCTATGTCGGTTACCTTGGTTCTCCTGCGGATCTCCTCATTCCTGATTCGATCACGCAGGGAAACTCCAAGCATAGGAGCAAAAAGAAAAAAATAGGAAAGAACGCTAAGCGAAAACGAAGTAATATCGCGGGCAGGTGATGCAATGCGAAACAAGTCACGTGGACGAAGTCGCGTGCAGAAGCTAGTGTTACAGGTGATAGTGCTCATCATCATCTGCCTAGCCTTTTCCCAACTATGGTGGGGTCGGCTTCCAGTCTAACTGGATGCAGCTGAATACCAGTATTTTATATGGAGCGACTGCCTTTGACCTCCACAATTCAGTCACTGGGTAATACGATACCCCTTGGTCAGACTGCTTGTCAGACTTTCGGGCTTCTGACTACCCGTAACGGCTGTCAAAGATCCACGAATGACAGTCGGGAATAGAATAGATGTTTATTTCAATAGTTGAGAAAACTGTGTTACATGTCACTTATAAAATGTAGTTCAAAATGGACTTCAAAAAGGAGGAGGTTCTCAATTTTTTTTTTTAAACGTTTTTTTTTTTTAAATTCGTCGGAACCTTTTATTATTTTACAAGAGCATTGGGTATGCATTTTATTTTGGCGCACTTTGTCCGGGGAGGGATCTTTTGCAACCTATTGTTGACAGCCGGGACCAACGGCTTAACGTGCTTTCCGAGGCACGGAGGGGTCACGGTATGTAAAGATGGTCACTCATCCACAGACCAACCGTGGCAAGCGTAGCTTAACCTGATCGATCGACCTATGCGGCTGTTATTATTTAGCCACGGGCCCCTCAAAAAATAATAAATCGGTTACTCTACATAGAGTAATCCGATTTATTATTTTTTATTTTTTTAAATGCTCATTTTAGAGCTAACAATACGTACATACGTATTGTTAGCTCTAAAATAAGCATTTTGACTTGTATCATGTAAATCTTCATAAAATTAACACAGCTATTCTGGTACCAACACCTTTGTCGTGCTTGTGGTTTCAAGCCTATGGCTAGTGGGTAGTGGCTAGTGCTAACAAGAATAATTATGTGCTTGTTAGCACTTCGGAGGCATTTCCTAGCATTTCAGGCGATTCTCAGGTAACCGCAATCGGTAAACCGCTTCACTATGGCTAACTGCGGTTTTAGCATAACGCCTATACACATATTCCCGAAGACACACTAACAGTAGATATGGCCTTCATTTTGACAGTTCAATAACATTCATTGCGTTATACAGGGTTATTGGTAAAACATTGACAACCTCTTAAGAGGTCATTGTACTCATCACTATGAACAACTTTTACTATGGGACCAAACCTGAAATCGCGAAAAAAATTCAGGTGTTCTCTACATTTATGTTCGTGTAACTCGTCAAAATGTAGGGAACAGCTGATTTTTTTTTTTGCGATTTCAGGACCTCTTAAGAGGTTGTTAATTTTTTTACCAATAACCCTGTATACGTGAGCAGACACATTTTTCGAACATAATCAGAATCATGGATTAGTAATAAATTTAGTATAAATTTAGTATAAATTCCTTCAAAATGATTCAGATTGTGATTTATAGTATATTACGCAGAGTGCCGTTATTTCATTTATGTTTAGAAGTGCTTTGGAATCTCTTCTTCTCTTCTTGGTCGCGTTCTTCATTAATGAAGGTTGTTCCCGTGAAATGTCTTCGTGGCTTTATGTATGACTAGCTTCCGCCCGCGGCTTCGCCCGCGAGGTATGTCGATAAAAACTATTCTATGTCCTTCGCCGGGATGCAATCTATCTCTCTGCCCAATTTTATCGAAATCCGTTCAGTGGTTTAGGCGTGAAAAGGTAACATATAGATCGACAGTTACTTTCGAATTTATAATATTAATATGGATGTTCTTCCACTTCATTAGGCTTTAAAAAAACTAATTAAGTACACATGCCAGCACATCAAGCTACTACAATCTGTCAAAATTCTTTAATAGATTTTCAACTTTATCGCTAAAGCATAAGGTTCAAAGTTGATTGGAAAAATTTGACAGTTTCGGGTAGCTTGATGTGCTGGCGTCTGAACCTACATTATTGTGGATTCAGAAATCTTACCGGCCGATGCTATGCAATTATAACTGAGTTAATACACATTATGAAAGTAGTTTGTTCTGAATCGTTTACTGAATCAATGACTGTTATTTTTAATATATTTAATTTTTTATCCCAAAAATAATTTAAAATACGTAAATTATAGTAATACTTCCGCTGTACAGTCAAAACAAACCAATTTATACCTAATCGAAGTTTAAAAAAAAAAAAAAAAAAAAAAATTACAATAATCAATATAGGTACGCAAAATACGCGCATTGACGTGGAGTTGCGGACACCAGCCCGTAATACCTACGTATCTATACAATAATCAATAAGTAATCAAATTATGAATGAATATTTCATTCATAACTGATTGACGTTTCCCATATTTCTTTCTCAATCTTTAATAGGTTTTTCAAAACTTTTTCTTTTCGTGTCGATGGTATTCTTCCTCGTTGTTTTTTTAGGGTTCTGTACCACAAAAGAAAAAACGGAACCCTTATAGGATCACTTTGTTGCCCCTTTATCTCGAGAACGGGTTAAGGTATCGAGTGGAAATTAAAACCTGAAATTAGTACTCAGATCTACAGTCCCTTCATCATCATCTGCCTAGCCTTTTCCCAACTATGTTGGGGTCGGCTTCCAGCCTAATCGGATGCAGCTGAATACCAGTATTTTACATGGAGCGACTGCCTATCTGACCTCCACAACCCTAACTGGGTTGTGGAGGTCAGATAGGCTGGGTAATACGATACCCCTTGGTAAGACTGGTTGTCAGACTTTCGGGCTTCTGACTACCCGTAACGACTGTCAAAGATCCACGAATGACAGCCAGGACCAACGGCTTAACGTGCTTTCCGAGGCACGGAGGGGTCACGGTATGTAAAGATGGTCACCCATCCACAGACCAACCGCGGCAAGCGTAGCTTAACCTGATCGATCGACCTGTGCGGCTGTTATTATTTAGCCATAGTCCCTTGAAGCTGTGAAAAACTCAAACTTCTAAGTTTATATGTGAAAGCTTGTAATTAGCTGATTTTCCGGCCTACGAATGATTTTTAATTATGTAATTAGTTGGTAAGCTTTCTGTAAAAATATAATAAATAAATATATAATAAATAAATTAACACATATATTCAACACTCTCAAGCGAATCAAAATTTATAGGGTAAGCCGTTAAACTAGAATCATGAAATTTGGAAAGAAGCAAGGTCATGACCTTGCCTCTTTCCAAATTTCATGAATCCTTTACTTTCCTTTACTTGTGCCACATGTGGCACAAGTAAAGGAAAAAACCGGAAAACCGTAAATTTGTAGTTACATAAAAAAAAGAACCCATGATAAAATATTTACATAAATACCTACAAAGTACGGAACCCTCGGTGCGCGAGTCCAACTCGCACTTGACCGGTTTTTTTTTTAAATATTTTAAGCCCAGTAGGTGGCCATGTTTATTGCGACATCTGTGGTATTTTTAGTTCATCCAAGGTGCGGGTGAAGGGGCACTTAGAACACTCCAGCAAGTGGGCATGGTCTGATCAAAAGAATCGCACTCGTACTGGATATAAGTAATAATTTTCAAAACTAATAAATTTAAATGTCAAGCTGACTTCCCAATCATTGAAGTCCAAATACTACCAAAATATATAAATCCGACTAAAGGTTTGACAGTTCAATTCCGGCTTTTGACAATATTTCAATTTCTTCCAAATGTCACCACCTGAGGCATCGTACACCTTTCGCCAATCAGTTAGGATGCGCCCTTTGTGATGGGCGGCAGCGGGGCGGAAGCATAAGCGGGTGATTTGAAGCGTAGTGCAGCTATATAATAAAAACATGAGCATGGTCTGTAGCAAAAGTAACTGATGAAAACGTAAACAAATGATTCAGAGAAACGTATCTGTGGATTTAAATTTGTAGTGTCACTTATAAATGTTGTGCTTTGATTTGATTATTTAAATACTTATACTTGCCAAAATTTAAAATTACCATAAACATATTTTTATTTAACAATTGAGGTTAATTTTAACAACGTCAATGTTCGTTGACGATGTTTCAATTACAATATTAATAATGTTATTCAAATCGTGGGAAAAAATTGTGAGATATATAGACGAAACCTTCTCAATACATAGAGCTGTGGTGGCCCAGTGGAAACGGCTGCGATATAGGGTAGGGTAGGTTTAGAACCCAGAGAGACGCATCACTTTGTGTAAATTATTTCATCACCACTGCTTTCACTGGTTAAGGAAACTATCGTGATGAAACCGGCATGTCCTAGAACAAAATATTCGAAGACATGTGACATCCACCAACGCGCACTGGGCCCACGAGGTGGATTACGGCCCACTCACAGAGAGGAGGCCTGTGACCCAGCAGTGGGACTATTATAGGCTGATTAACCTTTAGTGAGTGATTGCGTAAGAATTTAACCTGAACAGGGTTTGTTTACACTTTCACCAGACACTTTTGGAACAGACTATAGATAGAATCGCGTGCCAAATAGTACATGAATATACGATACGGTGCAACATGACATGTGTGCGTGACGGTAATGGGATTATCTGGTCGCTGAGCCGGTTTGACAACTCTTGGCGCGTGTGTGAACGCGTCGGTACGCGTGGTGGGAAACTTGGGCGTGTTTGAAGGCAATTGCAAAGTTTTAGCCTAGGGATGACAATTGATGCTGATTGGATTTATATTCAAATGCCATTTGATTTTGATGAATCACCCACACTGAAATTACTAAAAGTACAGTTACTCTGCATGCTATGTTTGTCACGCATGATGAGTACCTAACACTAATAGTTTTGGAGTGCTTTGAAACTTAGTCGCGGCGTGCGTGTACGCCGCAAAAAACACGTTTGTTGTATGGGAGCCTCCCTTAAATATTTACTTTATTCTGTCTTTAAATATTTATTGTATTTGTTGTAATAGCGGCAATAGAAATACATCATGTGTCAAAATTTCAATTGTCTAGCTATCACGGTTCATGAGATACAGCCTGGTGACAGACAGACAGACGGACAGTGGAGTCTTAGTAATAGGGTCCCGTTTTTGCCCTTTGGGTACCGAACCCTAAAAAGAAGAAACGTGTTTGTTTCTGTTTGATGTGTTTTTATTTACAAGATTCCCGATGAGGCGTGTTGATGTGTACACATTCGGCCGAACGTCATTAGCGATACTTTGATCTTAAGCTGGCCCAACGCAGTACGGGGTTTAAATGGAACAAGAGGCCAGCTTATACTGGTTTTGCTACCTCTGACGTGCCACTGCTCAATCAACTCAGCCTATCGAAGTCCACTGCTGGACATAGGCCTCTACCAGACTGCGCCACAACACCCTGTCCTCCACCTTCCGCATCCAGTCCGTGCCAGCCGCAGCAGCAGTTTTCTTAAGGTCGTCGGTCCATCTAGTTGGGGGGCGTCTCACACTATGCTTGCCAATAAGCGATCTCCACTCTAGGATTTTGCCTCTCCACCTACCATCGGTCCTTCGACAAACAGCGAGTCCACTGTCACTTCAGTTTGCGGACTCTGCAAGCTACGTCGGTTACTCCGATTCTTTTCCGGACAACTTCATTCCTGATTTTATCCATCAAAGAAACTCCGAGCATAGCCCGCTCCATGCATGCGTATTTGACCACTTGCGTTTCTGACGACGGATTACTAAGCATGTCTTCAGAAATGCAAGTGGTCAAATACGCATTTCGCGAGAAAACGCATGTTGACAGAAACGCATCCCGTCAGATTCACAACACGTCAAAGACGCAGCTCGACAAACACGCAACATGACAGATGCGCGTCTCGACAGTTGCGCAACTCGACAGTCAGTCAGTTCCGTTTCTGACAAATTGCGAGTCTATCCTGAGAGATGACGAAATGCGTATTTGACCACTTGCGTTTCTGACGACATGCTAGTAATCCGGTCTAACGTACAGTTCGCATCAAGTAACTTTGCCACTCTGCAGCTAGGCTTTTCGGTAGCCGCGCATGCGCGCTGCTGTTTTGTTCAAACGATTAACTACTGCGCAGTGATTTGTTGCCTACTTCAGGGCGGCAAAGTTATTTGACGCGAATTGTATAACGCAGTCACGCGGTCACGGTGCCGTCGCTCATAGCGATAAGACCGCCCATTGTGTCACCCCTTGTAAAATGTTTGTAATTTATATGGTGTATAACATAACTAGCAGCGCCCCCCGGTTTCACCCGCATAAGTGTCGATTCCGTGGTAATATCGGGATAAAAACTATCCTATGTCCTTTCCCGGGACTCAAACTATCTCTATACCAAATTTCATCTAAACCGGTTCAGCGGTTTAAGCGTGAAGAGGTAACAGACAGACGGACACACTTTCGCATTTATAATATTAATATGGATATAATAATATTATGTCGTCTGTGTGGTGCCGGACTTAAAGAATACCACCACCCCTTACTTCCCGTGGGTGTCGTAAAAGGCGACTAAGGATCGTACCGGAGAATGGGCAGCAGCGTTCTCTATGTATTCCACCATCATACCATACTGCGATCGCCAACCCGCCTGCCAAGCGTGGTGATTATGGCAAACCCTCCCAAAATTGGGGGAGGCCTATGTCCAGCACGTCTATCGGCTGAAACGACGACGACGACGAATAATATTATGTGCAATGTTCGCTGGGTTAATAAAACACACTTTGACAGATCACGCAGGTGAGGTAGCCTATGCGAAACCCAGAGAGCGTCTGCACTCGCCTACGGCCGGTAAGCGACTGCCACGCCAATGCCTGCGCATACATTACATTATGATAAATGATTTTATTTTTGTAAGTAGGTTTGTACAAACATCACTTTTACACGTCAATCATGTTTTTTTAAACTAGTTGAGGTCGGCGTTTCCTATCTGACTACTCTGAGAAGAAAGGCCGAAACAAACTCAGAGGTCACAGTCTCTTTTAAAGTCCAGACATAATCTTGGTCAGGTTATATGAAGACCATGTAGATCGATGTCTGAGACGGTCTTTTGAGGAAAGAACCACACAGATTGAGAGGACCTGTCCAGTCAGTGCACGCATTTGTCAGCAATCGTGCAGCTCAACTCAAGACTTAAGCAGCTCAACGATTCGACGAACAATACCAAAGAAAGGACATTTGTGTAGGCCACATAAATTACTCAAACTGCCAGACCATGAGAGAATGGATGGATGGAATGGATAAAGAGTATTCTATTCTATAACAAATATTTAAATTTAAATAAATAGGCTTAATTTCATCACTCTTTTACAGCTACCCGCTTCCACTACACCCACACCAAAATTACTAACCAACCTAAATACAGTTTTACAAAATCTACCCTATTTTGGAATGTAAAAGGCAGAAAATTTATGAGTTTTAAACCAAGCTCGGTTGGGGGTGGTTAAATATAGCTACCTCATTAGTTTAGCTGGTAATAAGCCGGCTGCGGTCCAGATAAAATATGTGATTAAGTTTTCTGTGATAAAAATTTCGCTGGTTTAAAGTTCGGATTGGATTTAGTACGTGATTGAATTATACTATTAAGAATTGCTTCTTTGTGTTCGTAATTACTTAAAATAATGTGAAATATTTATTAAGAACAACCCAGTAATTCCGTATTACCCAGTAATTGGGTTGTGAAGGTCAGATAGGCAGTCGCTCCATGTAAAATACTGGTATTCAGCTGCATCCGGTTAGACTGGAAGCCGACCCCAACATAGTTGGGAAAAGGCTAGGCGGATGATGATGATTTTTTAAGAATAATATGAGTAATATAATTATACAGTAAACTTTATTTTGTTTTAGAGTAGAAAGGGTTTTGTTGTTTTTTTTTATCCAGTTTCCACTATACTACAATCAATACCGTTCGTTTACCGACGCAGTGAGTTTCGGATACTGACCAAACAAAATGTATGAAAAACTTCTGTATTTTGGAATGAAATCGCAGTGGTAAACGACGGTGTGCAAACGGTTTAACTGAAAACAGACAAGTTTGAATTTTTTTAAAGTATTACGTTGAAAACTGGTTCAGTTTTTCTCCAGTTCACACTAACTGACCTTTACAAATATTTTCTAACTAGCGTCTGGCCGCGTGAAATTTTTTGTTCCCCCCTACAACCCTTCCGTGCTTTAACTACATTTTCGCTCAGCGTTCTTTCTGACATTTGTCCTTTTTGCTCGACTTCTATGGGTTGTAGCGTTATGTTAATAATGCTATAACCTTCCTCGAGAATTGGGCTATTAAATCTGCCGTCTTAACGAAAAGTGCAATAACTAGGTTAAACCTGATTTCGAGAAAAACGCGGTTAAAGATTTTTTTTTTGTTTTGTTTGTATCTCCATCACTATATTATGCTTAGTATTAAAACCGGCTACGTCATGGATATGTAAAAAGTGTCTAAAAAGAATATTTAGATCTCATTCTGCAGATTCCAATTATGTACTTATCTCAATTTGGGGCAAAACTCGAGTTATTGCACCTTTCGTAAGAACGGCAGAAATGCATAAATAATTTTTCATATCCGAGTAGTAGTTTCCGAGATTAGCGCGTTCAAATAAACAAACTCTTCAGCTTTATTATTTGTATAGATTTCAGTTAAATCATTGTTTCATACATCCATAATTGACCACCCTTTTGCACTTCTCATTAAATTCTTTATACAATCTGTCTAACAACTACTCATCTTAAATAATCCAACGATTACGAGTCTAAACTTTGTAGGCCTTCTAACAATTTGTCGTCTCGAAAAAGAACTTCATTAACATAATGCTTACTGTTCCTATTAGCCTGCATCATCCCACAGCTGGGCAAAGGCCTCTCCTTCATATATAATCACAAGCTGACCCCGCAAACGTTGTTCAGCAAAAAAAAAATAGCCTACGACCTATTCTCAGACCTACCAAATAAACACAAAAAAATCATAAAAATCGGTCAAGCCGTTTCGCAGGAGTTCGATAACAAATACTGTATACGAGATTTTTATATATATAGAAGATAATACTTAACTCTAAATTAATAAAATCAAGCCACTCACAATTCCATCTCCAATATTCCTGATGACACACGGCAGGAGGGCAGTAGAGCCTGTCTGTGAAGTCACCACCGTATTGTTCTCAGTTCCAAAGTGCTTCTCAGGGGTATGGCTGTAAATGTCTTCAAGGGGGGGAAAGGTGACTGTCAGCTCGTTCTGATCTGGCTTTATTGAGGAAGAAGGTGTTGATGGGATCGGTGATGAAGGACCTGTGAAAGAAAATGAAGGTTTTAGAAAGTCAGATAGGATTCACCTTTTCATATTGAAATGACTCTTGGATTAACCTTTTCATATTGAAATGACAAAAGTCACTAGCAGTTCCAAAGTATCTAGAATCAATGAAACCTCGGAATTTATATTCTCGGCCAACTGCATAACCCTCAGAGAGACGATTATTTCGAAACGATTTGTCAAAAGCGAAAAAAAACATAGAATTAAACTTATTCAGGAATATCCTGCATATTTAATCACAATAAATAATAATATAGGCGAAAGTTTGTGACTGTGTGTGTGTGTTTATATGTTTGTTACTTCTTCGCGCTCAAACGGCTGGACAAATTTTCATAAAATTTGATATGTAGGTAGCTGACACCCTGGATTAACATACCTATAGGCTACTTTTTATCCCGATATTCCCACGGAATCGAAACTTATGCGGGAGAAACTGCGGGCGTAGCTAGTTATATTATAAAGGCAGGACCTTCGAGGCGCAAACAGAAACCATTAAGCACATGATCGTACAGACGCCAGCACAATCATCAAGCTACCCGAAACTGTAAAATTTTCCCAATCGACTTTGAACCTTATGTTTTAGTAATAAAGTTGAAAATCTATTAAAGAAATTTGACAGATTGTAGTAGCTTGATGTGCTGGCGTCTGTACAATACCTACGCGGTACAAATGTATGGAACAGCTAATTTTTTTAAATTTATATTACCTTCGATAAATTTCATCGCAGAGGCGTTCAGAATCATGTAATAACTAGCAGCTTCCCACGGTTTCACCCGCATAAGTGTAGATCCCGTTCGAAAGACACGTGGCGCCATCTATTATCATAATAACGTTATTGTTGTTTTCTTCGGGAATAGCCCTTTTTTTCGGTATGAAAGGTACCCACCCTATGTCCGTTTCTGTACACCTGACAAAGTATATGCAAAATCAGGGTGTTTGGTGCATCGTTTGCCAAATGGAATTGGCCGAAAGGAGAGGTCATTTGCTATCTCTTAAGGCCCAGTAACTCATTCCTTGTTACACCGGTTTTTTATTATGACTTTTTAATTTTTATTTAGAAAAATACAAGAACTCTGCATTTAAGCTTAAATAAAAAAAAAAGTTTTGAACATAGCCTTCAAATTTCATTTTAATTCTTATGTTTACTCTTGTATGGTTCTATGAAATTCAAAATTACTTGATAATAACATCTAGTTCCTTTTTAATAACTCAAAAAGTTTTTGAAAAAAGGAAAAATACACTTAACACTCAACTTTAAATTGCTGTAAAAAAAAAAAATTAATAACTTCAGTAATTCGCTAAATGTGTAATCGACACACATCAGGCTGATATTCGATATTACGGTAAGAACACTAGTTTTCACATAAATAACATTCTTTAAATAGGTGGATAGTGTTATCTCCCTCTTAAGCAGTCTCTTATATCTTTCTAGGGTTCTAAATTTCCTCGAACTTGAAATAAAAAATAAACTTTTATTTAATAAGTAGGTACCTAATTATAAATTTTGTTCAAATTGTCCTCCACTATTGCGTTCACACGCGCGACATCTTCGTCTTATCTCGACTGTGTGTGAAAATGTATTACTGCTTTGTTTTTTTTAAAATTAGGTACTTATTAAATAAAAGTTTATTTTTTATTTCAAGTTCAAGGAAAGTTAGATCCCTAGAAAGAGATAAAAGACTGCGCAAGAGGGAGATAACACTATCCACCTACATAAAGAATGTTATTTATGTGAAAACTAGTGTTCTTACCGTAATATCGAATATCAGCCTGATGTGCCTCGATTACACATTTAGCAAATTACTGAAGTTATAAAATTTTGTTTTTAGTATATTGTACACCGTTAGAAAGGAGACAAACTAGAGAACTTTTTAAAAGAATTCGAAGATCCCGATCGCTTTTAGTTTTTTTTTACAGCAATTTAAAGTTGAGTGTTAAGTGTATTTTTCCTTTTTTCAAAAACTTTGTGAGTTATTAAAAATGAACTAGATGTTATTAGCAAGTAATTTTGAATTTCATAGAACCATACAAGAGTAAACATAAGAATTAAAATGAAATTTGAAGGCTATACTCACAAATTTTTTTTACAGTTAAGCTTAAATACAGAGTTCTTGTATTTTTCTAAATAAAAATTAAAAAGTCATAATAAAAAAACCGGTGTAACAAGGAATGAGTTACTGGGCCTTAAGAGATAGCAAATGACCTCTCCTTTCGGCCAATTCCATTTGGCAAACGATGCACCAAACACCCTGTATAACTTAGGATATTAATTTCGTGAACAAAGACCTAAAGATTCAGTAAAATTATTATCAAACACCTAATTTCGGAGCTCGTAAAAGGTATACAGGTGGAGTTAATTAGTTCCTTATTTAATTATATTTATTATTTAATTGTTTTTGCACCAAATCGGGAAGGCAGTTTCTTGAACCGGTGTGTATGACGTAAGGGTGGAAATATTTTAACTTAGATTTATATTTGGGTCTTCGCTTAAACTTAGCTATTCTAATAGCTTCCTTCAAGTGACAGTACATTTTCGAAGTTAAAATTAAATTCTCACTAAGTAAATCATCGTAAAGGACAATGCCAGAAACTCTTTAGAACTTTGCCTCATTCAATAAAAGTCATGTGCAAACATGGAATATGCAGCATCTTACTGATTATGTATTACTGATAACTAAGCATTTGCCCTAATGCCTGTAGAACTTGCGGTTTCTGCTTGAATCTAAAAAGTTATTAGATCTAATGTAGAGTCAAGTCCCTAACTCTACAAACCTGGCATCTTGGTCAAAAAGTCCGTGTTTGGGTCACACAAATTCATATGTGTATCAAATTTCAACCTAATCCGTCCCGTAGATTTGGGATCCAATTGGCTATGAGAGACGGAGAAACAGACTCACAAGTGATCCTATAATGCAAGGTTCCTATAAACAAAAACGAATCGTTTTGCTTAACAATCGTAGCAGTTGTTATTGTCAAACTGGGCATATAAATAGATTCGTAAGCTGATTTTACCTGTGACAGCTACTTTCATAAGGGAGGATTTACTAGAATAGAATAGAATACTCTTTATTATGTACGCCATGTTAATTACAGACATAAGTATAGAAACTGTACAAAGGGTGACACAATGGGCGGTCTTATCGCTGAAAGCGATCTTTTAAAGACAACCTTTGGATGGATTAAAAAGGGGAAGGACAGACAAATACTGTAGGTAGTCTGTGGTGTACCATTTACATAATACAATAAATACATACATAAAGTATATTATACTAATCTAAATAAATATATACATATAACAATAAACATGAAACAGGAGCAAAGAAAAATATAATAATGATGTTTAAGGAGAGAGGAAGTGCTTTTTTATTTATCATAATTTCAAAAGTGGACAAAGATTGAGCACGCCTTACTTACACGGTAAGGCGTGCTATGGTAAGCTTCTATGGAAAACTGTGAGATATTTGCTTCATTATTGGTAACAGTCTTAATTTTAACCAGTATCGGTCCCTAAATTTTATTATAGGAATCAGCCATTAGACGTCGGTTTTCTGTTTAGGACGGACAGAGCCCTAAAGATGGTAGCTACGTTGGTAAATTGTTATAATCAGGCCTAAATTCTCCCGTATCACCCTTGGCTCGCAACAAAAACAAAAGAACAATGTTTTTGTTATTTTATTGCACACTAAACGTCCAGTCGAGTTACAAAAGCCCTATGTTTCGCTAGGCTCATTTAACAAATCACCTAATTAATTTTATTAGGCTCAACTCCCGTACATTCTAGTGTTTCTCTTGGGAGGCCGGGACCTAATTACTTAGGACCATCAATAACCAACTAGAGAGGTTCTAGTCATATTGGAACAGTTTCTAGGTGTAAACTAGTCTGGAAAGGATTGCAAGCGTTTAAAAATCGCTGTTTCCTGCGATTTCGTCTACGTGTATTTTCTATTTCTATTAAATACTAACAGCCACATGGGTCGGTCGATTCGGTTAAGCTGCGCTTGCCGAGGTCGGTACGAAGATGGGAGACCATCGTTACATACCAAGGCCGTTGGTCCCGGCTGTCATTCGTGGATCATTGACAGTCGTTACGGATCGTCAGAAGCCCGAAAGTCTGATAACCAGTCTTACCAAGGGGTATCGTATTACCCAGTAACTGGGTTGTGAAGGTCAGATAGGTAGTCGCTCCATGTAAAATACTGCTACTCAGCTTTATCCGGTTAGACTGGAAGCCGGCCCTAACATAGTTAAGAAAAAGGCTAGGCAGATGGTAAAATATTCGTGTAATAATAGAAGTAGATTTTGAGGCCGATTTGGGGTTGAAACCCTCGGTCTTTTGATTCGGCAGCCCGTTACGCGAAAGAAGGTTCTTGTCCCTACCTATGTAACTTTTAGGGTCCAAATTAACACTTTATCATTCTGCTACCTCGTTGTACTGACGCAAGCACGCCAAGCTACCACAATCTGTCAAATTTTTTTAATAGATTTTCAACTTTATCGCCAAGGCATAAGGTTCAAAGTTGATTGGGAAAATTTGACAGTTTCGAGTAGCTTGATGTACTGGCATCTGTACTAACAAACATCAGACAGACCAATTACAAAAACATATATTTAAATGCTTTCATTTTGTGCAACAAAAATACCACGTTAACTTCTTACCGTCTCTAGTTTTACAACACTCATTTTATTCGTCATAGTTTTTATTATGGAGAACAATTACTCGGGGCTTGAAAATATAATTTAGACTTTGAAACGAAATGCTAACTGTTTTCGTTTTTCAAGGTATTTTTTGGGCGGTTTTTCCGCAATTACCGTTCTGAGTTTGGTTCAAATGTAGACTGTTTGGAACCGTGTTATATGCGACGTTAAAATTGCAGAAAGGCTGAACAGTGGCATATGACAAAACGTATTAAATTATATCCAACACTTTTTACCCGACTGCGGCGAAGCCCAAAAGGGGGGTTATGTGTTTGACCTGTATGTATGTCCGTTTCTTTGTTCCCTCGTAACTCCTAAACGAATAAACGGTTTTGGATAAATTATACGTCTTTAGATTTGCCTTGGTACCGCGAGTGTCACTGGTTACATTAAAATTTTTGGGGTGCCATATTTGTGGAGTTTGAATGTTTTTCTTCTTCTAATACTTTCGAGTGGGATATCAAAATAAAGGGTTTTAAACGGTGATTATAAAAATACATAAAATTTCTATGGTTAAAAGTAATTCGAAGTGACAAATCGTAAAAATCACGAATTAAAAAAATAAAAAAATTTCACTTTTCTAAAAAGCTGGAAATAAAATGAAAGTAAAAAAAAACCCGTCTGCGGTTAAAAAATTAAGTTAAAAAAACTAAAAAGCTAAAAAAACAAGCCTATTTTAAATTAAATGCTTCCAACTTTCATTTAATTTAAAAAAACATTTTCTTTTCTGGTCGATGGTACTTTTTAGATTAAGCAACGGTCGGCACATGACCATCTTAACATACTAAGACCGGAAAGCACGTTAAGCCGTTGGTCCCAGCTGTCATTCGTGTATCATTGACAGTCGTTACGGGTCGTCAGAAGTCCGAAAGTTTGGCAACCAGTCTTTCCAAGGTATATCGTATTACGCAGTTACTAAGTTGTGGAGGTCGGATAGACAGTCGCTTCATGTAAAATACTGGTTAACTCGGCTGCATCCGGTTAGACTGGAAGTAGTTAGAGTAGGAAGAACCCCAACATAGTATGGAAAAGGCTAGGTAGATGATGATTCTAGACGTAGAAATGTTTCGTCGGTTATCAAATAAAAGTTGCTGTTTCACAGAAAAGTGTAAACATACGCGGTCAAAATGTACGTAACGGCAATTTTTTTATTACATTTTTTGTAAATACAATTTTGAAAATCATTTACTGAATCGCCGCCACCCTGTATTTACTTTATATCTGTGCGACACACTGTATGCCAGATTTGTGTCAAAACACGCATCCAATTGGTACAAAATAAATTCTTGCGTGCAAAATGTATGAAATAAAAACTTTTTCCAAAAAAAAAACAACCGACTTCCAAAAATAATACTTACTAAAAATTGAAAAATAACTTTAATTTCGGAAGTCGGTGTCAATAAACGAAAATGCGGAACCGAAGACACCGACTTCCGAAATTAAAGTTATTTTTCAATTTTTAGTAAGTATTATTTTTGGAATTCGGTTGTTTTTTTTTTAGAAAAAGTTTTTATTTTTCACTTTTTAGTGGGTCCGTTTGTAATTTATCTAAGTTACAATAGCCTAATGTCAACTGCTCATCACTTGTTACAAAATATTTCTTTTCCCGATGTTGGGACGTTAATTGTTGAGGAGTTCTCCTGGTAAGAACCAGGAGAACTCCTCAACAACCACTCACCATACGCATTGTGACGAGCATAAATTGATTAGCAACCATATTAAAGTAATCGAATCGCAACCCGTGAAATATTTGTCATTGAGTAGTTCCAATGGCCATCTGTGGTCTTCTTCATCAGCTCCACTTTACCAAATGATGATTTCCGAGAGCAAATGCTCAAGTTATTTGAAAAAATACCCAAATCGTTATAGCTTTGCCGATAAAATTTGAGGGTTTCCCTCGATTTCCATGGGATCCTCTTATCAGATTCCAACTTCATGATAATGGGACCACCTCAAAAGTATACCCTTTCAAACAAAAAAAGAATTTTGAAAATCGGTCCACAATTGGCGGAGTAATCGCGTAACAAACACACAAAAAAAAAAAAACATACCGTCGAATTGAGAACCTCCTCCTTTTTTGAAGTCGGTTAAAAAGGACTCGGTTTGCCATCCGGTAGCGTGATGATAGCCTCTGTGCCTTAATCTGTTTCATACAGTTAGGGACAAAAGGGCTGGCGAGCCCTTACTCCAAATTCACACGAGACCTTTAAACTTTTAATATAAAAATCGTTTCAATTTTACTTGTCATATGACCCTCTGAATTTTTATGGTTCCGTACCAAAATGGTAAAACGGAATCCTTATGGTGAGATTCAGTCTGTCTGTCAGTCACAGCTGGATATCTCAAGAACTACTAATGCTATCAAATTGAAATTTGGAATAGTTTTAGATGACGTTTGCCCAACTATTTTGCTAATAAGAAAGAAATAAAAATATATGTATATTTTTTGCAACAGGGACTGAAAAAGGGTCTGAAAAGTACGAAGGGGGGCTACTAGGGCATGTGGGATATCATATGAAAGAACGCAGTTTACACATTCTCAAACATTTTTCTTTTTTTTTAAGCCACATAGTTTTCAACTTTTGATGAACAATGTATAAAAAATAATGTCCCCCCCTTATCTCCGAAGTTTGCAAAGAGAAAAATCTGAAATTATTCTACGTGATAGAAGTTTATGTTAAGATTACAGGAAAAATAAAACGAAGTCTCTAAATAGCACATTTTTTCAGAAATCATCAACAATAGTTACATTAGTTACTCTATCGGTCAAGAGATGGCGCTGACATAAAACTGCAATATTCTACACCGAAGTGCACAGTGTTAAAATTCTGTGACGAATATAGGCCTCGCCGATGAAAATTTTAAAACACAGGATGGTACGGAACCCTCGGTATTCCGACTCGCTCTTGCCCGGTTTTTTAATAACGTTAACATGTTCGTTAATGTCAAAGATTTATAGCCTTTGTCGTCATGCATACAGCCTTTTTTCCGAATATGTTTTTCCTGTCTCAAAAACATTTACTTCTTTCATTTAAACCAATTACAAGAAGTGGTGGCCTAGTGGCAACGACCTCGACATACGGTCGTGAGTTCGACCCCAGGAAGGTGGCTCTACTTTGTGTAAATAACTTCATCACCACTGCTCTCAAAACGGTGAAGGAAAATATCGTGGGGAAACAGGCATATCTGAGAACCAAAATTTCTAAGAGGAACGGACAAGAAACTTTATAGATATTCTAAGAATATGAGACTGATATAAATACATAAATCAATTGCCATAAATGGGCCAAGTTCGAACACCGCGGCCGGAGTTAACGTAACGTGAATTCAAACGATTTCAAAATTAAAAATACACGTTTCGCACATAATATTTACTTAGTTTTAAGACTTTGTTCATATCTATGGGTAAATGATAACTTATATTATTTTTGTAAGTAGTAGTAGCAGGTTTGCACAAAAACTTTTACACGTCAATCATGTTTTTGTTTTAAAACTAGATGAGGTCGGCGTTTCCTATCTGACTACTCTGAGAAGAAAGGCTCTTTTAAAGTCCATACATAATCTTGGTCAGGTTATATGAAGACCATGTAGATCGATGTCTGAGATGGTCTTTTGAGGAAAGAACCACACAGAGAGGACTTGTCCTGTCAATGCACGCATTTGTCAGAAATCGTGCAGCTCAATTCAAAACTTAAGGAGCTCAACGATTCGACGAACAATACCAAAGAAAGGATATTTGGGTAGGCCACATAAATTACTCAAACTGCCAGACTATGAAAAAAAACTAACAGAACAGACGATGTGGGTCATTTTATTAATTTTTTTTTAAATAATCTCTATATTAAAAAAAATAAATAATAAAATGACCCACATCGTCTTCGTATTCACAATAAATAAAATAATATAATACTTTACAAAGTAAGCAAATGTCATTGTTTATAAAAAAATCATTAATGTCAAATGGGTTACCTACTTATTGTGTTTGCCGCATAAAGAACGATGGACGTTTTGGCCGGTATGTCCAATGAAAACCACATACACATCACATGAAAGTTTATATCAAAAGCATCAATTTTCATTATGAGCAGAAGGCTGTGAAATACCGGGTTAAAGAGATATCAGACTTGCAAGTACCATGTAAACGTATTAGTTTATGACGCTAATGTTCATTGCAGTTCTCAATAACATTAGTTATTGACTCATAACATTGAGGGGGCTTATGGCTAAGTAATAACAGCCTCACGGGTCTATCGATCAGGTTAAGCTGCTCATGCCGCGGTTGATCCCTGGATGGGTGACCATTTTTCCATACCAAGACCTCTCCGAGCCTCGGAAAGCACGTCAAGCGGTAGGTCCTGGCTGTCATTCGTGGATCTCATTAGAACTCTATTGGTCATCAGGCGAGGCTCCATACAAAATTGCCCATTTTTTTTGTTTTTGTTTATCGTGGAGAAATGCTCATGCATTCTGCACTACCACGGGGAGATAGTGCATTTATGTGGGACTTTAACCCACTAAAACTACACGGTGTCCTCCTCTGCCGCTTAATCATTCTTTAAACAAAATTGTTATAGAATAGTCGTATTCTCGATTTAAAAAAATCTAATTTACGTTACTGTCGGCGTGAGTTCCTCTGGCCTACTCTACAATATTATTGGGTAATCCGATATTTTTAGGTAAGATCAATAGCTGCCTCATTTTGCGGGCTTTTGATTATTCGTAACGACGGTCATAGTTACATTCTTTCGTCAAACTGTACATAATAATGTACTCAATATTATGTAAAGGGCGGTCACCCATCGACAAAATGACCGCGGCAAGCACTACTTAACCACACAGATTCATTGATTTCAACCGTTGTTGTATTAAAATTTACCCTTTTTCCTTTTATGACGTCACTTTCATCTCTTTATGAAGTGTACTGAATATTCTTCAGTAGTACGAGGCGTGACCTCGTCTGCCAAGTGCTTGGAATGCCTGACATTCAGTTAATTGTCTTTTCCTTTGTAAATGAAATTGAAAATACAAACTTTCAAGCCCTTGTTTTTCGAAATGCATGAACGATTTTAATGAAACTTCATACGCACAAGCAGGATAAAAAGGTCTAAAAAGTTAAATAAGAACGTTTTCGAAAAATAGTGTTGCAGCCAAATTAGACCTATTTTAAAATTTCCATAGAAACAGGGATTTCCAGTTATTTTATTTTAAATAAGACTTTTCGAAAATGTTCTTTAGTAACTTATTGACTTTTGTATCCTACATAAGCGTATGAAGTTTCATTAAAATCGGTTCATCCATTTCGAAAAACAAGGGCTTGAAAGTTTATATGAAACGTACGGCGTAAACGCTCTTAAATTGCGAGAATTGTCCTCTTGTCGTTTGATGACGTGAAAGTGTCATTCAACTTTAGGGTGGTAAAGTAATTACGTGGTCGACTAAATTTATGTATGACTGCCCCCCTAATCTCGCCGGCTGAGCGTGGGGTCCTGGTTCGATTCCCGGGTCAGGCCGGAGCTTAGACAGTTTGGCCAGAGTTTGTTTAACACCCCGGAGTTTTGAAGTTGGCGGTGTGGTACCCCCATGCCTTGGAAAGCACGTAAGCCGTTGGTCCTACGCCTGATTTCTCTCCGGTCGTCTCGGATTGCCGTCCCATCGAACAGTGAGAGTTGGGGAAGAGAGACAGTGCACCTGTGTCTGCGCGCACACTTGGACACTATAAGCTCCGCCGAGATTGGTTGCCATGGCCGAAATTCGATCTGGAGGACTTTTATGGCAGCCAAGAAACAGACAAGATACTTACTTGAATACTATAATGAACCTATAATAATAAAACCAACCCCGGTACAAATGCTGTATGAATCCACTGGCAGGAATAGCGACACCAGTGGTTCGCAGAGCGGTAGCAAGCTCCAGCGAAAGAGCCAAAATGGTCTCCGATACACGACACCCTTTGCACGTGTTGTCGTGCAAAGGGTGTCGTGTGTCAGAGACCATTTTGGCTCCTTGTGTATCGTCCCACTTACTGGCGAACCATCACAAGAGAGACTGAAGCTGTGGCGAGAACCGGGACATGAGTTACCTTGGGTAACCTGGAAGTCTTTAATTAGACTCCGGACCCAGGCTGGCCGAAGCAAGGAAAACCTGTTCAGGTGGAGATTCATAGACGACTCCGCCTTGGAGTGTAAAGGTCACAGCTCATTAAAGCCACCCGGCACCCACCCCGCACCGCCTCGTCACACGGCGTCCACTCGTTGTCGACAGGTGGTCCACGGGTGGACGCCGCGTTATCACCAATAAACGTCGCGCGGTCAACCAGTGGACCTCGCGTCGTCAACCAGTGGACGACGAAGGGAGGGTGGGGAGCGGCGCATCGCTAACGTGTCGTCCTCGCGAGAATCATTGGCGGGCAGCGCGCGGTCCACTCGGGACCCGCGCGTTGGCAATGCGCAATCAACGCAAGGCAAGCATGCGAGCAGCGAGTTGTCACCGAGTGGTCCACCTGCCGTCCGCGCGTGGAGGGCTTACGACAGAGGCGATCCGGTGACGCTACGGAGTTGATGAGAGAGATGGCGCCAAACAAGTAGCTGAATTCTGGGCCGAGTCCATTTAGATTGCTATCGACACGCTAAGAAGAAGCCTATAATGTTCCCACTGCTGGGACACAGGTTTCCTCTCTGTGAGCGGGAGTGGTGGGCCCAGTGCAGGTACCAACCTGCACTGGGCCCACCATTCCCTTTCACAGAGAGGAAACCTGTGTCCCGTCACATGTCTTCAAATTTTCAATTCTAGGACATGCTTGTTTCCTCACAATGTTTTCCTTCATTGTTTTGAGAGCAGTGGTGATGAATTTATTTACAGAAAGTAAAGCGTCTGCCTGGATTAAAACCTACGACCTGCAACTTGTAAGTCGGGGCTATTACCACTGGGCCTCCACTTACTTGAGTGTCAAGCTAAATTCTCTAGCGACGTTATGTTAATGAGAACGTTTTCCGTCAAAAGTTAAGTCAAAGTCAAATCATTTATTTAAAGCAGGCCATTAAAAGGCACTTTTGAACGTCAAAGTTTATAAGAAAATTTAATTGTGTCTCGCGCCCCTTCAAAAAGGTTGTTTCAAATGTAGAATGGGCAAGAAACTCCATGGTTACTGTTTTCATTTTTTTTTTTTATATTTTGTGTACATTAATTACAGCATCATAGTAATGTGGTGACATCTACATCGCCACATGCGAACTACGCAACACACTGATGTCACGCAAAATCCTGCATCGCGCAAGCAGAGTTTACCGCGCAACTAGCATATATACAACGTCTCGACAACACTCGTCGGGCAGTAGCCCACCAGGCGCATCATCCGTCTGGTCAGGGTGGATCCTCCCTTTTCAATGGAAGATGAGTGAACTTATACCCTGTTCCTCAAACCCCTATAGTAAGAGTCAAAATGCTTTTTAGGGCCTTCCCGATTACACCACGCCCGGTTCTTTAAATCCTGATCAGTTTAGTCATTTAAGTTTTGTGAAATCAACTCAGCTTATTGGAGTCCACTGCTGGACATAGGCCTCTCTCAGGTTGCCCCTCAATACCCTATCCTCCGCTTTTCGCATTCAGTCTGTCCCAGCCACTTTCTTTAGGTCATCAATCTAGCTGGGGGGCGTCCTACACTACACTTGCCGATACGCGGTCTTCACTCCAGGACTCTGGTCCACCGGCCATCGGTCCTTCGCCAAACATGGCCAACCCACTGCCACTTCAGTTTGCTTACTTTGCAAGCTATGTCGGTAACTCCAGTTCTTTTCTGGATAATTTAATTCCTGATTTTATCCTTCAAAGAGACTCCGAGCATGCTCGCTCTATAGCCCGCTGAGCGACCTTGTATTTATGGAGCAGCCCGACCGACAGTGTCCACGTTTCGGCACCATATATCATGACGGGCAGGACGCACTGATTGAAAACCTTCGTCTTTAATCACTGCGGGATAAGCGACGAGAAGACTGATACTGCTGCTGACTGTTTTGTGATATATGCTAAATCTAATTCATACTTAGGCATCAAAACTAAGGTTCTGAGAGTTATCATCATCATCGGCAGCTGTGTTCCACCCAGTGCTGAGTAAAGCCCTTCTCCCGTTTGTGCTATGCATCACTGGTCTGTGCGAGCGTCACCTAAGTCTGAGCGTCCATTGTTTATAAAGAAAAGAAAGAAAGAAAATTCGTTTATTTGTGATAAATATGACGCAGAAAAAGAACACAAAAAATGACAAGTTGGGGGAAAACATGCTTCATATCCACGCAAAACGGCCATCGCTCAGCATAATGCTAAGACCCTATGCGAGACAGAGCCCCAGCGCTGGTTTTTAGCTCTTAAGCGGCTTAGCATATGATAAGATATAAAAAAAGAAACAACAATAAAAAAAAAAATATCATTACCTATTTCAAAATGGTTATAAAATAGTTTATGAGTTCAGACTCAATACTCAATACTTTTATTGCATATAGTAGTGAACTAATTAGTGGATAGAGTGTACAATAAGGACAAAGAGTATAATGTACCCAGAATTTTGTAATATTTTGGTTTAAAAGAGAATCCTTGGAGTTTCTTGCTCGTTCTTCTCACTAGAGATCTACGTTTTGGAACTAGCGTCTATTTTCTGACTAACTGAGCGACTTTTTGACAATTCAAAAGTAAATAGCCTGTAAATAGTTTAGTTCAAATTAATGCTTTGAGTTTGAGTTCGAAAGATAAAATAATGATTATATACCACAATTATAATAAAATATGAATATATAAATGATCAACTTATACTTTACAAAAAAGCAATTTGACACTGAAAAAAATTTCGCTCAAATTCGTTACTTCTTGAAAAAACACAAAGTGTATATTTTTTTGTCGTAAATAGACCAAATTCAGCTCAAATAAATTACTCTGCAGGAAACCCTATTACAGAACTTTGTTGCCAACCAACCGGCACTAAACTAGTTTATACCAGTTTTAAACATCCACAATTTTGCTAAATTTTTGAGGCAGACAACCTTTTTTGCTGCTGGCAATTATCATGTATTATCTAATTTCACCGAGCCAAGGTATTCTGAATTACTTTTTCAGCCCGAATTCCGGGCTAAATTACTGGAACTATTCCTAAATGGAAAACGAGTAAAATTATCCATTAATTATGGACAAAGGTGGAACTGAGTTCTGTCTTTGTCCATGAACTTAGCCGTGTCCAGATTTGATCAATGGGTTTAGGCAAGTTGTAATTGAATTTGTTTCTGTGTACTTTGAATGGGAACGACTTTGCTAATTTGGAAATTTAAAGTTAAATTAAGGTTCTGCGAATGATTTTTGGGGTAGCGTTTTGCCGAAAGTTAATTACGGGATTAAGTTTTATGCGTGTAATTTGTTTTATGTTTTAGTTTCCAAATAAATTTATTTTGTTGAATAATTTTAATGGTTTCCATTTCGGTTTAAATCATAGGTACGAAAAGCTTGCGTTGCCTCATTTTCTTTACTCAAATCATGGAGCAATTTTGTAAAATATTCTCAACAAACTCCTATTTCTGTCCCTATCCAAAATAATTTCCGCCAACATTCTTTATTTTCACACAAACCCAATAAAAACATCTCTCTCTCTTAAGAATTAATTTTAAGTACAGCCCAAAATATAATTTAATGGCCTTGACTTCCGAGAAAGGAAGATATATTTTCCTTCGGTCTCATTTTATCCATATAAAGTACACAAGAATCCTTTTCGTGTCTCCATTTCATTGTCAAAAGTTGCCTAAGTTTATGCTGTTTAGTTAAAATATCTCTTCATTGTGTGAGGGCAACAATGGATCGTCACTTGTTCTTTTAGGCGTGTATCACATCTCCGCCGCGTAACCATAGCAGCAAAATCGCCTGTTCTAACGCACACGATTATGATTCTTTCTCTTTCCCGCGTGATTTCGCCAATCTGCTCGGATGCCAGTTAAACCTCTGCGCGGAGTCCGCTATTTTATTACAGTGCCGCTTTTGGTTCACACGTATCTGTGGCAATCGACAAGTTTATAAGGTGGAATTTAAATTTTTGAAGTGAAAACTTCTAGAGCGTTGGGCATTTTTTGATATGGGGAAAAACTATTGAACTCGCGCCACTGTTACCATAACTGACACCGCTTCGGATGTGTTCGGCTGTACTCGGGATGTACTCGGTTTTAATGTATATCCGATATCTATATGTCAGTGAGTGATGGCAAAGTATTCTGTTTGTGTTTTGTTTTCACTTTTTTCGGCACTCCTGTAGTGCCACTTTTTATTTATTTTTTGTAAAATGGATGCAATCTTATAAAGAAACTAATCTAAAAGGTCCGGAGTAGTCTTATACGTAGCCGAAAGTGAAATTTTATTCTAATTGCTACAATTCATTATTTTCGGCTACTTGAATCGCGACATAATGTAGTAATGTCTCTTAGTCGAATTCCTTCAGCGGTTTCATTATTTTCGCGGCGGAGATGTGATACCCACCTTAAAATCGAACAGAAGTTTTTCTTGTTGGTCCTAGTTTTCGAGACTTATTGGTTGGTCCTTTATGGGAAAAGGGGACAAGTTTTGTGGTCTTTAACGTCTAGTTTACCTTATAGATGTATGAGGAACAGGATGTAAAGTTCACTCATCCTCCATAAAAAGCGAAGTTTCTCCGACCAGATGTGTGTTGCGTCTGGCGGGAAACTACTCGATGATTTATGGCGGGCCTAGTTGCGCGGTAAACTCTGCTTGCGAGATGCAGGATTTTGCATGACGTCAGTACGACGCGTTGTTCGCATGTGGCTTTTGTTGTAGATACCGCTACAATCTCATTGGGAAACTTCTTAGACCATCGCGCGTTTAATTTTTAGGCGGTTCGGTTTTTTGAGGATGGGAAATCATCAAATGACTCCTCCCGCTCTGGGTGGAGCGGAAGGGAGTGTCAGACTCTTACTGACTAAAACCCACCCGTGTTCTTTCCTTAGCCCTTTGTGTTCCGGGGTAGCGGTAACCCTTTCGGACAATCCCGCTGCCCCGGCAGGCTTCGGCCCTAGCGGGCCCCTTCTCTGTTGCTGACATCTCTTTCAGGCATGCGTGGAACACGTACGCGCCGTCCGGCACGGGCCTGGTCCTGATCGGACGGGGAGCTTCCAATTACTCTCCGTCCGCAGGCCCGCGCCTGCGGAAGCCGGGAGCCGTCCCGTGGCGGCAGGGGCAGGAGGCTCTCTCCCTCATCCATCCCGCCACCTCCTTCGCCAGCATTACTGCTTCGAGAAGAAGGTGACTGCCTCCCACTCCCTCTCGCTCCGGATCATGGCTTGCACCAGGGCCGGACGCGAGAGATCGCCGCCGCTGCCGATCGCCTCTACGAGGACACGGCGGTGGTCCGCCCAAGTGGGGCAGGCCTCCACCGTGTGCTCCACCGTGGCCTCTGGGCGATCCTGGCAATGGTGCCACCCGGGCGTTTCATCCCGCCTGATGATGTGCAGGAACCTCCCGAAACATCCGTGTCCGGTGAGGACCTGCGTCAGGCGGTAGGTGAGGGGGCCGTGGCGCCTCTAAGGGAAGAAGAAGTTTCTAACACTTATGTTAATAATAACTTAGGAATAATTCAAATGTTAAAGGTTTATTAGACCTTGGACTATATTTAATAACCCAGCGGGACAATTCTCGTAATTTTAACAACGTTCACAGTCTGAAGGTCAATTCTAGTAATTAAAAACGATCAAAATCTAGAGGCAATCTTATCTCAGAGACAATAAATGTCAAAAATTTAGGGACATTAGAGGTATTTTGGACAGATTGAAACTGAAACAGACTGTGAAATAAAGATAAAATACATCAACCATTTTTCAGATTAGCCAAAGTACATATTATATCTTTTATGGGGTAGGTACTGTGTTAAATGTTACAATAAAATACCTAATGATATATTGCAATTAAATGAAAGAAAATTTAAAACTCACATTAAACGTACACTTTGTAAACAAGCGTACTATAAATTAGAAGATTATATCCAAGATAAGAACGCTTGGAAACATGCTGGTCCTGTTCCATAGGACAATCTAGAGTCAAGACAAAATCAAACTGGTTGCTAATTTAATTGTAAAATTTATTCTTTGTTCTTTTTTTTTACATTGATTTACATTCTGTAATTACTTTAACTCACACCCTGACTTATTACTATTTTTTTTTTTTTTTTTTGATGACAATAGTTTATTTTTACCATGCTTGTAAATATGTGAGCACCATGTATCATTTTTAATTCTTTTATCTATTGTGGTGCAGTAATTTTATTTTAGGTGCATCGTCTTCACATATATATTATATAATTAATGTACACGCAAAATATTGTAAAACATTTTAAAAGAGTAACGGTGGAGTTACTTGGCCATTCTTCTCCATACGAAATCTACCTTTTGGAATGGGCGACTAGAATCAATTCTATTTTAGTAATTTTTGACGTTCAAAAGTGCCTGTTAAGTGCCTATTTGAAATAAATGCTTTGACTTTGACTTTGACCTTAAAATTATCAGAATTGGTCCTCAGATCTGTCTTAATCCGTCTAAACCACCTCTAATTTCCTAAATTTTTGACAAGTTTTTGACATCGATTATCACTGAGATGAGATCGTGACTAGATTTTGAACGTTTTAAATTATGGGAATTGGCTTTCTGATGTAAATACCTAATATGTACATACAACCTTCAAAAGAACTAAAAAACTGGCCAAGTGCGAGACGGACTTGCACACGAAGGGTTCCGTACCACAAGGCGAAAACGCCGAAAAAAACACGTTTGTTGTATGGGAGCTCCCCTTAAATATTTATTTTATTCTGTTTTTAATATTTGTTGTAATAGCGGCAACAAAAATACATCATCTGTGAAAATTTCAACTGTCTAGCTATCACGGTTCATGAGACAGTCTGGTGACAGACAGATAGACAGACGGACGGACAGACAGCGAAGTCTTAGTAATAGGGTCCCGTTTTTACCCTTTGGGTACGGAACCCTAAAAATGGAATAAGAAAAGAACGGAAAGGTCAGGTGCGTAGTACAGCCGTGCGTGTATGACCAGGGGGCCTAAAACGGCCACTTTGGCAGAATCATAAAAGGAGAACATTATGAATCATAATATGGCAAAGTCAGTGTTTTTATTTTTTTCGCTGCACTACGTAGGTAAAATCAAAGAGATTCTGATTGGGTTTGGAATGGATTGATTGGTATTTTAGCACAGACAAAAAAACCTTCACCAATGGGATTTAATACGATTAACTTAACGGTTAACTGTACATTATGATTCATAATGTTATCCTTTTGTGATTCTTCCAAAGTGGCCTTTTTGGGCCCCCAGATGTTTGAAAGGAAACGAAGCGAAAGAAGCATTTATGGATCTTAGCAGGTTCTATAGATTCCGTCTATCTCCATTAGATGAAGGCGTAAATTTATGCATGTATGTATGTATAGGAGCTTGTGACAAAAATGAATGTATTTGAATTCATAAATAAGTATTTTAAGGTGAATGCGCAGTTGTAGCCCGCGAAATTCAATTTTTATTACGTTTTTTGCAATTTTCAGGTCAGTGTCAGGTTGTATCTTGATCAAAATATGATTCGCGGACATAACAGGTACGTACAGGTACGTATTTACAGAATTACTCGTACAATCATTAGAATCATTAGTACATCTTTCTAAGTTAGATTTGAACCTTAAGAACAATTTTTTTTGATACCCTTTGATTATTTCCCCTCCTTTTTATATACTTGTACATATTATTATTTTAAGACTGTCTGCTTTTAAAATTATGAAAGAAGAAAAGAAAGAAGAAAGAAAAATTGTTTATTCTGCACAAACAAAACGCACATTCCAAATAAAAAAATATAAAAAAAGAAAAAAATATATTATGTAAACACTTTAAATAAATATATAGAACTTATGTTATACTTGACTAATCTAACCTAACTGATAACTTAACTGACTTGCAAATTGCAAAAAACGTAAGAAAATTTTAATTTCGCCGTCTACCACTGCGTATTCAACTTAAATCAACACAGAGACATCAATACACAATTAAAAGTCGCAAAACAACAAGACATGACCGCTTTTACTTCACGAATTGCTCAATTTACGAGATACCCAGTGAGCCACAAGCCCCCTAAGCTAGCCCCCCAAGGGACTTTTAACGTAAGGCTAAGCTTTAAGATCATTTCAGTGAACTCATTTCTACAAATGGCCATGCCATCTGGGTTCTCTAAGGATACTAATGAAATCGGTGGGTACAGACCACAGAGTAGTTAAAAAGATAGAGATGCCAGTTTTCTTGGAGCTTGGGGAGGTTTTACTGCGCTATAAATTGTCTTATTGCAAGGTAGTCTCATACAAAGAAGTAAAGAGCATCGGTAACTGCACTTCCTCGAGGCATTTAGTCTGGTTTTAGAATTTCGTCTACTTATTTATTTACAAACACTATACAGGGTTACTTTTCAAAGACCATCCAAATTTTTACATGGTGTTCTACCCATGAATATAAACAACTTTCACTATGGGACCAACTCTGAAATCACGAAAAAAAAATCAGCTGTTTCAAATTTCTGTAAAAATTTGGATAGTCTTTAAAAAGTAACCATCTAAGGGATAATACATCAAGATGGAAAATTTGTAAGTATACAATGTGTCCCTGGAAGTATGGATCAAATCGAATAGGGGCGTGGACAAGGTCATTTCCAAACCTTTTAACCCTGAGTGAGAGTGTGAATTTTTTTACGAAGTGGTTGAAAAAATTCAAAAATTGGTCATAAATTTGAATCGTAAAAAATATTACCGACATTCTCAGGATTATTATTCTCAGGTTGTCGTCTGTACAACGACACAATTTCATTAAAAGCAAACCAAGATTTAGATATTTTTCACCTTTCTCTACCTGAATTAAATTTTTTAAAAGAAATATTTTGGCATCGAAATTTAAACAATAATAATGTTATATGTTATATAATATTAAATTCTAAATTCTGTATACTTTAACGGTGTGAACTTCTGGTTGTTGTTACACTTAGGTACATATAATTTACTTGTATAGTGATCTGTGGAAACTGTTTCTGGATTGTGTTGAACTATTTGTATATTATATTTGTTATTGCATCTGTTTGTTTCCCAAATAAAATAAAATAAATAAAAATAAAAAGTTTGGAAATGACTTTGCCCATGCCCCTATTCGATTTGATCCATACTTCCAGGATCACCCTGTATATCTAGGTGTGTTAAAAATTCCATCCATGAGCGTAAGTCAGTGGTGTCTAAGATAAACTGCAGCCTTTCCCCAACTATGGTTGGGGTCGGCTTCCAGTCTAACTGGATGCAGCTGAATATCAGTATTTTACATAGAGCTACTGCCTATCTTGGTAAAACAGGTTGTTAAAATTTCGAGCATCTGACCACCTGTAACGACTGGACACGCAATTATGACATTTAAATAGACATGTTAAACGACCTCGTCTAGTTTGTAACAGAAAATTGACGTGAAAAAGGCTTTTTTTAACCAATTTACAAAATGAATCTCATTTATCACTTATAAAAGCGTTGTTGAGACCAAAATGACCGTCGATTTAAATTGATCTAGTATTTTTTTCAGTAAAAATGTTGTGAGAAGTCGAATGATATTAGTAAGTTTTTAAACAAAACATTAACTGATCCTCTAAGAACTTATTGACCTTCTAGCATAGCCTCTTTTTTAAATTAATGAACCTCTAAACGTTATTTGGGCTTCTAATGATGCACACTTTTTTAAAATAAATGAGCCTCTTTTTAACTTAGTAAGTAAGCTATGTGGGTAGGTAGTTGGATATTTAGAGGTATCTCACTCAGAGCACTGATACAAAGTTTTGTAACGTGCGGTTAGGTGGAACAATTTATCGTTATTGTTTCAGTCCTCGAACGGCACTTACTTACAGTTTGTAGTTTGACGTATGTATTCTTTGTTCAGGACATTACCAACGTATTTTAGTACCCCATCATAGAAGAGGGAGGAGGGAGGGAGTTGCGTGTTCGGACTCATCATCTCGAGAAGTTCCTCAAGGAAGAGTTCTGGCCGAAGGGTGTTATGTACCGCCGGTTTCGTGGCCGGCTACATGACACCAGTCAGCGAAATACGACGCAGACACTTCGTGTGCGTTAATTTTTAGTGTAAATATAATGTTGTATATATTTATAGTATTTTTAAGTTATATTAATATTGTATTGTATGTTTTTATATGGGCCTTAATGCCTGAAATAAATGGATAAATAAATAAATAAATAATAATCAGCCTATAGTGTTTAACTGCCCCTTTGGTCTCGTGGTCACAAGTGCGACTGCTGAGCGTGTGGTCCTGGATTCAATTCCCAGGTCAGACAAAGTGTTTTGGGTTATCCATTAAGAATTTCTTAGTAACAGTCCGGAGTTTGGAAGTTGGCGGTTTAATACCCCCGTGCCTCGGAAACCACGTAAAGCCGTTGGCCCTGCACCTGAACTCTCTCCGGTCGTGTCAGATTGCCGTCCCATTGGACTATGGGAGTAAAGGAACAGAGAGTGCACCTGTGTTTACGCACACACTTGTGCACTATAATATCTCCTGCGTACCTGGCTAATCTCCGTTGAGATTGGCCACTGTGACCAAAATCGGTCTGCTATTATAATGTTTTTACTGCTGGCAAACAGGAGTGGGCCGTAATCCACCACGCGGGCCCAGTGCGGGTTGGTAGATGTCACAGTCTACGAATTTTTGGTTCTAGGACATGCGGTTTCCTCACGATTTGTTCCTTCACCGTATTCACTGTTTAGTACCCCAAAATAGGAATTATTTGAGGTTCACAAAAAGAGGCAGAATCATATTAGTGTTCAATAATATTTTTAAAGAAAGCAAAATGGGAATTATTTGAAGTTCGATAAAATATTATGCCCAAAATGAAAATAAATTGTTGTCACCTCTCCCTTTTTTTAATACTGTGTGGTACAAACGAAGTTTCTTTTAAATTACTAGACATTTCTTAGATGACCTTTTTAGAATGAAGATGATTATCTCGATTTAAATAACGAGTTCTCTGTTTTTGAGTGCCTTTGAATTATTTGGGAAGTTTTATGGTAATCAGAGTCTTGGGAAAAGATTAATCGGTGTTATTTATGACGCGAGTTTGAATTTAGTTACATAAATAATTATAATATAAACAAAATTTACTAATATTAATACTTTTCACTGCTTTTTAGGGTTCCGTACGCAAAGGGTAAAACGGGACCCTTACTAAGACTCCGCTGTCCGTCTGTCCGTCTGTCACCAGGCTGTATCTCACGAACCGTGATATTTAGACAGTTGAAATTTTCAGAGATGATGTATTTCTGTTGCCGCTATTACAACAAATACTAAAAACAGAATAAAATAAATATTTTAAGGGGGCTCCCATACAACAAACGTGTTTTTTCGGCGTTTTCGCCTTGTGGTACGGAAACCTTCGTGTGCGAGTCCGACTCGCACTTGGCCAGTTTTTATTAAGCTAGTAACTAGTTAATCACCTGGGCCTTATCTGTGTTGATAATGGACTTGATAGTATGGTATGGGTGGGTTTTTCCATTAGAAATTTCTCAGTAACAGCCCAGAGTTTAGAAGTTGGCGGTGTGAATACCCCCGTGCCTCGGAAAGCACGCTAAGCCGTTGGTCCTGCGCCTGATCCCTCTCCGGTTGTGTCAGATTGCCGTCCCATCGGAATATGAGACTGTGTGCACCTGTATCTGCACACACACTTACAGTGAAAACTGATTTTAATTTTAATTAATTTTGATTTAATTTTGTTTTTTTTGTGTTTATGAAGATTTTTGTGTTGATTTTATTGTGTGTATTAAAGTAATTGCTATGGGTTAATACCTCAAATAAACTTATTATTATTATTATTATATATCTCCCGCGTAGATAGCTAGTCTTCACTGTAATTGATTGCCATGGTCGAAATGCTGGTCCTGCTCCACAACCACAACTAATTGATTAACACTTGAAAATACTGTTGAAGCTACTGAAGATTGTAAGACTATCTTTGCATTGTTTAAACTCAATTTCCTTTGTGTTGTATAATTGCATAGCACAGATGTGAGTTCTAGGTATGTACTATAGAGCTACCATTTAACGGGTAATCATTGACTTGAATGTTCCCTGGCGGCTGATAGTATGTCATGCTCACTCAAATGTCTCGCTAACGGTGGCGTGTGTGTTGGATCATTTAGCTCCCTTCAAAATGGTTGTGCTGAATGGTGCTGATCTATGCGTCATCACTTAGCTGCCTCGGCTTATTTTTTAATTAATTAATTTTTTTATTGTTTTGTTACTATTTGCTGTACTCTGGACGCTTTTAACGCTTACGTCTTTTTACATCGCTCTCACATATAATTCAACATTAATGATGTAACTAATATTTTTGTAAAAATATGATTTAAAAGAGTGTCCATGGAGTTTCATGCCCGTTCTTCTCCATAGGTACCCACGCTTTGGAATGGGCAACTTGCTTCATATTTTCTGACTGCATGACCTACTTCTTGACAATTCAAAAGTGCCTGTTAATGTTTTAATTGAAATAAATGTTTTGAGTTTGAGTTTGTCATCAAAGATTTAAATCCTAACCATTTGCTCTCGCCGTACTTATGTTGCGCGAAAAGTTTCAATACCGAGAAGAGTGAGTTCACACATTACATGGTTCAGGCCTAGATAACGACGAGAATAATAGATACTTTTTTAATGTACAGTCAACAAAAGAGATAGATATGCAGGATCGTCGGATATAGTTGAAGTTTAGTAAGAAACCAATGGATGTTCTCGAATATAATTTTATTTTATTAATAGAAAACAAACAGCACATTTATCAAATTAAAATTCAGTCGACAACATCCATCAGTTTCTTAGTAAACTTCAACTATATCCGACGATCGTGCATACTTATCTCTTTTGTTGACTGTACACTCTAAAACAGCGGAATAAACTACATACGATGTTCATAATCATAAGCAGCCTATAATGTTCCCACTGCTGGGACACGGGTCTCCTCTCTGTGAGAGAGAGAGTGGGCCGTAATCCACCACGCGGGCCCAGTGCGGGTTTGTAGATGACACATCGACACCTCCTAAGTACAACTAAGTACTTAACTGAAAAATGCAAATTTTATAGGAGAGCGAATTGAAGATTTCAATTTTTTTAAATTGCCTACTTGGAATTAAAGTATAATATTTATTTGGTGAGCGGGTTTAAACTTAAGTGAAATCTATAATTAAGAGTATATTTCGCTCTCCTATAAAATTTGCATTTTTCAGTTACTTAGTTGTACTTAGGAGGTGTCGACATGTCTCATACGATGTTAGTATGGAAGAATGACTAACTATAATGTGACCTTAATCACACTAATATTATAAAGGCGAAAGTTTGTGAGTGTGTGTTATATGTTAGTTACTTCTTCACGCTCAAACGGCTGGACCAATTTTGATGAAATTCGGTATGGAGGTAGCTGACACTCTTTTTATCCCGGTATTCCCACGGGATCGACATTTACGCGGGTGACACCGCAGGTCGCAGCTAGTTTTATAATAATCCCTCCACGCCGTTTTCGGCTACGGCGACCGTTTCAGCATCACCCTACTGGCGTCTATCATGGGCTCTCCTGTGGCTAGAAAAACCACCTTTGTTTACGAATATTCTTGCACAGAGTGGACACATGAGAGCCCCATTAACATAATTGTTATTGATTGCCGCTGGTGGCCTTAATTATTGTCAAGATGAAAGGCATCGCTTGTGTGTCACGCAGTTCTAACTCTGCGGTCTCATCATCGGTCTCGACGGAGCTCACAACAATACTAATGACAATCCAAACACCCCCCCAGCAACCCCTAACTCCGTTCTAAAACCACATAAATTTTGATCTCGTAACTCCACCCTTTGAGAGTACGACTCCAGTTTAATCACGATAGGTTCGGCTTGCTTTCTGGTCCTTTGTTTAATTCCGCGATGTAATATATCTTAAAATGTTTTGTTTCATGCCAACGTTATTACATTTCTAGAGGCTTTTGTTGGTATGTTTCTAAACAGCGTGTATAAGAAACTAGCTGTTGCCGCGACTTCGTCTGCGATCCAGGTCCTTTTCCAGGTCATGGTCTATCAGTGAGCCAAATTTCATCAAAATCCGTTCAGCCGTTTTACCGTGAAAGCGTTACAAAGAAACAAACTAATTATCTTTCTTTCTTTTCTTTTCTTTCAGAAATACATCATCTGTGAAAATTTCAACTGTCTAGCTATCACGGTTCATGAGATATAGCCTGGTGACAGACAGACATACGGACAGTAGTTTTAGTAATAGGGTCCCGTTTTTAGCTTTTGGGTACGGAACCCTAAAAAGGAACACACATTTCTGATAGGCATTACATATAGAGTTTACATTGATGCCGTCTGTTCATGCTGTATACAGGATGTAAAAAGACACATCACACAGCCGTTATCTACGCATTCTATACATCAAACTAAGTAACATTGCATAAAAATAATTGCTGGGAAAAAACTTTTAATTTTTGTGTGGAAATTGAATGTTTGCGATAGTGCGCAATGTTACACACACAAAACATTGTGCTTATGGATGCATGTAACAGTACCTATAGGGTTGGTGGGGGTATTTTGAGCTTGAGTTTGAATAAAAGTCATAAATCTATTTGACGTTTTGACATAATGGTCGCGAATTAATTAACATGGCGCATTAGGTAATTTAATGTATAGGTATAGGATCTTGAAGTAATATAATGATATTTCTTGCAGTAATTTGTTGCTTGTCTCGTTCTCAAATAAACTTCTGCTTCCAGTCTAATCGGATGCAGCTGAAAACCAGTATTTTACATGGAGTGGCTGCCTATCTGACCTCCATAACCCAGTTACTGGGTAATACGATACCCTTTGGTAAGACTGGTTGTCAGACTTTCGGGCTTCTGACTACCCGTAACGACTGTCAAAGATCCACAAACGACAGCCGGGACCAACGGCTTAACGTGCTTTCCGAGGCACGGACGGTATGTAAAGATGGTCACCCATCCACAGACCAACCACCGCAAGCGTAGCTTAACCTGATTGATCGACTTGTGCGGCTGTTATTATTTATCCGCGGGCCCAAGGTTGCATATTTACATAATATGTTATCATCATCTGCCTAGCCTTTTCTCAACAACTATGTTGGGGTCGGCTTCCAGTCTAACTGGGTCCCACTGAATACTTTTATTATTGTTGAAATTTTTATTGAAACAATAATTATGAAGGCCCGCTGGTAAAAGTTCTTTTGAATTAGTTCATAATTGCATGGCTTAAACGCACAGGTAGGCACAGGCGTGAATACCTACGATAGAGTGACGCGATTCTGGTAGAACAATTTCCATGAAGTTTTCCTAAAAATTGTCCTACTGGATTCGTGTCGCGCTGTCGCGTGGGCCTTACATGACCTAAAGCGCGGTCACTGGATTTCATAGAAAAGAAAGAGAAGCGCGATGACACAACGCTGGTAATTTATTGCAAAATATGAAACAATTATTTAATTAGTTTTTACTAAAAAATTAATACACTGGTTTTTTAGTATGTTGCTTGTGAAATAAATCTGATAAAAAATCAGAATGATTGTATGTATTTATTTGAATGATTTGTGTATTATTATTATTTATGTATTTTATTTAAATATTTATTTAATGTTTTTATTGCAAAAAGAAAGTTTTTAGAGGTGTATTTTTCTGATTTTGTTTACTGTAGTCGATCATACACTTTGATTGTTTCTAAAAGTTGCGTTTTTTGCGTTAAGGTCCTGTAAGCTCCTTAATAACATAAAACTACTCACAGAATACAACGCTTAAGTGCTAATCAAATAAAATATGACACCTAAAATGTATGTGCGTATTTACACAACCCAACTTCACCAACACCAACGATTAGGTAAGTAGATTAAAAATGCAAGAACAACTCAAAAACACTCCAGCATTCACCAAGAGGGTACAGGCAATCACTCGCACATACACTCACACACGAAAGGATTCGAGTAAGGACTTTCTTTAGTTACGATTTTTATTTTACACTAGCTGCGCCACGTGGTTTCACCCGCATAAGTGTCGATCCCGTGGGAATATCGGGATATAAAGTAGCCTACATGTTAATCAAGGGTATCAGCTACCTCCTTACAAAATTTTATTAAAACTGGTCCAGTCGTTAGAGCGTGAAGAAGTAACAAACATATAAGCACACCCCCACACACACACATACACACCTGCACATGTGTTAAAATAAGAACCGTAGCGAATCAAAATATCACCCATTCAGCAAACACACAGTCAGCAAAAACATTTAACTCGACGCTTAAACCTCGGAGGCGTTATTTATTCAGTCTCTTTTTTTGTTGTCTCTACACTAACAACTAACTTTCGCGTTGCGGACTTTTATGTGCCTTGTACATCTTTTTTTTTTCTGCTTTTCAGCCTAAAACAGGGCAGTTAGGGTTTTTAAAACTTGACGGCCTGGGTTTTTAAACTGAGTTGTGAGTTGCCAGAGTATATTATTCACATGGTTTGCTGCAGCTTGGTTCTCGTTTTTTGTTTGAAACTAGTTTTTCATAATTTTCTATTTGCATTTACGTTAGACTGCAGGCGAAAGGACGAGTTTTAATTGACACAACATTTTGGAATATCGTATCGTATCGTATCGTTTCAGCCGATAGACGTCCACTGCTGGACATAAGCCTCCCCCAATTTTGGGAGGGTTTGCCATAATCGCCACGCTTGGCAGGCGGGTTGGCGATCGCAGTATGGTATGATGGTGGTATACATAGAGAACGCTGCTGCCCATTCTCCGGTACGACCCTTAGTCGCCTTTTACGACACCCACGGGAAGTAAGAGGAGGTGCTATTCTTTAAGTCCGGCACCACACAGACCATTTTGGAATATACGGCAGGCTTTATGTCACTTGTTCTTGCTGTGGCAAACCGGAAAGGGATCGGCACCGTATCAACTCGAGCCGTTCGGTATTCTTTGTATGAAACTCCCTACTGCAACAACCTACAGCCTACTGGGACAAGCTCACGAACCGCAGTGCGGTGCGTTACGGCTCATCGTCCCCGTGCTTACGGCTCGTCATTCCCGAGCTAACGTCTCTTCATCCACCCTTGCCCCTCTCACTCCTCCGGCCTGCCTGCTGCACCATCAACCAGCGGTCGGCGAGCCGTAAGCGCAGCGTCGCGTCGCCTAGCCGTAGCCGAGTCGACGTATCGAAGCTTCTGATCCGCCGTGCTTACGTTAGGTTGACGCCTGTTTGACGGCGAGGCGAAAGGCGATACGGTGCCGATCCCTTTCCGATTCGATATGAAACAATTATTCAATTGAAACTCTCCGGTTTGATACGTGTGACCTTATTACCTTTATTCGATTGAAACTCCGTACTAAGCTAGGGGCAACTCCAGGTCAAAGTGTGGCGATTGGCATGCGCTCTATTGTACCAATGTGTTTTTTAGGGTTCAGTAAAAGGGTTTCAACTGGACTATAGTGTCCAGTTGAAACCCTTGCCCGTTCTTCTCCATAGGTACCTGGTCTACGCTTTGGAATGGGCAACTAGCTTCATATTTTCTGACTGACCGACTTCTTGACAGTTCGAACGTGCCCGTAACTGGTTTAATTGAAATCAATGTTTTGAGTTTTTTTGAGTTTTTTTTTTAAGTAAATGAGGAGGTGAATAATGTTTGATTTTGTACTTTTATCCTTCTCTGTATTAGAAGAAGTGTTTGTACTGCAGTCGAGAAATTACAGACTAGATTCTATACAGCTATTGTAATGCTTGTTAGATAATATTGGCTTTGTCGATTCTCTATTAGACTGAGTTGTCCTTTGGGGAGTATCCATAGAATTGGTAGACGGACTGCTGATTGCTCTGCTGTGTTTGTATACGGGGTGTTGTTACCTATTCTTGTGTTAATCTGTCTAATCTTATCTCTAGGGAGTGACAGTTGGTTAGTGAGAAATACCATGAAAATACGATGCTACTAAAAAGTTTGTTATTCGATGTGTAATGCCTTCTGTTTTATTCTGTCTTTACGTACTGAGCGTGTCGTAAACACAATTCAACACAATCTTACAACTACTTAGAAAATCTTATAACATACAAGATCAAAATACGCAGTATTTTTTACTCTTATACAGAGCGTTAGGTTAAACGAGGGACACACTTTGAGGGGAGTTAGTACTCATGAAAATGAGCAACTTTTACTATGGGGCCGAAACTGAAATCGCAAAAAAAAATCAGCTGTTCAGTACATTTTGACGAGCCATGCGAACATAAATGTAGGAAACGGCAGATTTATTTTTCGCGATGTCAGGGTTATTCCCATATTAAAAGTTGTTCATTTTCATGAGTACTAACTCCCCTCAAAGTATGTCCCTCGTTTAACCTAACGCTCTGCATGTATAACTAGCTGCGCCTCGTGTTTTCACCCGGTAAATGTCGATCCCGTGGGAATAACGGTATAAAAAGTAGCTTTTATGTTAATACAGGGTGTCAGCTACCTCCATACAAAATTGGTCCAGCCGTTTGAGCGTGAAGAAGTAACAAACATATAAACACACACTCACAAACTTTCGCCTTTATAATATTAGTGTGTTATGAAATTAAATAAAAAACTAACTTAAAAATATATGAATCATTTTGTTTAAATACTCGTAACAATGGACGAAAAAACGTACTTCTGTTTTTGGTGATTAAAATAATAAATCAATCAAAATTAAATGAAAAATTAATCTGATTGAAGCACCTCGGTTGTAAATAACACATCTGCAACGATTATAGAGTGTAAGAAGAATACCTATATTCTACATCTTTTTGTAAAAAGATAGACATACACATACCCCTTATGGTACACCATTTATATGATAAAACAAAAAATGGGCACAAGCGCAAGTACCATCCCTCTGGTTCCTAAGCAACTGTGCTCGTGGACCGTGTCCAATTGCTCTAGCTTAGGGAAAACTAGTTTATCCAAAATGAGATTTCCCCTGGACCAAAATGTCAAAGGACAATTGGTTAATGGCCTTCTCCAGCGCCTATGATTGTGTTATGTGTGGGGGTGTGTGTGTGTATTATACAATACTCAATAATCAATTCTTTATTGCATTCCATCCCCCTTACTAATAAAAACGTTGTATAGCGTCTGTATAGTTACCTACACAACGCTTTGTCTTCTTCTTTCGAAAGTCAAATGACTTCAAGTGACAGCTATGTGAACAGAATGCTGGGTGCATTGCATAAATATGTAAGCTGTCACGCCCTTTATACCACCTGGAGGCTTTTATTTAGGTAGTAAGTTTTTTTTTGTTTACATTTTGAATTTTGATTTTTCTTTTTTGTTGCTTGAGTACGTATAGATCTTATTGTATTTGTTGGTATATTGGCGTGGCTAGCTAACATATGGAAAATAATTTAATTTAATGTTCTGTGTCCTGTAATGTTAACTACTTTGCTTAGCTTGTATTTGTATACAATCAAGTATTTTCTAACTGAACAGACAGCTGTGCTGCTGGGGAGTTTGTTGCGACACTTCTTCTCCCCAGCGAAAGCACTAGAAAGTGGTGAAGGGCGGGCGTTTTGGGGGACTGTCTTATGTAATTTTGACGTTCGAAAAGTGCTGATTGTCAGCCTAGTTTGAATAAATGACTTTTGAAATTACTGACGACTGAAAGAGAGAAATCAGTGTGTAACTATTCCTCTGATATAATACGTTTAGTAAGGGGCCATTTATGTATTTTAGTCCGCGCGAAACTAGTTGGGCGCGCCTTGGGTGGGGACTGGGGTGAGAGCGGCAGGGTTGCCTATTGTTCGCAACGCAGTACTGAGTAATGACAAAGCGCCCCCGCCCCTCCGTCCCTCCGCTCACATACCTAAGGCGCGGTCAACTATAGGTCTACCAGAATCTCTTGGCAAAAAAAAAAAACAAAAAAACTTTGTGGTTTTCATACATTTGACAACATTGGCAATGTCAAATGCAAGAAGCTTATAGATAAAAGTGGAGGTAACACTCTAAATACCGAAGTGAAGACGACTGTGGCCGGACACTCTCTTTCTAAATACACACATAAGAACGAGACGGTGTATGTGTTTTCTTTGTCATATGTATGTATTTAGAAAGAGAGTGTCCGACCACAGTCGTCTTCACTTAGATATTTAGAGTGTTGCCTCCACTTTTATCTATAAGCTTCTAGGTCAAATGTATGAAAACCAAAAAGTTTTTTTGTTTTTTTTTTGCCATGAGATTCTGGTAGACTTATAGTTCCGCGCGGACTATAAAGAGGTATCAAAGTAAATGATCAATATGGACCCTGTCGGACACAGCAAATTGTGTGAATTTCTTACCTTCTCCAGCGCCTGTGACGGTGTGTATGAGCAGCACCACAACACACAGGCACCGTTGGCCCTCCACCGACATTGCTGTCGTGGGTTCCGCACCTGAAACAACAGATAGAATTTATTAGTAAAACTAGCTGCACCCCGCGGTTTCACCCGCATACGTGTCGATCCCGTGGGAATATCGGGATGAAAAGTAGCCTATATGTTAACCAGGGTGTCAGCTACGTCAACACATAATTTTATCATAATTGGTCCAGCCGTTTGAGCATGAAGAAGTAACAAACATATAAACACACACACACTCACAAACTTTCGCCATTATAATATGAGTGTGATAGTGTGATATGTGGTGATTTTAATGACATAACATGCCTGTATTTTCCCAAAGGAATAAGTACAGGCGAACTAGCTATTTGGTATACAGGCAGCTAACTTGCAATTATCTTTCAACAATGTTGTTAGCGTGCTGAGTGGTCAATTCTTATGCGTACACTTTTAAGCACTTTAAAAGTTCACTTTTGAAGTTTTTGCACACACAATAAGATGAGCAGTGGTGGCCCAGCGGTAACGTAAGTCGGGGCTTACGAGTTGTAGGTACTTCATCACCACTGCTCTCAAAACGGCGAAGGAAAACATCTCGAGAAAACCGGCATGTCCTAGAACCAAAAATTCGAAGACATGATGTGACATCTACCAAACCGCACTGGGCGCACGTGGTAGATTACAGCCCACGCCCTCTCGAAGGGCTTGTGTCCCAGCAGTGGGAACATTATAGGCTGATTATGCTAATGGAAAGATGCGATTGATTGATAGCTGACGTTCAAAAGTGCCTTTTATGTGCCTATTTGAAATAAATGTTTTGACTCTGACTTTAACTTTTGACTCTGACTATGATTTTTTAACTTGTAAACCAAACAGCTTGGTTGACGGTACACCACATTTTGCCAGTTATATTTAACTAACTGCGCCCCGCAGTTTCACCCGCGTAAATGTCGATCCCGTGGGAATATTGGGATAAAAAGTAGCCTATATGTTAACCAGGGTGTCAGCTACGTCAATACAAAATTTTATTAAAATTGGTCCAGCCGTTTGAGCGTGAAGAAGTAACAAACATATGAACACACACACACACTCACAAACTTTCGCCTTTATAATATTAGTGTGATACCCATGTAGATTTGTCTGTGTGGTGCCGGACTTAAAGAATTGCACCACCCCTTACTTCCCGTGGGTGTCGTAAAAGGCGACTAAGGGTCTTACCGGAGAATGGGCAGCAGCGTTCTCTATTTATTCCACCATCATACCATACTGCGATCGCCAACCCGCCTGCCAAGCGTGGCGATTATGGCAAACCCCCCCCCCAAATTGGGGGAGGCCTATGTCCAGCAGTGGACGTCTATCGGCTGAAACGACGACGACGACCCATGTAGATTAAGAGACGAGCCTCTAGGTTTTATTAGTGTCTGTAATTAAGCTTAAATGTATTTTATTATGGTTAAGTAGTATACTTTAAGGTCAAAATGAGAATATCTTAAGACCTTTTACGATCAGTTTAGGCGAAATAACGAGCCTAACCTTTTGTTATACAAAGTTAGGGTCGGCTTACACTTTAATGAGAGGTTGCTGTTTAGGAGTATTTTACACAGAGCCGACCCAATTACTGGAACATACAGGTTTTATGTTCATAATAAATGGAAGAAAAATGAAGAAAAGAAATGGGAGAGGCATGAAATGGAAAAAATAATTAGTGTCACGGTGACGTTTTCAAAAAATGACTCTTCACATACCCCCTTAGTAATAAACTTATTATATCAGATAAAGTCAAAGTCAAAGTCAAAGCATTTATTTCAAATAGGCACTTCACAGGCACTTTTGAACGTCAAAAATTACTAAAATAGAATTGATTCTAGTCGCCCATTCCTAATGGTAGATTTCGTATGGAGAAGAATGGGCAAGAAACTCCACCGTTACTCTTTTAAAATGTTTTACAATATTTTGCATGTACATTAATTATATAATATACTAGCTTCTGCCCGCGACTTCGTACGCGGATCCTGTTGCTTATGCCAGCGACAACGGGGTCGTCAAAATCGAAGATCTGAAACGTCTGATGTCGAATTCTAAGAGCCCGGGGACGGGACGGGTTGTGGTGTCTCGCCGACACCACAACCCGTTAGAATTTCCGCCTCAATGATATTTCTCTGCAGCGAGACGACTTTGAGCCGGGTGCCATTGCACAGTTTCGGTGGAGTGAGTTTCCGAAGAAGCATAATTGGGACACCGACCTTTAACTTAATGGTGTGCGCTGGTAGTCTACTTGCACTGAGGGAACTGAGAAATTCTACGGGGTAATGTGTAGCGTCATCTTGGTCGACAACAGTGTTTATTGAAGTGTAGATCACTTCATTTCCTTCAATTTCCGCGAGAATGCATTCATTGATCGCTGAAGCTTGGTCGTTTCTGGGTGTTAAAATGGCTCGTTCACACACCCAAGAATTATGTTGGTGCGGTATCCTATTGATGTCCCCGTATACCAGGCGAATCAAATCTTCTAAGGTGGACACCACTCTCCCAAGTATCTCAGGTAGAACCACCTGGCCACCGTCTACTGGTAGCGTCCCCTCACCCAATTTTAAGAGAACATCAGAAAATTCTTGGGCGTGTACATTCCCGCCAAGATGTGCTCTCATATTCATCGTTAAGCGCAACCTATAAATATGTGGCCATAAGAAAGAGTATTTCAATAAAGCATTTACCTCATCAGCCCTAGTTCCTCGCGTCACCACAGGCAGCGTTTGTCGGAAATCGCCGCTAAACAGAAATGTAACGCCACCCATCATTTGCTGGTTCCTGCGGATGTCCTGCAAAGTCTTGTTTACCGCCTCTACTGCTTTTCTGTTCGCCATAATGCATTCATCCCACACGATTAAGCAGCAATCTTTAAGCACGCGCCCTTTGTCACTGTTGCGTAACACTCCACAAACAGGTGTTTCATTACTCTCTAAATCTATGGGAATCTTAAACATTGCCACCAGGAAGCAGTGTTGCGGCGATTCTTGACGATGCTACTGCAATGGCAATCTTGTCTTGCCTCCTGACCTCTGCGAGAATGCCAGCGGTGACAAATATTCTCCCTGTTCCACCAGGAGCATCCAAGAAAAACATTTTACCTTGGCCGAGCCGAGTCAAGGATGGTGTCGAAAATTTGCTTTTGCTCTGAGGTAAACTTAAAGACATGGTCATTGACGACGGTACTCATAGCTCTTGGATCATAATTTATTTCAGAGTTGTACTCTCTGTTTCCAAGCTCTTGTACATCCAGATGTTGTGGAGTCGGTAGCCCATAATCCACCAGAGAACTGCCGCAGATCGAAATGACCATATCTTGAAGTGAACTAAGGCAACTGCTTAGAACGCGCTCATCAGTTGCCTCAGTATTATCTTCAGTAGTGCGTCTCAGACCTCTTAGGAAGTCTTCGGACAGAAGATGCCGATATTTCTCCCACAACCGAAGCGGATTTCCAATACCGCAGAACACCAACATGACGACAAACAGATGTCGCAAACGAATGAGATTGTCACTAATGCTAGCCTCCTCAAGTGCGTTGTCCCAGTGCTGATCACCGTCGAGAAGGTGGCGTGCTACGCAAGCAGCGCGGTATGTGGGATACTCAATGTCATCGACTGTCCTTAGAAACAAAAATGATGTTGAGCCCAGTGCACGGCCCAACATCATTTGCAGTAACATTCGCAAATAATAGCACTTGCCATTATTTGGGTGCACAGTGTAAACCCGTCCCAATGTGGTGTCCTTAAAAATTCCCGGAAACCCGTCCACGGCGTGTCCGCATCGACGTCGTTTAAATACACCTCTTTGCTTGTCGTACGTGTAGTACGATAGCACCTCATCATAGGTGAGTGATCTAGCAAAGTTGTCCCCTTCTGCAGTCTGAAAAAGGCCAATTTCAGTCTATCAAAAAGTACTCTGTGAAGGCCAACAGGAAAATTAAACACATCAACCAACACAGACAACAAAGGTAACCCCCGTTTCTAAAGGATGAGAGCGGCACATCGGCACCTATAAAATCACATTTTGGGAACAAAACCATAGCGCAATCTAACTCGACGCTAACGCCATCTAGTTAGAAAACGGAAACTACATATTATTTACCCAAATTAATTAAATTATGAATAAAACTAAATTGTCGTTAATTTAACAGACAACTACATTAGTTTTGCATTTAAAAAAATATGGTAACAGCAGCAAACTCAAACTAAGAATTACAAACCTACTTAAATGCAAGGATCAAACTAAGAATTACATACTTAAATGAATTACCTACAACAAATGTGCTTGGTAAGATTTAGCTTAGAACCAAAAGTTTGACTTGACTTCATGATAGTGTAGCTTGTTGTACCGCCAGCAATCAATCTGTTTAGTAATATTGGTGTGAAACTCTCCATACTATTAGATAGGACATGTGAAGTTCTCAGATTTCATAACAGTATCGTTCCTAATGCACATAAAAAATGCAAAAACTAAAAAAAACAATTTTACGATTTTTTAAAACAATACTCTGGGATTTGAACTCGCACCATTTAGTGCGGTAAACGGTCGCCTGACCTTACTGCTAAATTCCCCGTTGACATATTGTTGAAATAGCCGTTCCCTTGCAATTTATAATATTACTGCCCCGCTCCTTTATAAAAATAGCGTGAATATTATGTTCCCAGAGTTAAAGTTTTATTTTTAGCTAAATAAATAAATAAACATGTCATTTTGTGCATTCAATTATTTTGTGCATTCAATTACGAACAAACACATTTTAAAATCAATATTGCTTACCTCCCATAACATACGGCGTGATAATATGTAGCCTAAAGCCTTCCTTGGTTTACTAAGAACATTTTTGCTGAATTTCAATTCAATCTATCCAGTAGTTTTGGCGTGAAGCCGTACCATACACACAGACAAACAGACAAACAGACAAAAATTCTAAAAAGTCACTTTTTGTCATCAGTTACGTTTTTCTAACAAAAGCCACTTATTTTTTCTCGAAAATTCACAATGTACAGTTTTTCTTTCGTTACTGTTTTATTATATGTATAGATATGTGAAGACGATGCACCTAAAATAAAATTACTGTACCACAATAGGTAAAAAAATTAAAAATGAAACCATAACATATAAATTAATTATCTGATAGATACATGGTGCTCACATATTTACAAGCATGGTAAATAGTTAAACACAGATTTCTCTCTTTCAGTCGTCAGTAATTTGACTTTCGAAAAAAGAAGACAAAGCGTTGTGTAACTATACAGACGCTATACAACGTTTATTAGTAAGGGGTTAAGTATCCAGCGGGATTGTCCGAAAGGGTTACCGCTGCCCCGGAACATAAAGGGCTAAGGAAGGAACACGGGTGGGTTTTAGTCAGTAAGAGTCCGATACTCCCTTCCGCTCCACCCAGAGCGGGAGGGGTCATTTGATGATTTCCCAGCAAAAAAAAAAAAGGGGGTTTAGTACTTAATCAGTGTTCTACATAGGTACCTACGCTTTGGAATGGGCAACTAGCTTCATATTTTCTGAATGACCGACTTCTTGACAGTTCAAAAGTGCTTGTTAATGGTTTAATTGAAATAAATGCTTTGAGTTTGAGTTTGAGTGCGTGAACTTCTCCAAAGACTTCTTCGTGTCACTGGCACGACAGTTATTTGAATTTTGTTGGCCCGATACTTCGCTTGTTCTACGACGTTATTGATGGCAGCGCAGAGGTCTTTGGATGCATGTTTTTAGTGTTTAAACACACTATGCCGAAGGTACGCGACCGAAGTTCGGCGTAATTACGCCTGCAATGCTATTTGAATTAGTGACGACACATTATGCCGAAATTACGTTGCGTTATAGCGTACAGCCGAACTTCGGTCGGGCGTAAGTTCAGCGGCAATTTAGCGGCAACGTATTCTGTAGAGCACACATTATACGCTACCGAAGTTCGGTTCGATTGCCGAAGAAGATCCGGGGCGGGGAGCAGCGGGAGGCAGGCATGCCCGCGCCCCGCGTGTGTGCAGCTGAATTTCTGCCATGTAAGTTCGGCACTTATGGTTTGTCATACCAACCGAATACACCGGAACGTAAAATTAGCCGCAGAACTTCGGTCACGTAAATTCGGCATAGTGTTTTTGGATACTGGGCAGAATAGGAGGTGGAGCATGGTTTGTGACGCAGCTCCACATCCACACCCTGCTGCCGTTCCATCGACGTAGCCCCACTTTACGAGGTTCGAGGAACTTCCAAGTGGACCACGGAAGGTCACACCCTGCAGGAAGATGCTCGTTTGGTGGAATAAAGAGAGTAGATGGGGTATTACATTAAATTATTAATGAACGCAGGTACATAAATCTTCGATATACAGACGCCAGCACATCAAGCTACTATAATCTGTCAAATTTCTTTAATACATTTTCAACTTTATCACTAAAGCATAAGGTTCAAACTTAATTGGGAAAATTTTACAGTTTCGGGTAGCTTGATGTGCTGGCGTCTGTACACCACTTACAATAGTGTTCTTAAAGACACATTTGACACCACGTAACAAAACATTACCTACTATGTTGCGGTCGGCTTCCAGTCTAACCGGATACAATTGAATGCCAGTATTTGACAAGGAGAGACCGCCTATCTGACCTCCACAACCCAGTTACTGGTTAATGCGATACTTCATATACTCATATATACATATTATTGTATTAATAATAAATTATTATGTTCTTTAAATTACTAGATACGCTATATAAAATCACTCATTGACAATTGAAAAGTCGCCAGTCGAAAGCCTTGAAATGGTATAATTGAAATATGGTTTGATTTAAATAAATAAGCTTGATTTTTTGTTCGAATTAGACGGGACTAACGGCTTAACGTGTTTTGACAGCGGGGCTTAATTTCCCAAATAGCCATTTAGCCACGACATCTTTTTAATTCATCACAAAAACAAAAACAGGATTTAACCCATTCCGTATCGGACAGTATACTGAAAGCTCTTTCATGTCGGGTACGCATCCGAAATAAATGGAGTCGCGGCAAGGCGTGAAAGATTAATTATATTAAATGAAACAATCGCTGTAAAATAAAGCGCTATCTTTCCGTTCCAGTTTGCTGTTTGTGTAAAAGGTTTTAATTTTGTTTGGTTAAGTTTTTAATTTTTTGGAGTGGAGTAAGTAATGATAGATTATGTCAAACTAGCTTCCGCCCCCGGCTTCGCCCGCGAGGTATATCGATAAAAACTATCCTATGTCCTTCCCCGGAATGCAATCTATCTCACTGCCAAATTTTATCGAAATCCGTTCAGTGGTTTAGGCGTGAAAAGGTACTCACTGGGTAATACGATACCCCTTGGTAAGACTGGTTGTCTGTATTCGGGGTTCTGACTACCTGTAACGACTCTCAAAGATTCGCGAATGACAGCCGGGACCAACGGCTTAACGTGCTTTCCGAGGCACGGAGGGGTCACGGTATGTAAAGATGGTCGTCCATCCACAGACCGCGGCAAGCGTAGCTTAACCTGATCGATCGACCTGTGCGGCTGTTATTATTTAGCCACGGACCCCTTTAACTAGGAGACTTGGGTCCCAGCAGTGCGAACATTACAGGCTGAATATGGTTATTCTTATATCAAATTGTTCCATACTAGCAGTTACTGGTTTGTGCAGGTCAGATAGCAGTTGCTCCATGTAAAATACTGGTAGCTGCATCCGGTTAGACTGGAAGCCAACCCCAACTTAGTCTTGATAAAAGGCTGGGCAGATGTTGAATCCTAAGGTACTACAGCACCAGCTTCGCATGGTTTTTACGACTTGACAAACACTGAGATTTATTTATTTCCTGTAATCCCATTGTTCCCGTAGGCCATGTCCCCGTTAAAGGGGACAAAAGGAATTTAATAAAATATAATTAAAATTACTTATGTAAGTTTAATATTAATTTATTATACACATAATCGGTTATGTTATAAATTATTATGTTGTAAATTATATTCCTTATTTTATTATTTTAATTGCTAATTAGGTATACAATGTATTTTGACTTTGTATGATAATTAATTTTTTTTTTTTGTTGAATTTGTGTACTTGTGACTTTATGGATATTTTTTTTTCCGCCTAAAATAAATGAATTGAATTGAATACAGCGTTACGGAATAAATTCTCTTAATCATGGTGAAAACTGAAAAAACCACAAACAGAAACGAAAGGCGACTTTAATTTTTAATAATACTAACAGCGCCCCTCGGTTTCACCCGCATAAGTTTTCCGTGGGAATATCGGGGTAAAAACTTTCCTATGTCCTTTTTCGGAACTCAAACTATCTCTATACCATATCCTATGTCCTTTTCCAGGACACAAACTATGTCTATACCAAATTTCATCTAAATTGGTTCAGCGGTTTAAGCGTGAAGAGGTAACAGACAGACACACTTTCGCATAAAATAATATTAATATGGATTATTATGAATATGTATACAGTCCATTCACAGTTATTTTACCTCTCAAAATCACAGTGATCTTTTTCGTCGTTGTAATAAAATTGCTAGTGGGTGGCCATTGACAAGTCTGTCAAAATTACAGTGATCTTTATTGTAGTTACAATAAGGTTGCGATTGGGTTGCTGCTGTCAGCGAGTTTAACATTAGTTTAACATTACTGTGAAAGGACTGTAGATAGATATAGATGAAACAATGGCTGTAAAATGTACCGTTATCTTTGCGCTCCAATGTTAAGTAATTCCAATGTCAAAGTTATGACCAATTTTTGTTTTTTTCTAACCTCTTCGTGCTCAAAGAAAAAATCTATCAGGGGACCTAAAAAGGCCACTTTGGCAGAATCATAAAAGGATAACATAATGGACATGTAACTGTTAAGTTAATCGTATCAAATCCTATTGGTGAAGCATTTTTCAGTTATTTTTTTTTTTTGCCTGTGCTAAAATACCAATCAATCCGATCCAAATCCAATCTTTTTGATTATACCTACGTAGTGCAGCGAAAAAAAGAAAAACACGGACTGTCTTCGCCATATTACGATTCATAATGTTATCATTTATCCTTTTATGGTTCTCCAAAGAGGCCTTTTTAGGTCCCCATATCTAAAAAAATTAAATTGACAGCCCTGATAGTTTTTTTTTTGATTTTTTTTTTCTTTGAGCACTAAGCGAAGTGATTGAAAAAAACAAAAATTGGTCATAACTTTTGAACTGTAAAAAAAATCACCGACATTCTCAGGGTTAAAAAGTCTGGAAATGACCATGCCCACGACCCTATTAAATTTGATCCATACTTCCAGGGACACCCTGTATAAGGACCTTATACATAGTTTGTAGTTATTTCAATTAAAATTGAATGGTCTAATAAAGTACGATGGGGTTGGCATATCCGTGAGGATAAAAACTCCTTTTGATAATAAAGAATTAAAAAAACTTTTTACAAAAAAAAAAGAACCGACTTCCAAAAAAAACACTACAAATTGAAAAATAACTTTAATTTCGGAAGTCGGTGTCTTTGGTTCCGCATTTTTGTTTATTGACACCGACTTCCGAAATTCACTTTTTAGTGGGCCATCTGTGGTCTTCTTCATCAGCTCCACTTTACCAAATGATGATTTCCGAGAGCAAATGCTGAAGTTATTTAAAAAAAATACACAAATCGTTATAGCTTTGCCTATAAAATTTGAAGGTTTCCCTCGATTTCCATGGGATCCTCTAATCAGATTCCAATTTGATGATAATGGGACCACCTCGAGAGTATACCCTTTCAAACAAAAAAAGAATTTTGAAAATCGGTCCACAATTGGCAGAGTAATCGCGTAACAAACACAAAAAAAAAAAAAACATACCGTCGAATTGAGAACCTCCTCCTTTTTGAAGTCGGTTAAAAAAACTTACACGCTCACGCATTTGCAAGGAAATAAACCCATTTTAGAGATCTTAAAGAAGGTTGACTCATTCGATGTCCCGTCGTGATAAACCCGATCTGTATCACATAAGTTTGAGCGCGGTATTCATTTTCACTTTATAAAAGTGGTTTAACCTTCAGACAGGCACGCGGAGTCGAATCGACCGCACTCAATACATTTTCGTTCTTAATATCTTTATTTTTCTCGCATGTATTTCTCATCCCTCTAGCCTGTATTTCACTGTGAAAGAAATAAACTGTTTAAAGGGCTTGCAGGACCTAAACACAAAAAACGCAAGTTTTAGAAACAATTAAAGTATATGATCGACTACAGTAAACAAAATCCGAAAAATATATGATATTTTTCAGAATATATGCTAGGTAGATAGTGTGTTGAAAACATAATACAACTATTTTGATACGATAGAAAAAAATCATGAAGATAGAGATAAGAATAACATGAACTAGGTATAATCTAAAAACTTTATTTTTACAATAAAAACCATACTAATATACATATTATAATAATAATCATTCTGATTTTTAAAAGCTAACAGTATTAAAATAATAATATGTACAAGTATATAAAAAGGAGGGAAAATAATCAAAGGGCATCAAAAAATTCATCCGCATCGCTGTCAACAGGAAACGTGCCCAAAAGACTGGCAGCATTGCCACGTTGTATGGCAATGCTGATTCTTTGGCCAAAAAATAAGCCAGCCCTCTGGTCACGTGAAGAGTCGACCAACCGCTTGGCGATGTCTCGAAATACTAAGTGGGCACTCGGGCCCCATGGCCCTAGAGTTTCAACCCCAAACGGCTCAAAAATATAAGTTCCAAAGAGATTAGAGTATTTGCGCCGTTTGAGGTTTTCCGCACCTGCAGCAGCTGCCCCAGCACAGCTCACCGTGCTTGGAAGATGGGATGGCGCAAGGGTGTCGACACACGTTGCATCCCACACCAAAGACCTACCAACCTTCCAAGGCATTATGGTCATTCCGTCTGGTCTCTTCCCATCGTCGCGTGCCAAGCCATTGGGTTCTAAAACAGCTGGCACCCCGGCGGTGACAAGAGCACGACGGATGATGTCATTGATGCTGGCATGCCGTGCTATTCGGCCTGCGCTTTTACTGCAGGATAAGCCATGGTGTCCGAGGCAGTCGACACCTTCACCGCATTGGCAGCGATGCGGAGCCACGCAAGGGGCACCCAGACGCAGACAAGTAGCGAGCCGGAAAGTGGAATCACCCAGCAAAGTGCCTATGTTGGGTGACGGTAGCGCTTGAAGCCAGAGGCCCGACTCCCACTCACCCACAGCCAGTAGGCGGGCACGCTCAGCAGTATTGGTGGACGTATTAATAAGATTATTCCGTACCAACCTGCAGAGCGGCTCATCCCACTGCCTCTGGGAAGAAGGGTTCACGGGCCGATCTGTATCCGGGCAAGCCATTTTCCAGGCGTTCACCGCGTCGGCCAAGCACGGCACTTCAGAGTCAACCAGGGAGGGGGCTAAAATCTTCCCGAGATTTTGATCTTCTTTCTGATTTTTTGTCAGCAACATACTAAAACTCTAGTGTTTTAAATTTTTAGTCCAAACAATAGGTTTTTTTGTAATTAAATAATTGCTTCATATTTTGCAATAAATTACCAGCGTTGTGTCATCGCGCTTCTCTTTCTTTTCTATGCAGTCCGACAGTGACCGCGCTTTAGGTCATAAAAGCCCCTTAACTGTTTTCAGCGCACCCTCCGGAGTGCATAGATTGCATTTGTTTTAGTCGCGGCGCAGGCGTCGAAAGCACGCAAGCACACGAAAGTTAGAGGTTTAGAAACATTTATGATGCCAAATTGCTTACTAAGCCAAAGAAGATTAGAATATTATTTAATAATACTAATAATATTAATCGTTTATTTCTTAATTCAAAATTACAATATGGAGGTATCGTAAGTTTTAGATTTTATAATAATTATAGAAGAAGAAGAATAGAAGATTTATAGAAGATCGTAGATTTTATAATTTTGTTTTATGTCCTAACGTAATGATAATGATTTAAATGCAAAAAAAATGATTATTATGTAATAAGTTCGCACAATGCAATTGCACCCAAGGACAACCCCCGGTTGGTGTAGGACTGCTGCAGGATATAGAAACAAAAGATATTGGATATTGGTTTGGGTGGCTAAAGTGAACTGGTTATTTAAAAATAAAGAAAGAAAGAAGAAAAAAAATTGTTTAATCTGCATAAACAAAACGCATATTACAAATAAAAAAATAAATAAAAGACAACATTTAGGACTATGGAAAAACTTTACTGCCGTTATAAAGAAAAAGGGCACAACTAACATTTTTCCAAAATTGAGTTATATAATGTCGGAAATACGTCATCCGTTTGACTATTCTGAACGTCAGCGCCATCTGGTGGCGCTGGACAGAGTCTAGCCTGAGTTCGTGGGGGGGTCGAGGAGAGCAAGCTTCGAGGCGAAGCGAGGGACTTGACCATTGGACATCGTACGGACAACATGTGCTCAGAAACTGTCGCGCGTTCCGTATCGTTGAGTGTGTACGGTGGGCTGCATCAATAGGGTACCCCAGTTGTATTAAAATTTTCATACAACTGGGATACCCAATCGATGCAGCCCACTGTACCTACAGTATGTGATTCGCTAGTGTAATTAAACTGTTCGTGATATTATAATCCGATTTGAACTGTAAACGGTTTTTCTATTGCGAAATAACCAACACTACCCATAGTTCGCCCACAGTAATTAAAATATGCCTCATCAGGCATATTTTAATTACTGTGGGCTATTACAGTAGAAGGTATAATGTGTCTTGTTATCATCATAACAAGACACAGTATACCTTCTCCGTCATATACATATTTGGAATCAGAAAAAAGGCGCATAAGCCAGTTTATTTACTCAATTTTGGAAAAAATGTTAGTTGTGCCCTTTTTCTTTATGACGGCAGAATAGTCCCTGACCAATCTTTTATATAAATTACACAGATAAAAAGGCAGGGGTGACTTGGACACGGAATAGTTTTACGATTTCATTGATTTTAATACGATTAAGTTTTTTTTAAATTTCAAAGTAAGTTTATTTACCTAGATCAAGATAATATTTATGTATAATAATATAAACAAGGTGTAGTTTTAATGGTGTTGGACCTGAAAGGAGGCCATTGCACTCATCATTATGAACAACTTTTACTGTGGGACTAAACCTGAAATCGCTATAAAAAAATCAGCTGTTCCCTATATCTGTTAGCATAACTTGTCAAAATGTAGGGAACAGCTGTTTTTTTTTCGAAAAAACGTGAACTGACTAACTGAGATTAATAAAACTGAAGTGTTAATCGACTTTTGTTGCTGACCGTACACCTATTCACTTAGAAAAGGACCGAAAACCTAAAGGTTACATCCCCAGCGGGACTCTTACCCAGCGTGACGAGTAGATCGGTATTACTCTCAGAAACACGCGTAAAATTTTATTACCAGCGTGTTTCTGTCACGTCGGGAGGTCGCACGGAATATATGTGTTTTGTTGTAGCGAAATAAAGTTGTTTGTTTACTTCTGGCATGTGGATTAAATCCCACTCCCTCTTAAAATTGAGCGGCCTCTGTCGCAGCAGTGAGAACGTTATAGGCTGTTTATGTTATGTTGTGTTATAATAATAATAATACGTGCTCAGAGGAAGGAAATATTCCAGTAAGATGCTGGTAGGGATCTTGACCGTACTTCCGGGATTGTCCTGATAGCCGTGGAATACCTCTCCACTTCTCATAAGCACTTCAGGACATGTTGCCCCCTTGTTGCTACGTCACTATGTGCTAGCGACCTTTTCCGCGGGCCCATTATTGAGTGTGTAAGTCACCCCCCTGCCATTTTATCCGCGTGTATATAAAACATTGATCAGGCTGGGGTCATAGTTATTCCATAGTTCTTGGTAACCAGTCCACTTTAGCCACCCAAACCCATAGTCCAACTTTTTATATTTCCATATCCTGCAATAGTCCTACACCAACCGGGGGTTATCCTTGGGTGCACTTGCATAGCGCATATAGGGATAATCGTCGGTTGGTGCCGCATTTCATTAAAATTTCCTAAGGGGCCTCTGCGAGTTGGCTTCGGCCCCTCGTACGCCTTTCAAAGGACCGGGACCCCAAGGTTCCGAGATATATTCTATTATCAGGCAACTGAGGCCCATAGATAAAATACACAAAATAATCATATACAATAATAAACTAATACATATTAAAAACCTTAAAACTATAACTATACACGTAACATGTTATGTCCTCTCTCTTACGTTGCTGTACCCGACAGTGACCACAATGATCATTGATCAACTTAGCTAGTAGGTTTACCTACTAGCTAAGTTCGTTAGTTCACATTTTGGAATGCAATAAATTTATTGAGTAGGTACTAGCTGACCCGACAGACGTTGTCCTGTTTTTGATTCCAAAGACACGTGGCGCCATCTATAATCATAATAACGTTATTGTTGATTTCCTCCGGAATAGCACTTTTTTTCGGGATGAAAGGTACTCTATGTCCGTTTCTATACACGTGACAACGTATATACAAAATTTCAGGATGACCGGTTCAGTGGTTTAAGCGTGAAAAAGTAACAAACAAACTTATTTTAGCGTTTATAATATTAGTTAGGATTGATTGTAGCTGAGATGTGATTGTGACTTAAAATTTAACGTTAAACCAATTAGTTATTCTGTGGTTAAAAGTTGTTTTTCAACGTTTAATAATAATAATCATTTTATTTGATTGAAACATAGTAGATCTCAAAATACAATAGGCAGGTACATGGTTCTTCATGTTCCGCCTTACAATCAGCATGCAAATTTTAAAGCAGGCAAATATTTTTTCAACACCAAACATTACATTTTAACAAACAATTTTTTTATAATATGTAAATAAAATGATGTCAATACATTAAATTACAAATTAAAAATAAATTAAATCCCAATATAATGCAAAAATAATGCCAATAAATTAAATTACAAATGTCTAAAATAAATGGAATCATAATGAATTGCCAATAAATTAAATTATAATAGTCAATTAGATTAAATCACAAATGTCAAAAATAAATTAAATTAAAATATAATGTTAATAAATTAAATTTAAAATGTCTAAAATAAATAGAATTAAAATGAAATGCCAATAAAACAATTTAATTGTGAACATTAAAATACAAATGTCAAAATTATTTAAATGAAAATAAAACTCAATTAATTAAATTAGAAATGTCAAAAACAAATTACGTTAAAACAAAATGTCCAAAAATAAGGAAAAAAAAAACATATTAAAACAATTGATTAGGTAACTCATTATTAGTTTAACGTTGTAGTAAGAAAATTGCCCTTCTGGCATCATCGCTATACGTCACGTTTATTTCCACACAAAACTCACCTCCACGCCTAACAAATGACGCAATTACGCATCCATAAGTACAATACAAGTGTTCCGAACTTACCCCCTCGCTACCCCCCCAAACACAATCTGTAATGAAGAAGCTCAGCCAACAGATTACTAATTATCGTACAAGGTACGTAATTGACAGGTGAAGCCTGTTATGAACGCGCCCGGAAGTTGTCTCTTTAAACGTAATGTTTAAGTATTGGGGGTGAATTAGAGGGTTTCAAGGGGGTGTAACGGGATGAAAGGGGGTGTGTTATGTAGTTTCGTTTTTGACGTAATCATAGACTCAGGTGAGGTTGTCTAATAGTGTTTTATTTGGTTGGGTGGTAGGTCGCATGGAGGTAATAATGGTGAGATTATACCGCAGCCTGTTTTAGTGTGGGTTGTATTCTCAAGCGGTAAATATGTGTATGGGGTGCAGATATGGCAGCATCTACATCGCTACACGCGAACTAACTATGCATGACGACATGCAAGAATCCTGCATCGCGCATGCAGTTTACCGCGCAAATAGCGTATAATAGCGTATATGTAATAATTATACAGGGTGTCCGGTAATTAATGGATAACCTCTTCAGGGATTATTGTACTTATCACTATGAACAACTTTTACTATGGGACCAAAGAAATCGCGAAAAAAAAATCAGCTGTTCCCTACATTTTGACGAGTTACACGAACATAAATGTAGGGAACAGCTGATTTTTTTGTCGCGATTTCAGGTTTGGCCCCATAGTAAAAGTTGTTCATAATGATGAGTACAATGATCTCTTAAGAGGTTGTTAATTTTTTACCAATAACCCTGTATACAACTTCCCGACACCAATCGTCGGGCCACCTGGGCAATCGGACAAAGGATCCTCCCTTTTCTATGGAGGATGAGTGAACTGTACACCCTGTTCCTCATAACTATATAATTAATAAAGTTAATTTTTCAAGTATCTTAACTTTACATAAAACCACAAGAAAACAAAAAAAAAACACATATAAGGAAAAACCCAGATTTTAATTATTCTGTCTTACCAAAACCTTGATTCAAGATGATTAGGCTCAAGATCAACTACAAACCGTCAGTATTCATTTAAACTCATTTAATCAATGCTTTATAACAGACTGGAAACACAATGGGATAGCCGTACCCCACTAGTCTTGACAGCCATTGTAGGTGAATCAAATTATAGACACAAGAAACTATTTGTCTTAGACAATTAATTATTGAGGCGACACTATTGTTCGTAGATTAATACGGATTTTAGGAATGAAAGGTGTATTAAGCAATTTGGCATCATACATTTTTTTATAAGTACCTCTAACTTTCGCGTGCTTTCGATGCCTGCGCCGCCACTAAAACAAATGCGATATAAGCACTCCGGAGGGTGGGGGGGAGGTAAATAGCTTATTTCGTGCACAGTGAAACAATGACAGGCTAATAAGGATGAGAAATACATGCTACAAGAAATAACATTTTTTTTGTTCTCGCTCAAGCGTGAAGAAGTAACAAACATATAAACACACAAACACGCTCACAAAATTTCGCCTTTATAATTTATTTATTTATTTAAGGTAAAACAAACAGTAGCACAATAAGAAACAGTCATAAATCTTAAATATAACATTTAAAACAATTATGTTACCCACAGATTACAATTTAAAGTACTTCAAACTAGCTGGTAACACAGATACGTAATGTATCTGTGTTAGTTAAATATATAACAGTCATTTCACAGTTATAAATTTGTGTGCGTACATTAATAAACATACCGTTATTATACAAGGTGTAACAGAAAAAAAACGCAAATCCACAATAATATTAGTGTGATCAAATCTTCTTTTTCGATAACCAACTAAAAATTTCTACGCTATGGGGTCTAGAACCATGTGCTGAATTCGTGGTTTCAGTTTGCGTGTCAATCTCCCAGCCAACCTGTATTAAAAAAAACTATTTCGAAAAAAAAAAGTATGTTGGAACTGAATCCCATTGACCTCGTAGCCGCGTAGTCTGCGTAGCTACGTGCTACGGGTTCGTAGCTAGTAGCTACGAGACGACGAGTGCGTAGCAAACAGGAAATTGGTTACGTCGATTCCGTCAGACTACTTTTGTTTGACGATAAACTTTTTTGCAATCCCCGAAAATGTTTGACTACCTCCAGTTTCAGTATTGATATTTGTTTTACCCACGCTCTTTGATTGTGCAAACTTGCGCAAAATTATTGAGTAAAACTTATGTTTTGTATCGACAAGCTTACGTCCGAACAAGCAAGTAAATATGCTCCTTCCTTCTCTTAATGAGAAAAGGCGTTTTCAACATTTTATTTGATTATGGGCTGATTTTTCAATCACCAGATAATTTTTATTCGTGGAATAAAATTGACATCTGACAGTTTTTGTATGGATGAACTGTCAAAAACTCACGGAAAAAAATATATATGGCGTTGGACAAATTAGCCCTTTTTAGGGTTCCGTTGCCAAATGGCAAAAAACGGAACCCTTATAGATTCGTCATGTCTTTTCTCCGAAACTATAAGAACTATACTGTTTAAACTTGGTAAGTAGATGTATTCTGTGAACCGCATTAAGATTTTCATACAAAAATAGAAAAAAAAACAATAAATTTTAGGGTTCCCCATACTTAGAACCGAAACTCAAATTTTTTTTTTTCAACATACCCATACGTGTGGGGTATCTATGGGTAGGTCTTCAAAAATGATATTGAGGTTTCTAATATCATTTTTTTCTAAACTGAATAGTTTGCGCGAGAGACACTTCCAAAGTGGTAAAATGTGTGTCCCCTCCCCCTGTAACTTCTAAAATAAGAAAATGATAAAACTAAAAAAAATATATGATGTACATGTAAACTACCACCGAAAATTGGTTTGAACGAGATCTAGTAAGTAGTTTTTTTTAATACGTCATAAATCATTAACCGCAATTTACCATTCATTCAATCAACTCAAAAAAAAAAAAAAAAAAACATTTAATTTCATAAACATAAACCTTATGCATAAACCCGGATGTTACGGAACCCTCGGTGCGCGAGTCCGACTCGCTCTTGCCCGGTTTTTTTATGGATGAACTGTCAAAAACTCTAAATTATTCCACGGAAAAAAATATTATAAGGCGTTGGACAAATTAGCCCTTTTTTATTTTTTTCAGGTGGGTAAATCATCAAATGACCCCTCCCGCTCTGGGTGGAGCGGAAGGGAGTGTCAGACTCTTACTGACTAAAACCCACCCTTGTTCCTTCCTTAGCCCTTTGTGTTCCGGGCCAGCGGTAACCCTTTCAGACAATCCCGCTACCCACAAATTAGCCCTTAGACAGACATAATCTAAGAATAAACTAAACACATATACATAATACGTTGTTATAGACAACGTAAATGAAGACTTACTTACTTGCTACTGCTCTGAACCTAGGATAAATAAATGCGGCGTCCCTCAAGGAAGTGTACTAGGTCCCATATTGTTCTTATTATACGTAAATGACATACCACTGGTGTCTAATCATAAATTTATATTATTTGCAGATGACATTTCCATTATTGTGTCATCTGATAAAAAATCGATTTCTGACCATGAATTAGAGATTAATAATACTATTGACAAAATTTTACAATGGCTACAGACTAATAAATTAAAAATTAATTTAGATAAATCAAATTATATTCAATTTAATAAGTCAAAACATGCCAAATACAATTTTAAACTTAATGTTGACAAACTTAAAGAAGTAACACAAACCAAATTTTTGGGTGTGCTCATAGATCAAGACTTAAACTGGAAAGGACATTTAGATGATTTATGCAATAAGATTAATAAATTCACTTACGCCCTCAGACAAGTAAAGAACGTTACAAACGTAAAAACGGCAATTACTACGTACCATGCATATATTAAATCAATTTTAAGCTACGGGCTTATTATTTGGGGAAACAGTACGGACAAAGACAGAGTATTCATCGCACAAAAGAAGTGCATCAGGGCTATTTGTGGACTTCGTCCTGACGAATCCTGTCAGTCATTTTTTAAAAAGCTAGGTCTGTTACCACTTCCTGCACTTTACATATACGCAGTCTGTAACTTTGTGTATAGTAATAAGGGATTGTTCAAAAAAGCTTATGAAGTAATCCCTCGTCCAAGGGATCCGAACAGACTCGTAATAGAGGATACTTCTAAATCAGCCAGGTATGCTAAAAGCTGCCTTGTGATGTGTGTACGCATTTACAACAAAATCCCGAAAGAATTAAAATGTATAAATAATGCAAATTCATTTAAAAACAAGCTGTATAAATGGCTGAATGGACATAATTTCTATGACATTAATGATTTCTTTGACATAAAATTATAATATTATATCCATCTATTTATTTGAATGATTTATTTATTAATTACTGTTTTTTTTTCCTTGGACCTAAAATTTTTGCATGCAATTGACATATTCTGTGTAGCTAAACATGTGGACATTGTATTTAAATAAGACTAACACCATTATACCATGTTTAAGGCAAATAAAGACTTATCTTATCTTATCTTATCTTATCTTATCTAATATATTATTTTACATCACCGAGGTAACATAGGCACTAACATAGTTACCACCCACAGATGAAAGTTATTTCATTGCCTCAAGACACTCAATCCCCTAAGTGTATTCGAAACACATAATGTACTTACAACTAATATATTATGTGCCTCAATATTGTGTTCGCTATTAACATGCTTCTATCTACAATTAAGCCTAACTGAAATGGGGAATAATAATTGGTAATTAATGTTCGTAATGTTATCTCTAAGTGGGTAATCGAAGCTGTAAGTGATATTTATATTAATAGTATGTAAGAAGTAGTCTGACAACCAGTCTTACCAAGGGATATCGTATTACCCAGTAACTGGGTTGTGGAGGGCAGACAGGCAGTCGATCCATGTAAAATACTGGTATTCAGCTGCATCCGGCTAGACTGGAAGGCGACCCCAACATAGTTGGGAAAAGGCTAGGCAGATAATGAGTATGTAAGAAAGAAGAAGGAATAAAACATTTATTTAGCACGGCCTAAATGTACATTGTTTTTTTTTCGGTTTGTAAATCATCAAATAACCCTCGCGCTATGGGTGGAGCGGAAGGGAGTGTCATAGTGGATTCTTACTGACTAAAACCCACCCATGTTCCTTCCTTAGCCCTTTATGTAGCCCGGGCCAGCGGAAACGCGCGGCCCGGCGGTTTCGGACAATACCGCTGACCCGGCAGGATCCCGCTGACCCGGCAGGAACTAAATGTACATGATATGGAATTAGAAGGTATGTTTTATTTCTCTTGGCTTAAGGTATAAAGTATACAAGGTAACTGGAACATCGACACACAACCTATTACCAGGAATTCAGAAAAAGATTTTAGCCTTTGTGACGTGTGAGGTTTACGTGGGGATATAAATATTATAACAATCACGTGAATTGTCATCATAAACTCAAACTCAAACCATTTATTTCAATTAAACCATTTACAGGCACTTTTAAATTGTCAAGAAGTCGGTCAGTCAGAAAATATGAAGCTAGTTGCCCATTCCAAAGCGTAGGTACCTATGGAGAAGAACGGGCAAGAAACTCCATGGACACTCTTTTAAATTGTATTTTTACAAAAATATTAGTTACATCATTAATGTTGAATTTACAATTATATGTGAGAACGATGTAAAATAAAAATACGTACGCGTTAAGAGCGTCCAGAGTACAGCAAATAGTAAGAAGACAACAATCCAAAAATAAAATAATTAAAAATAAGCCGAGGCAGCTGAGTGATGACCAGCCCCAACTGACGGCGCCCGTTCACGAATATGACGCATAGATCAGCACCATTCAGCTCAACCATTTTGAAGGGAGCTAAATGATCCAATACACACGCCACCGTCAGCGAGACATTTGTGTGAGCATGACATAAAAAATGTAATAGGATAAAAATGAGAAAGGTGTGGTCTATGGTCACGCTGACCGAAGACTCCAAGGTTCCTTTAGTTTCCCTTAGGAGTCACACAGTACTCTCCTGGCTCAGCTTGGTTTGGCGATGACCGAAGCGGTGTGCCACACTGTAGACGCTAGGTAAGGTGCTGGTCGGCGGATGTTTAGTTTAGTAGTTAAGCTTGACGCGGCCACGCGGGTAGAATAATTGTACCCGGCGCGGAGCTCGATGGTGATTCTGATGCCACCGATAGTTTCGGATGGAACCTTCAAGATAGTGAGCCAGAACTTTGGACCCTGGAATAATGTTCAGCGTCATTAGATGATCTATGGTCATCTCTGCTGATTGTTATACCAAGAAAAAGCAAAGCGAGACGTGCAGACGCCAGCACATCAAGCTACCCGAAACTGTCAGATTTTCGCAATCAACTTTGAACCTTATGCTTTAGAGATAAAGTTGAAAATGTGGAATGATGAAGGTGGTGTGTGGTTGTCACAATCAATGCGGAATTAACAATATGGAAATGGGAAGCACATTACATTTTGGAAAATACTAAACATCAAAATGCACGTAGCGGGTGGCAAAGGTTGCAAGAGAAATAATACTTAATGAAGAAAGCATAGTTAGCTACCTAAAATAATAAGTAAATAGCAAATGGACTATGTGGGTCATTTTTTTTTCTGTTTTCCTTCTTAGTTATAATCATGATCTGACAGTTTGAGTAATTTACGCGACCTACCCAAATGTCCTTTCTTTGGTATTGTTCGTCGAATCGTTGAGCTCCTCAATTTCTGAGTTGAGCTGCACGATTTTTGACAAATGCGTGCACTGATTGGACAGGTCCGCTCAATCTGTGTGGTTCTTTCCTCAAAAGACCATTTCAGACATCAATCTACATGGTCTTCACACGATCTGACCAAGATTTTGTCTGGACTTTAAAAGGAACTGTGACCTCTGAGTTTGTTCCGGCCTTTCTTCTCAGAGTAGTCAGATAGGAACCGCCGACCACATTTAGTTTAAAAAATATGATGACGTGTAAAAGTGTTTGTAAAAACCTACTTACAGAAAATAAATCATTTATCATTTATCATGACACATGTTGACCTTGTCTGTGTGGTGCCGGACTTAAAGAATAGCACCACCCCATACTTCCCGCGGGTGTCGTAAAAGGCGACTAAGGGAGACCGGAGAATGGGCAGCAGCGTTCTCTATGCATTACACCATCATACCATGCTGCGATCGCCAACCCGCCTGCCAAGCGCGGTGATTATGGCAAACCCCCCCCCCAAAATTGGGGGAGGCCTATCTCTAGCAATGGACGTCTTTCGGCTGAAATGATGATGATGATGTTGACCTAAATAGGCAGGAATACAGTTACACAATATAAAAAAAACGACAGTGTTCAACACTTACCCAATACGGGGTTACACTGAGTTTATTACACTCATTAATATACTTAGTCGATTGGAAAAATAAGATTAACCGTTGCCTTTGGAGACCACCGTGGTTGTCGTGGAGGTCTCGCACATGTCGCGCCGCTAAGAATGAGTGACGCGAGTGTGAGCCTCCGTAGCCAGCATGTGTCAGTGTGGTAAACTGGTAAGCCGGCGGCGCGCACGGATTGACGGCGATGACAAGGGAAAGGGAACGTCAACAAGACAAGTTCTCCTGAGGCGACCCAAGGTCACGCGCATTTCGTTGAATAAAGACGTTGGCAATTTGTTATTAACGATACAACTTTACACCCCATAGAGAAGACACTTTTCGTCGGTTATAAAAAAAAATCTGCTGTTTCATGGAAAAAGTCAAAATATATGGTAAAGCTATTTTTGAAGTGAAAACTTCTTTAGGAGCGTTGGGCAATTTTTGAGACGGGAAAATATCATTGAACTCGCGACACTGTTACCGTAACCGACACCTCTGTTTTAAGTTTTGGCCGTTATAAAGATATCAACACCCGGTACATTTTCTTCGGGAAGAATGACCTTTAAACATACCTATTTATAAAATTGCTATGCTTTTTCAAGTTTTCACTTCTGACGTCACTCCTGGAGTACCACTGTTTTTTTTTTAACGTAATGTAATGGCCCCGACTTACAAATTGTAGGTTGTGGGTTCGAACCCAGGCGGGCGGTTTAATTAATGTACTTTATTTCATCACCACTGCTCTCAAAACGGTGAACGAAAACAACGTGAGCAAACTGGCATGTCCTAGAATCAAAAATTCAAAGACAGACATCTACCAACCCGCATTGGGTGGCCACGTCGTGGATTATGGCCCACTCCCTCTCACAGAAAGAGAAGGCCTGTGTCCCAGCTGACGAATCATTTATAGGCTAATGAGGGATTTTCTTTTTCTTTTTTTTTAACGCTTCCCTAGTCGCTGGATAGATGGCGCTGAACTTGGTAAGTTACTGCAAGGAACGGAAGTCACATTTTTTTTTTATTAATTCACTTGGATGTAATTTTGAGATCGTAAAACGAAAGCAAACGAAACTGTCACTCAACGAGCGTATATGACGTGACGCGATGTTTTTTTTTCCAAGCGTTTTGACTTTGGCATCTAGTAACGTAGTCAGTTCAACGCCATCTTCAGGGTTCTTGGAAACTATGTTTTTTTTTTAATACTGAAAAGAAAAACCTCTCATTATGGTTATGCCATGGCTATGTCAAAACATCAAAATTTTTGTAATGTATCTAAATTAAATATTAATGTAATCCTACTAATATTATAAATGTGAAAGTTTGTGAAGATGTTTGGATGTTTATTACTCAATCACGGGTAATTCGTTGAACAGATTTGGATGAAAATTGGCACATAGATAGACCATTTCCTGGATTAACACATAGGATACTTTTTATCCCGATATTCCTACGGGATTGAAACCTGTACGGGTAAAACCGTGAGTCGCATCTAGTAAACACATAAACCTACCGGAATGAATTCTGTAAATGGTGGTGAACACCACATTAAAATCCATGGTGTATATAGTTAAGAAGAAATAAGTGTTCAGACAGTCAGACATGCAAAGCAACTTTGTTAAATGTACATGAGTATATAGGTGTAGAAGAAACCACAAGAATACCCTCAGAATAATAAATTATCATACACACCAAAATCATGACACAGGATCAACTTCAGCCAGGCTTAGTAGAACCTTTGGAGGGTAGAATTAAACCTCGGGTGTAAACGCTTTGTTACAAAAAGGGGCGATGAACAAGCGGTAAACGTACTTACAGAGGCTTAAGAGATAATAATCAGCTGTTATATTATTAAGAAAATGTAAGGTAGGTAATGCCGTAAAGTATTCGAGAGGGATGGTTTTGGGGTTTTAGCCGACTTCAAAAAGGTTCTAATTTGTTATGTATATTTTAATGTGTGTGTACAATAAAATGCTTAATACAGTATTTAACACAACGGACTATTTACACTAGGTGCCAAATTAAATAAATACAAAAAAAACTTCGATGATTATGTACCAATTCCGTAAATTTTTTGCCCGAGTGTCCTCTTAAAGGGTTCCATATAATTTTGGTGAAGATCTGGGGCAAACGTCGTAATTTTAAGAACGTTCTGATTGTGAACGTGAAGACGATGTGGGTCATTTTATTAGTTTAATATTTTTTTTCTTATTCTCTCTGTTCTGTTAGTTTTTTTTTTCATGGACTGGCAGTTTGAGTAATTTATGTGGCCTACCCTAATATCCTCCTTTTGGTATTGTTCGTCGAACCATTGAGTTCCTTACGTTTTGAGTTGAGCTGCACGATTTCTGACAAATGCGTGCACTGACTGGACAGGTCCTCTCAATCTGTGTGGTTCTTTCCTCAAAAGACCATCTCAGACATCGATCTACATGGTCTTCATATAACCTGACCAAGATTATATCTGGACTTTAAAAGAGACTGTGACCTCTGAGTTTGTTTCGGCCTTTCTTCTCGGAGTAGTCAGATAGAAAACGCCGACCTCATCTAGTTTAAAAAAAAAAACATGATTGACGTGTAAAAGTGTTTGTACAAACCTACTTACAAAAATAAAATCATTTATCATTTGATCTGTCTGTATGGTGCCGGACTTAAAGAATAGCACTACCCCATGCTTCCCGTGGGTGTCGTAAAAGGCGACTAAGGGGCGTACCGGAGAATGGGCAGCAGCGTTCTCTAAGCATTCCACCACCATACCATACTGCGATCGCCAACCCGCCTGCCAAGCGTGGCGATTATGGCAAACCCCCCCTTTTGGGGGAGGCCTATGCCCAGCAGTGGAAGTCTTTCGGCTGAAATGATGATGATGATTATTTGATCTCAGTCTCAATCTGTCAAAAATATCTCTAATTCCCCTACATTTTTGACAAGGTTTTGGATTGTCTCTGAAATGAGATCGCGATTAGATTTTGAATGTTATTTACTACATATCAGCATTTACCTTCAGATATTGCGTACTTGCCTCGTTACTTACTACTTACTTACTTTTCCTCGATTAAAAACGTCGTCTAAATACATTCAGGAATATTTAAGTATACAATATATATTAGGTTATTGTTAATTAAACTTTTAAATTATCGTAATTAGTTAATAATTTTTATAATCGTACGAATCGTTGAGCTCCTTAAGTTTTGAGTTGAGCTGCACGATTACTGACAAATGCGTGCACTGACTGGACAGGTCCACTCAATATGTGTAGGTTCTTTCCTCAAATCCATATTTTCAGACACCAATTCGTATGGTCTTCACATGATCCGACCAAGATCCTACTTACAGAAATTAAATCATTAATCATTATCATTTAATAAAGTAAACGGTGGGTTTTTTTGCACGAAAGTGTGTATGTGCACACTCATACTGCAACCTCTATTTATCAAATTATAACATCCGACAAACAAAGGACACATAGCGACCGCAATTAGGAGTAATATGCACCTGTTACGTGCAACTGTTCCTGAAACATTTTATACTAGGTATGTTCGTTTATCGATAACGACGATTTTAATTCAGATTACTTTTGATATTTTGTAAGGGGTGTATACACGGTTAACGAAGTCGAAAACCAGATGTACTCCACATCATTGTGATATTTTTTTGTCTCTCTCTCTCTCTCGACTCGACTAGGTCACCTAACCTCCTCATGCCTAGCAATATGAATTATGTAACTAATCTTTTTGTAACAATATAATTTAAAAGAGTGTCCATGGTGTTTCTTGCCCGTTCTTCTCCATAGGTACGGTAGGCTCCAGAAGTCCATATTCAAAGTTACGAAGCAGTAGCTTGGACGTTTAGTTTGACTTACAACCTTCTTATAATGAGTAGTTTGACACACACACCCGCATATTACTCGAATAATCACGCTATTGAATATTATATTTCGTGTACCAACCGAAGACGATTACAATATATTACTTGCAGCAGTACATAAGATGGTGCTATCCTTGTCACACATTTAGAGCTATAATATCCTAAAAAACAAAAACATACTTCCGTCTCCCTCCCACCGTAACCGGCCTACCCGCGCCGGCGGCGTTTTCTGACTTCATTACATATTTGTGTGTTATCCGAGTCGCACGAAATTTTAACGTTACAGAACAGTGGAAGTAGTTAAGTGTCATGGGAAAACGAAAACGATCAAGGTCCAGGGATCGGGACTACGACCTCATATTACGTAAATTGAAAAAACTATCCAAATCAAAAAAGCGACGGCGTTACTTATCGTCATCGGAAAGTGATAACTCAAATTATGAACATCAACGGTCTAACGAAACCGAGTTTCATCACGAGGATTATCAAGGTAATTATTGCTAACATTTTAACGAAAAATTTACTTTGAATTGTTGTTGGTTATGTGTAATAATGGTACTTACGATAGCGGTATTTTCAAATGTTCGCATCTTAGTACCTACCTTTAAAATCATTAGAAATGGTTATTTTTACAAAGTTAAAGTTAAGTTACGAGTAAAAAGTAATGATCTTTATATGTAATTACGAAAACAAAAGGTTTATCTATGTATTTATAGCTCCACGTAAACTGTGTTGAGGATTTAAAGTATACCTAATCATTCCACGATTCAAGAAGTGTTGACATTTGTATACTCCACGCGAGCCGTGTAGAGGATATACATATATCTATTAATGCTTACGTTTACCTACTCCACTTTAACAGTGTCGAGGGTTACATACTCCGCGTAAACCGTGTAGAGGATCATACGTTCTAATCAGATCATCAGCTCCACTTTAACAGTGTTGAGGGTTTCGTACTCCACGTAAACCGTGTAGAGGATCATACGTTCTAACCCGATCATCAGCTCCACTTTAACAGTGTTGAGGGCCTCATATGGATCATTGCTGTGCTGGCAAAAACTCCACGCTAGTCGTGTTGAGAATACAAATTTTACATTCAATGTTTCTTAAAAACCTGTCATATGTTTAATATTGAGAGAATATAATTTTGTCGTAGGTAATCATAGCTCTGATATTTACGGGGACCTGGAGGCTGCGCAGCCTGAGTTGGTCGAGCTAGGCAACTCAACACCTGTGCCAGTTGTGTCACCCGCGCCGAGCGCAACGATCGCGCCGAGCGCTGCGACACAGGTAGGGCTAGGCCTACCGATCGAAGCGCCCACACCACCTGCAGAGGCTGCGCTGCCCAGCCCCACAACAGAAACCCTGGATGACGAGACTGTGCCGTCATTGGAACCAGAAATATTAGAACTTCTTGGCGAGGACCCAACCAATAACAAAAAATACGGCAAAAACCTACATAAGGATATTGCGACAAGATGGGCACATATTTTGACAAATGGTTTATCCAAAGATATTCAACTGGAGCTAGTCAAACTTTATTTACCTCCTGAAAATTGTCCAAATATGAGGGTGCCGATGTTAAACCTAGAAATAAAAGCAGCCCTTTTGGAAATTAATTTAAAAAAGGATCTATACAGCCAAAGTAAGCAAAACCAGCTGTCCAGTAGTCTCGCTGCAATAGGACAAGTATTAAATTGGGCGCTGTCGTCTAAGAACACAGTACCTCAAGATATATTAAAAACTTTGAGTGACGCCGGCAGACTCATATGCGACAGTCATTACAGAGAATCTCAGTCCCGTCGGTTCGCAGCCCTAAATACACTAAATAAAAATATTAGAGATACTGTTAAAAATACCAAAATTGATGAACATCTTTTCGGCTCAGACTTAGCAGAGCATATAAAGTCTTCAAAAGCGATCATTAAGACTGGCTCAGAAATGAAATCGACAGTTGTGCGTCCTGCGTACAAACCACCAGTAGCAGTACAGCAACAACGGGGTACTTTAAACTCGAGGGGGGTGCCGCCACGAGTAGCAGCAGCGGCCGAGCCGCGGCAGCCCCCCGCACCTCGCCGGCCGCCGCGGGACCGTCGCACGGACGCGCCGCGGGGCCGCCGCTCGACCGGCTACACGCGGCCTCAAGCGACCACGAGGAGGCGCTACTAGAAGAACCGCAGGTACCCATGGCAGGTCGCTTGTCTTACTTTTATAACCAGTGGTGTGAACTCACTAACGATCAGATTATTTTAAATTGGGTTAAAGGGTACAAAATACCCTTTATACGTGACCCTATACAAACCGTTGAACCCGAAAATAACGCATGTAATGTTCGATCCCAAGTAGATATTATTGACGGATGTGTATCGGACTTGTTGAGTTCTAATTTCATATCACCGTGTACACCTTGTGAAGGACAATTTGTTTCACCTATTTTCACAGTACCTAAGCCTAACGGAACTCATCGTTTTATACTAAATTTAAAAGAATTGAACAAATTTATTAGAGTTCATCACTTTAAGATGGAGGATTATCGCACTGCGCTAAAATTACTCGATGATAATTACTTTATGGCAACTATAGACTTACAAGATGCTTATTTCTTGGTATCTATAGATAAAGCTGATCGCAAACGATTACGTTTTAAGTGGCGATCACAATTATTTGAGTACAATGTTCTCCCGTTCGGCATCTGTACAGCACCTTTTGTTTATACGAAATTACTAAAACCAGTTTTGCAATACCTACGTTCATCGGGCCTATTGTCAGTTAACTACCTAGACGATTTTTTATGCATAGGTAAATCTTACGATGAATGCTTAACAAACGTTAATACTACAAAAGAGTTTTTAGAGTCGTTAGGGTTTGTCATCAATAAAAATAAAAGTGTTATGGCGCCAAGTAAAATGTGCAAATTTTTAGGGTTCGTCTTTAATACCGTGAATATGACTATCACCTTACCCGACGAAAAGAAACATCGTATCAAAAATCGAGCCATAGATCTCATGCGCAAGAACAAATGTACAATTCGATATCTTGCTGAATTTATTGGACTTTTGACCTCCGCATGTCCCGCCGTTAATTACGGGTGGATGTACCTACACTAAATTCTTCGAACGGGAGAAGTTTTTAGCATTGGGTTATTTGGAAAATTACAACAAACACATGAAACTAGATAAATATCTGAGTCCAGATTTCTCATGGTGGATCGATAACATAATGACGTCATTTTCCCCGATTCGCAAAAATAATTACGTATTGGAAATTTATAGTGATGCATCTATGACTGGTTGGGGTGTGGCATGCGGTGGTCAAAGTGCTAGTGGTAACTGGACAGCCAGCGAACTGACACTTCATATTAACACGCTGGAACTAATGGCCGCATTTTATGGACTAAAGATATTTACAGGGAATATTAAAGATTGCAACATTTTATTGAGAATAGACAACACCACTGCCATATGTTATATTAACAGAATGGGCGGAGTGCAACATCCCCATTTAAATAAATATGCAAGAAAAATTTGGCAGTGGTGTGAGTCTAAAAACATCTATGTATTTGCCTCCTACATAAGATCTTGCGATAATGTAGTAGCAGATTGGGAGTCTAGGCAAATTAATATAGACACTGAATGGGAAATTTCTGGCCATGTATTTTCACAAATTGTTGATGTATTAGGTACACCTGAATTTGACCTTTTTGCCAGTGCTCAAAACTATAAATGCAGTAGATATGCGTCTTGGAAATTAGACCCATATTCTGAAATAATTGATGCCTTTACTTTTAGTTGGAAAAATATTAAATTTTATGCATTTCCCCCATTCAGTATAGTAAGCAAAGTATTAGAAAAAATCATTTCAGATAAAGCTAGAGGTATTGTAGTAGTACCCTACTGGCCATCACAAGCATGGTATCCCTTGTGGTCCAGTCTTGTCATATCGGAAAAAATCTTTTTTGGTCCTGACGAATCCTTATTACTCTCTCCTTTCAGAACCTGCCATCCACTTCATGCGAGCCTTACCCTGGTGGCAGCCGAATTATCAGGGATTCGATGATAAAACGTGGCCTACCACAAGGATCCTTAGATATAATGATGGCCTCTTTAGCAAAAAATACATTAAACCAGTATAATAGTTCAATTAAATCTTGGTGGCTTTTCTGTAAAACAAAAAACCTTGATGTTTATGAGGCTAATGTCGCGGACGTGTTAACTTTTTTGACAGTAAAATTTGAAGAAGGCGCAAGCTACAGTAGTTTAAACACACACAGGTCCGCCTTATCGCTAATTGTTGGTACGAATGTTACGTCAAATGATTGTGTAAATCGATTTCTTAAGGGCGCCTACAGACTTAAACCCCCAAACCCAAAATATAGATACACGTGGGATACAAATGTAGTGCTAAATCATCTCTCAAATATATATCCATACGATAATGTCTCATTAGTTGATTTATCGTATAAAACTTGTGCTCTTGTCGCCATTGCTTCTGCGCAAAGGATGCAGACGATTAGTTTGATAAAATTAGAGAATATTGCGATAAATAATGATACGATTGTAATTAAGATTTCTGATCTAATTAAGACTTCGAGGCCTGGGGCTTGCCAACCGCTCATCAGATTGCCCTATATCCGCGAAAATCCTAGTATCTGTCCTGCACTCGCAATCCAAACTTACGTCAGTAGAACAAAAGACTTACGATGTCATCAGACTGAAGGACATCTCTTTATCGGAACTAGAAGACCATATAAAAAAGTTGGTGCTCAGACATTAGCACACTGGGTAAAAAAGGTCTTGCGAGACAGTGGCATTGACATAAGCATTTTCGGCGCTCATAGTACACGGGCAGCATCAACATCTGCCGCGCACCGTGCCGGGGTTAATCTGGAGACGGTTCGCAAGGCCGCAGGCTGGAGTGACCGCTCCAATATATTTCTTAAGTACTATTGTAGAGACATCCTGGAATCAAACGACAATGATTTTACGGATGCCATATTTGACAATCGATAAATAGGATTAATAACACTTATTCCATTAACATTAAAAGGTTAAGAATCTGATAAATGTAAAATTGACCCTTAAATTAGTTAATTAGTATATGTACTCAATTTCGTAGCTAATTAGCATTATAGTGATTGGAATCACGGTTTTTTATTTTTTACACAATTAACTTACATAGCAATGCTCTGAACATCTGCAAGTAATATATTGTAATCGTCTTCGGTTGGTACACGAAATATAATTAAGAATCAAACGAACTTACCTTAGTGATGTTTGATTCCAATTATGTGAGTGTCCAACCGAAGACGATTACATCGTCCCATCCCATCCCAACCCAAAAGGTTAAAAAAAAAAAAAAAAAAAAAAAAAAAAAAAGCTAGTCTGGCTGGCCTATAACACAAAATAAGTACTACCACTCTGAAATATAATGAAGTCAGAAAACGCCGCCGGCGCGGGTAGGCCGGTTACGGTGGGAGGGAGACGGAAGTATGTTTTTGTTTTTTAGGATATTATAGCTCTAAATGTGTGACAAGGATAGCACCATCTTATGTACTGCTGCAAGTAATACATTGTAATCGTCTTCGGTTGGACACTCACATAATTGGAATCAAACATCACTAAGGTAAGTTCGTTTGATTCTTAATTATAGTTCCGTGTCATGTTCGTCTTGTGCAAAACTTTATGGTTATACCCGCAGAAATCTAAATAAATAAATTATAAGGTAGACAGATGCACCATTCACCGCGACTAAATACTTAGAATGTTGTGGTTCTTTGTTGGTTGATAATAATTTGATATTGTGGGTTTGTGAAATGTGTTTAATCTATTAGCGGTGCTGTTAATTTTGCAATGCAAGCAAATTAAAATATTGAGATGAAAGCGGTTATTATCACGCTGCGTAAAAGTGGACTTAATTATATCACAAATATTTGATGAAACCGGACTGACTGTGAGTATTATGATTTAATTATTTTATCGAACATTTATTTAATTAAAGTTTAACTGCTGATCCTTGTAGTTATTTTATTAAACGTTTTATATTTACCATAGGGTCTAAATAGAAGAAAAAATAATATTTTCAAGAGTTTATTTATTTACTTTTGGAATGATGAATATAGCATTATGTATAAATTATAATATAATCATTTTGTAACATTTGAACTATTTTCAAAATAATTTTGTTTAAAAAAGTAATAACTTAATATTTTATAATTTTGCTAGTAGCCTTACAATACTCCTTTTTTGTTTTAGAGAAATTACCTACTGTGAGTCGGAGGGTCAAAAGATATAAGGAAGAGTATAGTCAGTGAATAAGAAACAAGTGGTTTTAACCAACCAGTTACCTACCAGATGAAGTTGCATTGCAAGGAAATATGAAGATATATGTTTAAACATTACAGGATCCATACGCCAGCGTTTACTTGATAGCATGGATAATAATGGGGGTTATACAACGTATTAAGTTATAAATTACAAATTGATTTTAGTAATATTAAAATATTATTGTGTCATATCCGTAATAAGGATTATTTTGAGGTTTATAGTTTCAATCTTCTTTTCAAAATGAATTTTGAAAATGAATACTTAAGCTATATCCGCAATTAAAGCACAATATTATTTTATTACTAAGATAGTTACAATATTTTAAGTCTAATGGTCGTAGCTCACTGATTACCTGCTTTACTTCAATAAATTATTGTTCTTTATGAGAAAATAAACTGTTTTAAAAGTTTATGTATCAAATTATAACGAATAAAATTCTTGAAATCACTTAATTTTTTTTATTTTTACCCCCATATTTCAATAACAATATAATAATACAAATAAAATAAATATTACATTATTATTCTCGTGTATTAATGTATCGAATAATAAAAAAAGATAAGATTATTGTTGAAAAAATAAATCAAAGTTTCATCTCGAGATTCGAACCCAGGCCAGCGTGTTTACTAATCCTATACGCTACGTTATCCGCTAGCAGTACTTGTTATGTGAATTTTAGCAGTGATATGAACCAATGAAGCCTAATGAAGGTCATACGTAATTACGCCGCGCGTGTGAAAAAGCGATGACGATAAGCTTTTGTTTCGTTTGACGTTAGCAAGTGTACACACACAGATGTAAATACGGGCCTGCGGCGCGGGCGCGGGGATGGCGCGAAGCATGTTCACAGAAATTTCAACAGCGTGCCTAAGCAGTATTGTTGCATACTGTACCTACATATATATTTCTGACTGACCGACTTCTTGACAATTCAAAAGTGCCTGTAAATGGTTAATTTTATATAAATGCTTTGATTTTGGAGATATTGAAAGCTCCAACTTTTTTTTTTACGAAAACAATTTTTAAATGTTTAACTTAACTTTAAATACAATGATACTAATGATAGTGCTACCATTCTAGTTTGATGTACTGAATGCGTAGGCGACGGCTATATGATAAGTCTTTTTGCACCCTGTATACGGGGCGGCAAGTACAGACGCCAGCATATCAAGCTACCCGAAACTGTCACATTTTCCCAATCAACTTTGAACCTAATGCTTTAGCGATAAAGTTGATAATCTATTAAAGAAATTTGACAGATTGTAGTAGCTTGATATGCGGCGGCGTCTGTACATCGACGCGCAAACTGAAACCATGAATTCAGTACATGATTCTAGACCCCTAACGTAGAATTTTTTTTCGGTTATCCCAAAAAAATCTGTTGTCATGGAAAAGAGGAAAATCTACGCGATCAAAATGTATGGATCAGCAATTTTTTTTTATAAGTAACCGACAAAAAAGAGCGGCGCGGCGGATCAGAATCATGTACAGTCAACAAAAGAGATAAGTATGCAGGATCGTCAAATATGGTTAAAGTTTAGTAATAAATCGATGGATGTTGTCGGCTGAAATTTAATTTGATAAATGAGCTGTTTGTTTCTAATAAGATTAAATTTTATTCGAGAACATCCATCGGTTTCTTACTAAACTTCAACTATATCCAACGATCCTGCATACTTATCTCTTTTGTTGACTGTACATGGTGACCGGTTGCACATGAGATGACCCTGCCACCCTGTATAAGGTGGTTATTGAATCATAATCCCAATCCTCAATCAGAGCTCGTAATTCGCTCTAATCCGATTAGTGTTTCTACCAAAAAAGGATTACAATTAGCGATATCACGTTCATAATAAAAGTATCTTTTTTATTTTTATAGACAGTAGCTAAAGGATAACAGCCGCACAGGTCGATCGATCAGGTTAAGCTACGCTTTCCGCGGTTGGTATGTGGATAGGTGACCATCTTTACATACCGAGGCCCCTCCGTGCCTCGGAAAACACGTTAAGCTGTTGGTCCCGGTTGTCATTCGTGGACCTTTGACAGTCGTTACGGGTAGTCAGAAGCCCGAAAGTCTGACAACTACTCTTACCAAGAGGTAACGTAGGTATTACCCAGTAACTGGGTTGTAGAGGTCAAAGAGGCGGTAGCTCCATGTAAAATACAGGTATTCAGTTGCATTCGGTTAGACTGGAAGCCGACCCCAACATAGTTGAGAACAGGCGAGGCAAATTGATTGATATAATAATGTTCTTTGACTTTAAAAAACTAAAATAAAATAAAATTTTCAGAGAATAAATTGTCTTAGAAATATTACAAACATCATTTTTAGATGAACATCTTCACTTTAAAATAATGCGAAGACAATTATGATACTTATAACACTGTTACTGAAGTTGTCAATTACGTAACACACAGACTGTCACTTAAGACATTTTGCCTCTCACACTAAATCTCTCAGTAAGTAAAGTCTTACAACTCAAGAATAACCGTTTAAGTACCTACTCATATTTAATTTAATAGATTCACCTTTTGCTTATCTTAATTACCCAAGAGAACACTGAGGTTTTAACTTGGAGTGCCTAAATGCCTGTTATAAATGCTTAATAAAGATTGCGAACGAAAATAACATGTTTTAGTAACTCGAAAATTGCTTTGTCTTAATTATCTTCGAAATTGAAATAACTGAGCTTTGTTACCAAAATTCAGTGTACAAAAGGAATTTTTAGAGTTTCGTTGGTTTGAAAATAATTATTTTTTAAGAATAGTTTTGACTTGCTTTCAAAATCATAGTGTCCTTTCGTCACCAGCCGCACAGGTCGATCGATCAGGTTAAGCTACGCTTGCCGCAGTTGGGCTGTGGATGGGTGACCATCTTCATACCGAGACCCCTACGTGCCTCGGAAAGCACGTTAAGCCGTTGGTCCCGGCTGTCGTTCGTGGATTTTTAAAGCAAGTCAAAACCATTCTTAAAAAATAATTATTTTTCATGGTTTTGACTTGCTTTAAAAATCATATGTCCTGAGCGACCAGCCGCAAAGATCGATCGATCAGGTTAATCTACGCTTGCCGCGGTTGATCTGTGTATGGGTGTCCATCTTCATACCGAGACCCCTCCGTGCCTCAGCAAGCACGTTAAGCCGTTGGTCCCGGCTGTCATTCATGGATCTTTGACAGTCGTTACGGGTAGTCAGAAGCCCGAAAGTCTGACAACCAGTCTTACCATGGGATATCGTATTACCCAGTAACTGGGTTGTGGAGGGCAGACAGGCAGTCGCTCCATGTATTATACTGGTATTCAGCTGCATTCGGTTAGACTGGAAGCTGATCCCAACATAGTTGGGAAAAGGCTAGACAGATGATGATGAGTGTCCTTCCGTCACAAATCCAGCGCATCAGAGAAGCTGTTTTCTTCTTATTATGCATCATCATCATCATCTGCCTAACCTTTTCCCAACTATGTTGGGGTCGGCATCCAGTCTAAGAGGATGTAGCTGAATACCAGTATTTTACATGGAGCGACTGCCTATCTGACCTCCACAACCCAGTTGCTGGGTAATAAGATACCTCTTGGTAAGACTGGTTGTCAGACTTTCGGGCTTCTGACTATCCGTAACGACTGTCAAATATGGACGAATGACAGCCGGGACCAACGGCTTTCCGAGGCACGGAGGGGTGTCGGTATGTAAAGATGGTCACCCATCCACAGACTAATCTGATCGATCGACCTGTGCGGCTGTTATTATTTTTCTTCTTATTTATGCATGAGGCTGATTTAATAACTGGTGAAATGTAGGCGACTGCCGACTCCTGGGAATACATGCTTAAGGTTTTACTCTTGTTAAATAAACAGAAAGCCTGCCTTTTATTGATGAATCCTCTCAAGGAATGTTCGAGACTTAAGGGATCCAGAGATTTCAAGATAGAATATTTTCTTATTTCTGGGCTAAGATATTTGGGTTTCATCTTGATAGATTCGCAATAAAAAGTCTTTTACATAATTTATTATTGAAACTAAGGAATAAACTTATCTGAAATTGGTTACTTATTTATGAGATGTAGTTGCGCCCAGTGGTTTCACCCGCATACATCTCAATCCCGTAAGAGTATTGGAATAAAAACTATCCTATATCCTTATCCAAGCCATGTTCTACCCATTCGTCAAATTTCAACCAAATCTGTGCAGCCATTTTAGCGTGAAAGCGTAACAAAGAAACATAAAAATTCTAATCTTTCCTCTTTACCTTTTTTACTTTTATAATCTAAGGTTTAAAACTCAATTAGTAATAAATATTTCGTAAAATAAGATAAAAACACAAAAAGACATTTTATTAACTGACTTAGTGAAAAGTAAATGATTATATAACAGTAATTCTTGAAGAAATCCCTGCGGGGCAAACGCCTCATAGTGCGGAATAAACATAAAAACTTTAATAAAGAAAAACACAAAAAAAATATCGACATTACCTCATTGTCATCGCCCACCACTATGCCAGGGGCTCTCAAACTTTCAAACAAACGGTATTCGCATTCTCCGTGTAATTTGATTGTTAACGACGCCCCGTCCCTATCAAAGGGAATCGTTGGTAAGCGTTTCTCGAACTTCTGTTGCCTCCTCTTCAATTGTTTTGCACAGGAAATGGCTTTAAAGGACGATCGGAAATATTTTTGTCATTTGATGAATGAAGTTTTTACGAGTTTTATATTTTGGTGCCATATATGTTTTTCTTTAATGCTTATGTCTTAATTTAATGGTATGAAAGTCAACAGACACGTTTTAACAGCTACCAAGATGTGGCTTTGAAATCTAAGTAGCAATGTGACTATTTAAATCTCCAAATGGAAATCTAATTTTATCTTGCGATACCACTGGCTTCGATCGAAAACAATCTTAGAGGAACCTTCCGTTCGATTCTGTAAAAATCTTACCATGAAAACTTAGGTGAAGTGAGTTTGTTTTTGCTAGGAATTGACACTATTGACAGCTCACTCCACGCTTACTTCACCTAAGTTTTCACGGTGAAATTTTTACAGAATAGTATCGCTGCAGCCTAAATGCGAAACACTTCAAAATCAAAATCAAAATGTTTTATTTCACATAAACCTACATGGGCACTTATGAAACGTCAGAAGCTAGGTGCACGGTTCCAATTGGTCGTTTCCTATGGATAAGAACCGGCAAGAAACTCCATGGTTACTCTTTTTTAAAATAATTGGTTTTTACAATGTTTCCAGATTACAGTAGGTACGGGAGGACAGCGCAGGCCTGTCAACAAGTACCAAGTACTTGATAAAATAGAAAATGGTCTACAGATCTAAAGTCTATAAGGCCTACAATTTGAGGAATTTGTAAGTCCTCACATTTACAAAATAAGAATCTATCAAAAGGATAAATAATAAAAAAAGAAAAATAATAATAAAAACCTACTAAAACCAAGTGTTATGATTTCCATTAAAACCACTAATAAAGAGGTGAAAAATTTCAATTGTCTGCATAAAATGTCAAATAATAAAGAAATTATGTCAAAAAGTATATAAAGTCAAGTAATAAAGAAATTATGTCAAAAAGTATGTAAAAAAAATTAAATAAAAATTAAACATCGTAATTTGAGAGCAGTTAATAGACATTTACATAGTTATGCCGTTAATGGGAAGCCAGGGAAGCCACATGTGCAGAAGGAATTATTGCCAGACTACCTTGTCTTCAACGTAGTCTTTAATCTTATAACATGCTTTTTTGATACGGACACGTTTGATGAGGGTTTTGAACTTTCCATCGCTAAGTTCTGTAACCGGCTTTGGCAACTTGTTATAAAAATGGATGCTGTTTACAAGAAATGACTTGCTAGTTTTAGCTAATCTAAATTTAGGTAACACAATTTCATTTTTACTACGTGTACTTATATTATGGAAATCGCTTCTTATTTTGAAGAGTCCTAAGTTTTTGCGAACAAACAAAATACTCTCTAAAATATAAAGAGAAGGCAGAGTTAGTATATCAATTTCTTTGAATTTGTTTCTAAGAGACTGGCGAGGACCCATTTTATAGATTGCACGGATTGCCCTCTTCTGTAAAATGAAAACTGAATCTAAGTCAGCTGCCGATCCCTACAGTAGAACACCATAAGACATGACACTGTGGAAATAAGCATAGTATACTAACCTAGCTGTGGCTATATCTGTCAACTGCGTTATTTTTCTTACTGCATATGCAGCTGAACTTAATCTACTTGAGAGAGCTCTAATGTGTGCGCCCCATTGTAATTTTGAATCTAAAGTAATTCCTAGAAATACAGTTTCCGTAATAGCATCTAGTCTTTTGCCATCAAGTTCTAAATTCAGCCCCACTTGATGTTCATTTGGTAATGAAAACTTAAGACATTTAGTTTTGTTCACAGTAAGTAAAAGATTATTAGCTGCAAACCATTTCGAGAGAACAGCCAGACTATCGTTAACATAAGACATCCGTATCTTTTCTATCTATTTTAAAAATAAGGGAAGTGTCATCAGCGAATAAAATAATATCCGACAAGTTAGCCATCGTGTAAGGAAGGTCATTAATATAAACTTGAAATAGGAAAGGGCCAAGAATTGAGCCTTGGGGCACGCCCATCTTAACTAGAGACCCCGAAGACATCGCCCCGTTAACGTTTACTTTTTGCTGCGGCTTTGACAGATAGGAAAGAACAAGATCAGCGGAATTATATGATATATGATACAATGGTATAATTTACAGATCAGTGTATTATGGTCAACGCAGTCAAACACTTTTGAGAGGTCACAGAAAATGCCAATTGCATCCTGGGACTTCTCCCAGGATTCCAAAATGTGACTGATGAGTTTTACTCCCGCGTCTGTCGTCGACCTACCTTTCGTGAAACCAAACTGGCGACTATGTAAAATCCCATGTGAATTAAAATGTGACAACATCTGGTCCCTGATTTGAAAATTGGTACTACTTTACTGTTTCATTAAGTCAGGAAACGTACCGCTTTTTTTTTGCGGATGGGAAATCATCAAATGACTCCTCCCGCTCTGGGTGGAGCGGAAGGGAGTGTCAGACTCTTACTGACTAAAACCCATCCGTGTTCCTTCCTTAGCCCTTAACGTACCGCTGTCTAAACATTGATTAAATAATATGCCTGTTAGGTCAGGGGCAATTGTGTCAATAATATCTCCAAGAACCTTAACAGACTTACAATGACAACGCACTTCATTTTGACAATTCAACAATATTCATTGTGTTACTTAGGTTGACGTATTAGGGGTTTCATTAAAAATCCTACGGATTTTAAGGTGTTACGCAATTGGAGGGAGTATTAATAAAGCGGTGTGAAACAATTCCAATTTTTCTTGATATATAGAGCCTCCGGGTACTATGAAATACGTGCTTTTCTTGAAAGCTTCGTTTTTACATTTGAATTAGGTTTGAAGGTCTAAGGGCGTTTATCCACCGCAGCCGTTACCGAAAAATGAGATTAAGTGAAACGAGCGTGACGTCTTGGAGATGGTGATTATTTGTCCATCGTGACCGAAGTCGTGTATAAAACCAGTACGTGAAGCCCTGGCACAACTAGAAGGTGTCGCGGCAGTCCCCGTAGACGATAAAGGGACGAGCTGGAGGAAACAAACGACCAGTGGTCCACTTCAGCCCTGGATCGAATGACGCAGGCTAAAAGTAAGTAAGTAAGACCGAACTTGGCGGTTCAATATTAAGTTAGCAAAACAAACAAAAGCCGGGCGAACGGCGCCGGTACGACGGCATCATGTGGACAAGATCAAACGTGTTTTGTATTGACAGCAAAACGGCCCGGCATAATCTCAGGCCGAATTCTTCGAGTTCCAGCGGTCGCGCCGAACTACTCGAAACTTCGGCGGCCGCTCGAGTGACGGACGTGCGGTGTGCACGCGGCCATAGTATCACTACTTCGTTGCCGTCATCTTGTTCTCGGTGACGTCCCGGTGACGGCGGTACGATGGAAAAACGCACTAACGGAGCTTTATTTAAACGTAAAAGCTTTGTTAGTAGCAAAATGGATTCCTTGAAGGATTAGGACCTGCTACATAGTGTTGGTGACAAAGGGATTTCGCAAATATCCTCCTTGGAAAATAAGCAACCTTCTTTTCCAAGAAGGATATTATTAATATTACTGTTTAGTAGGTACTTCGTAAGAGTATACTAGACTAGAATCTATTCTATTTTGTTGAAAATTTTGACGTTCAAAAGTGCGTTTTATGTGCTTTGAAATAAATGCTTGACTTTGTTGTAAAGGTTTATGGGAGTTTATGGAATTCTCGTCATGATCGATGTACCTAGCTGAAACATAGCCGCATAATCAGCCTATAATGTTCCCACTCCTGGGACACAGACCTCCTCTCGGTGAAATGGAGTGGGCCATAATCCACCACGCGGGTCCAGTGCGGGTTGGCGGAAGTCACATGTCTTCGAATTTTTGGTTCTAGGTCTCCTCACGATGTTTTCCTTCACCGTTTTGAGAGCAGTGGTGATTAAATAATTTACACAAAGTGAATCGGCCTGCCTGGGTTTGAACCTACGACCAACAAGGCTACAATAAGTAAGCCTTGGCCGTTACCACTGGGTCACCATTGCTCTGAACACTTAGCACAGCTGAAATATTATTATGAAATGAAATATGGATATGGTTTCTATTAGGAGTTCTTTTGAGACACTTTAATAAATCAATGATAAATAAAACTCAGATAAACTTTTGCCCTTTTCCCGTTGGAGTGTGCAGAAACTTCACAAAACGGGATAAATGTGCACAAAACATAAGTTTATTATATTAGTAAGTTTTATAAAAATAAGGCCCATTTAAATGTTTGTTTGCGGTAAAGAAATCAGTAGAAATTACATCAGACGTTCCAGTTCAGGACCTAAGCGCAAAAAAAGCAAGTTTTTGAAACAATAAAAGTATATGATCGACTACAGTAAACAAAATCAGAAAAATACATGATATTCTTCAGGATTTATGCTAGGTAGATAGTGTGTTGAACACATAATACAGCTAATTTGATACGAAAGGAAAAAACCATGAAGATACCTCTAAAAACTTTCTTTTTACAATAAAAACCATACTAATATACATACAATCATTATGATTTTTTGTCAGATTATTCTACAAGCAACATACTAAAACACTAGTGTTTTAATTTTTTTGTCCAGACAATAGATTTTTTGTAAATAGATAATTGCTTCTTATTTTGCAATAAATTATAAGCGTTGTCATCGCGCTTCTCTTTCTTTTCTTTTCTATTTGCAGTCCGACAGTGACCGCGCTTTAGGTCGTGTAAGCCCCTTAAATAATTCAAGTCATCATGAACAAATCCCATTCAACTTTCACGAGAGGTGTCAGAGATATAAAACAAAATAAAATAGTATAACCTTCATTCGCAACACATGCCTAACTAACATTATCACTCAGACAAACAATTTTAATAGTAGAACAATAAAGTTTTACGAGCGCTATCTGACGTCCGACCGACGACAGAATGACCCGGTCGATATCTCGCCTTTGTCAAGATATGCCAATTACGTCATAAGGACATAGCGATGTACGTGTGTTAAGAGGGAAACAGGGCGCGCGATTATCCATACAAAATGTATTCCCCTTTCTTCTTCCTGAATAACGCCTCCAGAGCAATATTTTTTTTCATAAAATCAAGGTTTGCTGTAACTACGTCACTGTCATTTTCTTTTTTTCAGCAACTGATTAATAAAGAAAATATGACTCTCTGAAAATTACAAAAAAATCCCTATTTTTACCGCCGTGATAAGAGGACTACCAGACAAATTAGAAAACTTTTTAACATAAAAAGAAATGTAGGAAATCTTAACATACTCTTTCTTAAAATTTTAATGTAAAAAATAATTTAATCGGCTCAGTTTTCGGGGAGAAAAAAGGGGAATACGAAATGTGGATTCCGTAAAAATTTTTGGGATAATTTCGGTCTGAGCTGCAGCTGCTGTCCCTATCACACACTACGGCGGCAGACTTGAGGTAAGATAAGATAAGATAAGATAATTTTTTATTTGTCCAAAACATGAGTATACACACATAGTATGCAAGATGTTACATGAAAATTATAATTATGACAGTCATGTTTTGCCTGAGCGGCGTACAAATATAAGATGTCGGACGCTAAGTAAGGTAAGGTGACGGCAATAGTTTCTTCATTTAACTATTTTTCAAATTCCTCGCAGGCTCCGTCCCCTCTTAAGCGTCCCTCACAGTGGCAAATATTTTGCAAAAAATATAATAATATATTAAGATGTCGATTTTGTGCAAATATATTGAAAATGTAAGGAGAAATATTGCGCAAAAAAGAGGTATTTCATATTTTGTGGGGTGTTCAAAAGTTTTATGAAATTTTAAGAAGTGTTTCCAGACCTTATAGAGAATAGTTTTTCAAGCACCTCTTAATTCAACCTCAGGAAATTTGTATAAAGTGTTGGTTCCAGGTTCAGTTCACGAAATAGATTATGATGACCGTAACTCGGTCAACTATTAAATCAATTCCTGACCCACAGTCTTTTCTTATTAAAAGTTCTCCATCAACGCTGCACACAATGCAACTATGAAACTTGCAACCACCGAGTCAGCCAGCCAGGCTGAGTACTACGCGAGGCGCCGTCCCTCCATCGCGAATAGTTTAATCGAAACTGAAAAGTTGTGCAATATTATTGTGTAGTGTGATAACCACGAAAATAGTTTGCACGAAAATTAAGCTCAATATTTTTGCACAAAATTTTGAGCGACATTTTTTCCAGTGTGAGGGAGACGCTTTAGGCGCAAAGAATGGTGTGCGGTTTTTTTAATTAAAATGCTGGCCTTTTGCAATTAGAGACAAAAAAGGATTATTCTTGACATAAGCAATTTATATGCCAATTACGTCACAATGACGTAGTGATGTCCGTGGGTTAGACGAAGAGAATTGTGTGTTTTATCATTTTTATATAAAGGATAGCCTTTTTAAAAACTGAAAAATTTTATGCCAGCATTTTGTTGAATACATTTTTTACAGATTGTCCCCTAAGTTATTGGTCACCATTCATTAAAATATGTCTGTAGATTGCCTAGTGCGAGGTTAACACGTTTTATTTATGTTGATAAATTTACAACCATACCTCGACTGAATTCATAAATATGCCATTTTATTAATTAATTTTACTCAATTAATTTTCAAACTGACATTGAAGATTTGCCCTCACCGTACTTAGTCGCGCGTAAAAGTGTCCATACTCAGAAGTTAAAGAATAGTTATAATGGTTTTTCCTCGATAATGAAGTCAAGTCTCTGCGATATTGTGTGTCAAAACGAAATGGAAACGCGAACATCTTTTGATGCGGTAGGGCGAATCTAACTGATTTAAATATTTGGTTCAAAAAACTCCCCATTGACTTGAATATGGCGGCTGATAGTATTTCATGCTCACTCAAATGTTTCACTGACGGTGGCGTGTGTTGGATCATTTAGCTCCCTTCAAAATGGTTGAGCTGAATGGTGCTGATCTATGCGTCATGTTCGTGAACGGGCGCCGTCAGTTGGGGCTGGTCATCACTTAACTGCCTCGGCTTATTTCTAAATATTTTATTTTTGGATTGTTGTTTTGTTACCTTTTATTTGCTGTACTCTAGATGCTTTTAACGCGTATGTCTTTTTTATTCTTAACATCGTTCTCACATTATCTATTTATAGACTCAAAAGATGATGAACCTAATATTAGAGTGTCCATGGAGTTTCTTGCCCGTTCTTCTCCATAGGTACCTGCTCTTTGGAATGCGCAACAAGCTTCATATTTTCTGACTGACCGACTTCTTGACAATTCAAAAGTGCCTGTTAATGGTTTAATTGAAATAAATGCTCTGAGTTTGAGTTCACACAAGGACCAAACCCAAATAACTAAACGAAAAAAAAAACAAATTAATGCATTTAGTTTCAAGAGTTCCAGTCACACTATATATAATTCTAATTTTAAACAACCAATCTTCCTAAAACACTGCAATACTTTTTCGATTACTGTCTCGGAGAAAAAAACCTTCTTACTCAATTCAAAAACCAGCCAGTATTCCGCAAATCCGTTCAAATCCATTCCAAAATAACCACAGGAAAAGGTACACAGCCGAAATCTTTTAGCAAATTGGAAATCTGTAGTACGGAACAGGCCATTTGTCTAGACGAGTAAAGGATCAATTGAAGAAAGAAAGCCTTTGGGTGGATGATTGTGCTCCGGTTTAAAGATCAATGTAGACAAGTGGGTAGGTGAAGGTTTTGGGATAAATTACTTTGTGAGTATATACATCCATACTAATATTATATATTCGAAAGTAACTCTCTCTGTCGGTCTGTATGTTACCTTTTCAGGCCTAAACCACTGAACGAATTTCGGTAAAATTTGGCTGAGATATAGACTGCATCCCGGGGAAGGACATAATTAGATAGTTTTTATTCCAATGTTCGTACGGGATCGATAGGATAGTTTTTATCTCGATGTTCCCACGGGATCGACATTTATGCGGGTGAAAACACGGGGCGCTGCTAGTACTTACATAAACTCACGCTTCCTCCCCATGGGGGTAGGCAGAAAGTACAGAACCGCACCTGCTACGATCCTTAAGGGGCTTACAGGACCTTACCTTAACCTTACAGAAACGCAAAAAAAGCTATTTTTAGAAACAATAAAAGTATATGATGGACTACAGTAAACAAAATCATCATATACTTTTCAAAATCCATCATATACTTTTCATCATATTATGATACCTATTATGTTATCATTATTATTATATTCTTCAGGATATATGCTAGGTAGATAGTGTGTTGAAAACGTAATACAACTAATTTTATACGAAAAAAAAAATCACGAAGATACCTCTAAAAACTTTCTTTTTACAATAAAAACCATACCTACTTATATAGATACAATCATTCTGATTTTTTGTCAGATTATTCTACAAGCAACATACTACAACTCCAGTGTTTTAAATTTTTAGTCCAAAAAATAGATTTTTTGTAATTAAATAATTGCTTCATATTTTGCAATAAATTACTAGCGTTGTGTTATCGCGCTTCTCTTTATTTTCTATGCAGTCCGACAGTGACCGCGCTTTAGATCATGTAAGCCGCTTAAATACATGTTTTACATATTTTACATTCATACCAGCACACTAATTCCTTAACACACTATCAATCGCAATCTGAATCACTTTGAAGCAAATTGCTAATCCATTGCTTCATAAGTTCGAAAGATTTGTCTGCTCAACACTTAAATAACGCAATGAATGTTGTTGTACTTTTAAAATGAAACACATTCCGATTGATAACGTGTTACGCAATTGCCCTGTTGCCGTATTATGACGGTTTAATGCCATCATGATTCCAGTGTAAAAGAGAGACGGAGCTATGCATGACCGTTAGCACCATCCCTTTTTCGCACTGTAATCATGATGGATTGTCAGTGTGGTGCCGGACTTAAAGAATAGCACCACCCCATACTTCACGTGGATGTCGTAAAAGGCGACTAAGGGAGACACGGGGAATGGGCAGCAGCGTTCTCTATGCATTACACCATCATACCATACTGCGGTCGCCAACCCGCCTGCCAAGCGTGGCGATTATGGCAACCCCCCCCCAACATTGGGGGAGGCCTATGTCCAGCAGTGGACGTCTTTCGGCTGAAATGATGATGATGATGATGAATCATGATGGCATTAATACTTCATAATAAGGCCCCTGAGGTCATACACGCTCGCCGGTTGCGAGTACTACGCTTCTGGCCTTTTCAAAGAACATCACACTAATATTATAAAGGCAAAAATTTGTGAGTGTGTTTGTGTGTGTTTATATGTTTGTTACTTCTTCACGCTCAAACGGCTAGACCAATTTTGAGAAAATTTGGTATGGGAGTAGCTGACACCCTGGATTAACGTATAGGCTACTTTTTATTTGATATTCCCACGGGATCGACACTTATGCAGGTGAAACCGCAGGGAGCAGCTAGTCACCAATAAGGTAAATATAATATGTCCTTCTAAGGCGTCCTCCCTTCGGGCATTTCCTCTGACATCTGCCTTGTAAATACCTTTTGTTAGTCGCCTTTCAATTATCCTCTCATTCCATCATCTGCCTAGCCTTTTCCCAACTATATTGGGGTCGGCTTCCAGTCTAACCGGATGCAGCTGAATACCAGTATTTTACATGGAGCATCTGACCTCCACAACCCAGTTACCGGGTAATACGATACCCCTTGGTAAGGCTGGTTGTCAGATTTTCGGGCTTCTGACTACCCGTAACGACTGTCAAAGATCCACGAATGACAGCCGTGACCAACGGCTTAACTTCTCATTATGACCAAACCATCTGCGTATTAATCTTTTGATACTCTTTTCTTTTGTATGTATTTTCTGCCAAATGTTAATAAATCAGCAACCCTACAATAAAATTGGCCTCCTGTCGTGATTTAGTTTCATTTACACTTAGTCTTACCGACTAACGTATTGCCACTTTATCATTGCTTGAAAGAGAATTCGTTTTCGAAAAATCAGAAGTAATAGAAAAATACACGAACATCAACTCGTTAATAGCAATTATTACATGAATTTGAAAAACATTGTATCAAATCATTTTGTATCAATTTATGTTGGTGATATATCGCACCTACGGTGCAAAAACGTCACTTATGCAATTTTTGTCAAAATTGATAAAAACTTAAATTAAATTAATATTTTAATTAAATTATTTATTTTTTATTTTTGTTGAATTGATTGTTTTTTTTTTTTAAGTAGCTAATGTACAGATGCCAGCACATCAAGCTACCCGAAAATGTAAAATTTTCCCAATCAACTTTGAACCTTATGGTTTAGCGATAAAGTTGAAAATCTATTATTAAAGAAATTTGACAGATTGTGGTAGCTTGATGTGCTGGCGTCTGTACCCCTTTACCTGGTGAGTAATTGTCATTTGTGTAGTGCGTATACTTTCCGCGAGAGGGCAGTTGTGTCGTTATTGTTTAGTTAAGAAGAACTATACATTTTATTAGGATGTCGAATTTTCAATCGAATTTTCGAACGCTTCTCCCGAAAAATTACATCATTTGCATTACCTAAGTGCTTCATACACACGAGTGAGACGCGTCAACGGCAGAGCCAATTGCAACTGCGTCGACAACATGCCCGTCGTGTATGCAGCACTGCACTCAAATTACACAAGTGGCACGTTGTCAACGGCAGTCGCAGACGCGTCGACGGCAGGTCGCTGGTCACTCGTGTGTACCTATGCACACTAAGTGGTGTAACTATACCGCCATAATGGTGGATAATCATCTCGAGAAAACCTGCACTCTGTGGACTGGATCCACTCAAGAAATAAATCACTTTAGTTCAAAAAACACTTCTCGAGCACCACTGTTCTCCCAGTGGTAACGGTCGCGGCTTACTAGTTGTAAGTTTTAGGTTCGAACCCAGACAGGCGCTTTACTTTGTGTAAATTATTTCATCACCACTGCTCTCAAAACGGTGAAGGAAAACATCGTGAGGAAACTGGCATGTCCTAGAACCAAAAATTTGAAAACATGTGACATCTACCAACACGCACTGGGCCCGCGTGGTGGATTACAGCCCACTCCCTCTCACTGAGAGGAGGCCTGTGTCCCAGCAGTGGGAACATTATAGGCTGGCTCAGAACTTCACTATCAGAAATCATTATCTGCCTAGCCTTTTCCCAACTATGTTGGGGTCGGCTTCCAGTCTAACCGGATGCAACTGAATACTAGTATTTTACATGGAGCGATTGCTTATCTGACGTCCACAATCCAGTTACTGGGTAATACGATACCCCTTGGTAAGACTGGTTGTCAGGTTTTTCGGGCTTCTGACTACCCGTAACGACTTCACTATCAGAAATATCAACCATTTTAATTTCACACACTTTTCAGCACAGATCTAAGGACTGCTCTTGAATAGCAGTATATTTGTCAAAAAATCTACTTCTTTTAAGAACTAAAGAAGCGGTTCCGTCCGGTAATTTCTCAAATAATGACAAGAAATTTATAAAAAGATCTCAAGCAAAACTATCAGAATCCAATTCCTCTTTATCATAGTGGTATAGGATTTCAGTTATTACTTCAAAACTTTGACTGCCGTGAAATCTCTGTCTGCTCTGGAATTACGACTCTAAGCTAGGGTTGTCAAGTATCTATTTGTAATAAACCCTTGCATCGCTTTATTTGAGAAGACGGCTGAGATTACGGCTAATATTGTTATATGGAAAAAGATATTTTTATCCTGTGCCGACCCGATAAAATTGGGATTAGAGTAGGTGCATGAATATTGACTGAATTTTTATCTATCTATACATATAAAATTCAAAGTCCTGACTGACTGATATATCAACGCACAGCCTAAACCACTGGTCCTAGAGACATGAAATTTGGACTGTGTGTTCTTTGTGAAGAGTAGGTATCCACTAAGAAAGGGTTTTTCGAAATTCCACCTCAAGTGGGTGAATGGGGGGAGGGTGAAATTTCACGCGGACGAAGTCGCGGGCAGAAGCTAGTATATTATATATACACACACAACCAATCACAAACTAGTTAATAATAGCGCTTTAGTAAGTCGCTTTGTGTTAAGTTAGTAAAAACCTACCTATCTGCTATATGTTCAACCGCTTATGTGCCGTAATTACAGACACAATTAAAAAGCCATTGTGTCTCGCTTAGATCTACGTTCCGGCAGACTAAGGGTTAAAGATAAAGACACAATATATCTACGATAGTTCCTTTAAACTATTACTACACCCAACTTCTTCAAGTACCTAATTCCCCCATCCAGCTACGTAGGAAATCATGCTCTTTCCACGAAATCCCTTTCGATCCATCTTCGAAGACCCGGGGTCTTGACAACCCTGGCTCCTAGCCAAGATTGAGCAAATCGAGATAGTTAATTGTTAAATCCACTCTGAATTAATTACTGTACTTCAGCTTTAACATAAACATTGCCCTCGTTTTCTGATGTTGAATTTTAAGATTAGTGTAAAAAGTTCGTTAAAAAGTTTAAGAGTTTATCTGGCCATGGCAGGACTTGGAGTTTTAAATTCGTGTTGAATTATGTTATAAAAGATCTGTACTAACGAAGTCGGACAATAGTCTTTTGAGGTTTGTTATGAAGAAACTTGTCGGGGGAATGGGTATTTTAAACTAAACTAAAAACCGGCAAGAGAAGATTAAAAGTTAAGCGGCTATTCGGACGTAGGTACTCACCGTTTTGAGACGTTCCATCATGCCTATATTCCTGAAAGGGATATACAACATTATTTTTAGTATTTATGCGAAACCCGAAACACGTATCTAATAGTATTTTTATGTAAAGAATCTATGTACAAAATTTCAAAACTGTATCATGAAAAATCACAAAGTTATAAGCTTGTTAAGTTACCTGTTTGTCCGTACAAAAACATGCTCTCCCGCGCCGTCTTGCGCTCATTGATAAATAGTACCTAGGTACCTAACCGTTCGGCGCGGAGATTGGATAACCTACTTAGAATCGCTCAGTGTCCAACTTTTAACCTTTTCTCAATATTTTTGGGACAAAATATTACATGGGGTAAAAATTATTGGAATCGATTCAGTTACTTATTCTAAACAAACTATATTCAGGTTTCGCATACTAAAAATAACGTTGTGTAGGCAAAGGTATAATATTATGCACCATGGACAGTCAATGATTTATATATGTTTTTACTGTATAGTAATGTCTCTCCTTCCCCTTTTAAACCATCTAAATGTTACCGTCGCTCTTAGCGATAAGGCCGCCCATTGTGTCATTCTTTGTAAAATTTCTACATTTATATCTGTAATTTATACGGTGCTCATAATAAAGAATATTCTATTCTATTATATTCTATTCAATGCTTCTACCACCCATCTGACTGGCTTGTTCGTACGTATTTTCCATTTTTAGAGTTCCGTACCCAAAGGGTAAGAACAGGACCCTATTACTAATGCTCCACTGTCCGTCTGTCTGTCACCAGGCTTTATCTCATGAACCGTGATAGTTAGACAGTTGAATTTTTCACAGATGATGTATTTCAGTTGCCGCTACAACAAATATTAAAAATAAAATAAAGTTAAAATTTAAAGGGGTAAGTATAAAAGAAACGTTTTTTTCGGCGTTTATGCCTTGTGGTATGGAACCCTTCGTGTGCGAGTCCGAATCGCACTTGGCCGGTTTATATGTAGTTAAGTACCTGATAATTGTCGACAGGCCTCATACTGTCCTCTCATCTATTAACACTGTAATTTAAAAAGATTGTAAACCACAATTATTTTCAAAAGAGCAACTGTGGAGTTTCTTGGCAGCTCTACTCCAAAGACAACGATCAATTGGAACCGTGCACCAAGCTTCTGTGTGGTGACCAAGTGGTGACGGCCGCGACTTACGAGTTGTAGGTCGTAGGTTCGAACCCAGAGAGGCACTTTACTTTGTGTAAATTATATCATCACCACTGCTCTCAAAACAGTGAAGGAAAACATCGTGAGGAAACCGGCATGCCCTAGAACCAACAATTCGAAGACATGTGACATCTACCAACCCGCACTGGGCCCGCGTGGTGGATTACGGCCCACTCCCTCTCACAGATAGGAGGCCTGTGTCCCAGCAGTGGGAACATTATAGGCTGATTATGTACCTAGCTTCTGATGTTTCATAAGCGCCCATGTAGGTTTATCTTCTTTACATAGTATAATTTATCATTACAAAGTATAAAACAAAGTCGCTTTCGGTCCCTGATAACTTAGATCTTTTAAACTCCGCAACGGATTTTAATGCAGTTTTCAGCAATAGATAGAGTGGAAGTTCAAGAGGAAGGTTTATATGTAAAATACATGCATATTTTAGTGGAGTAAAACCGAGAAATTCAAAGATTTGTAATGTGATGTCGTAACAAACGTATTTTTGTGCGCTAACATTGCAAACGCTGGCTAAACCTTACGAGATAGATGAAATTAATGTACTACGGAATTGTATATCATAAAAATATCGATAATAATGTCCACGATGGTATATGTTTATCTCCTAAGGATAACCCACAGTAACCAATTTATCTTTTACATATTACAAAAAAATATGGGTTATTTACCAAGCTATTTTAAACAATACAGTATTATTCCTTATCTAATTAACTACATTAAATACGTTGTGCATTTCATGTAGATCAAAGTTGCCCTTTACAGCATATCATTAAAATTAATAGGTATCTTAGAAGATATCAGAGATTTAAAAAGCGGGGGCGGAGTGGCTGGCGGGTCGGTACGAAATTCGTGTTAGTGTGAAATAAAATATTTTCATTTTCATTTTGTAAACAGAGATAAAGAAGAATCTTATAAATGCTTCAGAATAACGATCATTAGCAGGCGGAAGCTTCTGTTACCCTTTTAAAACCTTTGCTGCTTCTGATATTCACAGAAAATCCCGTAGGCTGACATGAAGCGAACCATTGTATAAACGTGAAAAGTAAATTAAAAGTCCATTAAAAACATAACCGAGTTATTTCCTCGGAATTGAGTTCGAGTGAAAATGTAAGAGCCAATGATTTTTAAAATAACTCGGCGGCTGCTGTCTGTTTGTCGACGCTTGTGACGACAAAGTACCATAATTCAGATGGTACAGGCAATTATTTTACAGTAGGACAAGCTGCTGAACTGCAAGTACTACCAAGTATTTATACACTGAAAGAAATAAGCAGTAAATAAAACATTAATCTGAACTGCTTTAAACAGTTTCAAATGAGTCTAACGTTCAAAACAGTATTCTTTACTGATCCGAAAACAGTTAAAGCTTGAAGCTAATTTTTACCGTCATGACAGTAAACTTTAACGTTTTACTTTTAAGTAGCTAAAAGGTCACAAAATTAAGTGTTTTAATCATTTGGTGATACCGTTCAAACCATTGAAATTTATTTACATTACATTAATGGTGGTTTCCCTTTTTTTTGTTGTTTTTTCAGTAAATAGTATGTTCAATCATTAAAAGTTACTGTTTTGTCTTTTACTGTTTTACAAACATTTCTTCTTGCTGTATAAAGTCAGTAAGTCTTAATGAAATCACTGTAATGTGCTGTAGTCAGAAATTATTTTTTTAATTGTATTGACATTACTTATTTGGTACTTTCTTCAAGACTATTTCAGACATCAGTTTACATGGTCTTAACATGATCTGGGGGCCTAAAAAGGCCATTTTGGAGAATCATAAAAGGATAATATTTGGAATTATAATATGGCGAAGACAGTCCGTGCTTTTCTTTTTTTTTAAAAGACAGAAAGAGAAGATAGAATCAAAGAGATTGGGATTGGATTTGGATTGGATAGATTGGTATTTTAGCACATACAAAAAAAAAATTACTGAAAAATGCTTCACCAATAGGATGTGATACGATTAACTTAACAGTTAACTGTCCATTATGTTATCCTTTTATGATTCTGCCAAAGTAGCCTTTTTAGGCCCCCTGATCAAGATTATGTTTGGACTTTAAAAGAGACTATGACCTCTGAGTTTGTTTCGGCCTTTCTTCTCAGATTAGTCAGTTATGAAACGCTGACCTCATTTAGCTTTTTTTTTTAAGTATGTCGTGTTAAAGTGATTTCGATATCCTATTTACAGAATAAGTAATCAATTTAATTTCACTGTTGCAGATATTTAATTAATTTAAATGAAAAACTAATTTACTATACAAAAAAATACAAAAACAAAGGACACTTAGGCGTCGAAGTACTCGTCCGCATCGCTGTCATCCGGAAACGTGCGCAGAATACTGGCAGCATTGCCACGTTGAATGGCAATGCTAATTCTTTGGCCGAAGAACGACCCAGCCCTCAGGTCATGTGAAGTGTCCACCAGCCGGCGAGAAATTTCCTTAAAAAGGAGACGCGCACTCCGGCCCCGTTATCGCAGTAACTTGAGTAGGTAACTTACAGCCGAATTCTCAATTCAGAAATACGAGAGGGAGAGAGAGAGAGAGTTTTTTATTTGCTTAAACATGTGTGTGTACGTACATAGAAAGTGCATACAAGATGATACAGTAAATTAAGTGCAAACATGTTTGTCACTACGTGACGTGCAAAATAATAGAATTACAAAATTTAAAAAAAAAAAAAACAAAATATTAAAAGTTGTCATACTTATTATTAATGGGTTATTAAAGTTATAGAATAAATTAACATTAATATAGAAGTAGCTCCAAATTAATTTAATTACTTATGTCAAGACGAATTCCTTTTCATTAAGGAACTCAGTAACGCTATACTATGCTGGCTGGCGGTCAAAAAAGTACGAAGTTTATTTTTAAACAAAGATTGAGGTAGTTCTCTCCAACTTTTAGGTAGTTTCTTATAAATGGGATGATAGATGGGAGGATGATAGTCTTTCAGGAATAATTTATAAATAGAGGTCTATATAACTTCAATAGAGTTGAGCAGTGTTAAATAAATTGGTATGTTCTTTTTAATTGATACCACCAGATGAAACTGGATGACCTGTTACACCATTAAACTCCTTAATTAAAAAATGTCACGTGCCAGTATGGTTTTACTGACAATATCGTTTACTGATGGAACTTTCCCGAATGAGCTCTTTTTCATCGCGTGTTTACACGTAAAGTCTGATAAATCACAATTCGTACACAAGAAAACGTTTTACCACGAAACCCAGTAAAAACAAAAATATTTTTCAGTTAGCAACATTCATCAGTTTCCGAAACGACGCCTCCCGAGACAGTCATACCGAAAGATGTTTCATTGATAACGTCATAAATGACAGACGACGACACAGTGAGATGTGATTCGATCTTTACGATTGCCCCTGAACCTACTGATATTATTACACTGTGACACATTACCAAGGGTAACATTTATTACCGTCGCGCTTAACTGACAAAAGCATTCGTTAATAAAATGATAAAATTACTTTCGTAAATCGCGTTGGCGTGTCAATGAACAAGCATTAAAGTAGGTATTTAAAAATAAATGGTAAGTAAAATAAAGGGACAGATGTTCAACGGTTGGCTCGGATAATTTAAAAGGACATAGTATGGCACTTTGCAGTGAGAACATTAATAAAATGGACAAGCTATTTTTAAACAGGATGGAGTTTCTGGACTAGGCTGTGCCCGGGATTGTGACCGATAAATGGTAATAGTCTGTCCCTAATATATAAGACTCAATGTCTATCCATTTGGAGATTAAAGACTTGACCCATTTTCGTTCCACTGTCATAATCAATACTTATTGTGCTACAGAAAAAATATGCTGTTTTTTCCTACGAAAGTAGAGCTAGGCAATTTAGTCTTATCGTCGGTAAATAATAAAACCGGTCAAGTGCGAGTCGGGCTCGCGCACCGAGGACTCCGTACAAATTTGTAGTAGATAGGTATGTAATATTTTTTTTTTATAATGTAACTACAATTTACGGTTTTCAGATTGTTTCCTTTACTTCAGCTACATGACATTGCTTATTGCCAAATTTCATGATTCTAGGTCAACTGGAAGTACCATAATAGGTTTTGATTTCGAAAGATAATTGATAATTGACTGCGTTGACTTAGAAGTTTGATTCATTCACTGCTTCAAGGACTTGTAACCTTGAGAATTTGATATTAATGTCAACTTGATAACTCCACGCGTTCCTGAGAAAAAGGGTCTTGACTGACGGACAGACAAACGGAGAACGAACTGATCTTAAAAAGGTTCCGTTTTTCTTTTTGAGTTAGGTACGGAAACCTAAAAAGAACAGAAAATCTACTTCAGATACTAATATTCATGGTCTGACCAAGATTATGTTTGGACATCAAGAACGACTCGGAGAAAGATCTTCGGGTGAGATCTTCTCAGAGTAGTCGGACAGGAAACACCAACCTCACCTAGTTACTCTTGCCTCGTAAATGCATTTGCTTAAACCTGTGGCGGCATCTACATTGCCACATACGAACTACATCACACTGATGTCACGCAAAATCCTGCATCGCGCAAGCAGAGTTTACCGTGCAACTATCATAATATAAACAACGCCCCGACATCAATCTTCGGGCAGTTGCCCATCAGACACAACACCCGTCTGGTCGGAGGATCCTCGCTATTCTGCGGAGGATGAGTGATCGTTACTCCAGAGCAGAGGTAGCTCAGTGTTAATGGCCGCAACTTAGGAGTTGTAAGTCATGTGTAAATTAGTTCATCACCACTGCTCTCAAAAAGGCGAAGGAAAATATCGTGAGGAAACCGGCATGTCCTAGAACCAAAAATTCAAAGACATGTGACATCTACCAACCCGCTCTGGCCCGCGTCCTCTCAGAAAGAGGCGGCCTGTGTTTCAGCAGTGGGAATATTTTAGACTGATTATCATGAGTGATCATTACGTACTGTTCTTCATCTATAAATAAACCTACTTACAGAATTAAAATCATTTATGATTTACCATTATTAAAAATAGAAGACTGAAATTGCAGTACTTACTGATTTTTTCACACTGTGGTAAAGACCTCCAAGGTTGTCAAAAGTCGCTCGCAACTTCATTCTCGAAAATTCTTACATGAATAATCGTATTTCAAGATCGTATTTCAAGAATGCTAAAGTTTTGAAGTGCCCACTTTTGAATGGCTACTTTGTCGCGAAGTATAGAGGCGCAATCCACTCAATTTTAACTTTTAAAGTACTGCATTTTATGTTTTAAAGCACTTTATTATAGTTCCAAAAGTATTTTCAGCAGTTTGGTACAATATTTCTGTTTGAATGGGATTTATTATTTATTCTGTCGCATTCAATTGTTTTTCGTATGCGGGAAACGGTGACAGATGTTGTTTTAAGCTTTGTCAGCTGTTTTTTTTTTGTTAATTAATTTAAAGTTGGTAGGATTTGCGAACGCTTTTTGTGCCACAAAGGCTGAAAAGCCAAAACAGTTTTCCAACAAGATCTCCTACCTGGACATGACTTGCCTTGGATAATCGTGAAGTCTTTAAACAGACTAGGAGGACAACCTGTTTAGGTGGAGAGTCTCCGCCTTGGAGTGTAAATATCGTGATGTTGTACAAACTACGGGAGACTTAATAAGTCCTGCGTGTCCTGTCAGCTACAGGAACTGATGAATGCTAGTGATGGCGCCAAGCACTTAGCCGATTTTTAGGCCGAGTCCATTCAGATTGCCATGCACGCGTAGCATGATGACGTTTTTTCGACGAAAGAATAGACAAAATGATATATTGCCATGCTTAGACGCGTAGAATGCGTACAAATATTCTACAATCTGTCATTTTGTCTATTCTTCCGTTGACAAAACCCGTGTCTACGGCGGTCATGCTACGCGTGATGGACACGTTAAGAAGGAAAAGAATATGATTTCCAGAGAGATAACTGCGTAAGACACTAATAATAGCAATGGCTTTCATTTTGACATAACAACAACATTCATTGCGACTTTTACGTTGTTGAACAGACAAATTTTTCTGACATATGAAGCAATGTATTGGCAATATCCTTCAAAATTTTTCAGACTGTAATTGAAAGTGTGTAAACGCAATTAGGACGCAGGTCGGACAAAGATTAATCGTTGGTCAGTCAAGAATTAGGAAAAATAGGTGTGATGCTATAAATGTTAAATTCTCTCCACAGATGGTTAAAAAAAGAAAAGAAAGAAAGAAAAATGCGTTTATTGGCATAACAGCAAAATAAATACACCTTAAAACTATAAAAACAGAAAACAAATATTATAATGCCAAAAGGGCCTCAGCTCAAAGTTCCGTTTCTGGTAAGCGATGATAAGGTCGACGATGGTGTGCGTTTGTCGAGAAGTAAAAACAAAAGGTGTACGGTCGGGGGATTCCCGTCAGGAACAAAATTCCTTACGTGATACGCGCACGCACACACACTCGTATTATAATAAAAAGGGACAGAGAGAGAGAAATATTTTAACACGCGTTTTCAATACAGAGCCATCTAGTACAAGTTTTCAGAAGCGCCGATGAAGTTGTCGCCATCTTAGATTTTCATTTTGATCTCACTTTTGGCATTAGCACCCTCGAAAATCATGAAACCGATACACATGATAAACATTTTGAAAATTTTCGAAAAAAAAATCTTGGATTTTCATGTTGAAATCAATATACCCATATTGAGTTCAACATGAAAATCCTAGATGGCGGCTTTCTCTCTCTTCTTTTCGGAGAGAGAGAGAGAGAGATATAGTTTTCATGGTTTCCGAGGGTGTTTTTTATCATGTGCATCCGTTAGAGAGAGATACAGTTTTCATGGTTTCCGAGGGTGCTAAAGCCGTTTAGCACCCTCAGAAACCATGAAAACTATATCTCTCTCTCTCCGAAAAGAAGAGAGAGAAAGTCACATGTTGCCATTTAACTTCTTCGTTACGTGAAGATTTCTACCAGTTTATTTCTACTGCAATCTGCGTTAAAGAACTTCGTTCCAAAAACATTCGACTCGACTTGAAGACTCAATTATTCTTTCAGAACCCTGCGAGCCTTTGCCATTTTTTCGGACCCTCTATTATTCACCTTTATCTAACCTTCAAAACTACAAAGTGGAAAAAGGAACCTACCTATCGAAATAAAAACGACTGAGCAATTGTGAGGAAGGTAAAGGTTAACATACTTTTGAACTCCTAGCGCCCACAGTCAGCTGTCATACAGATTGACATATTATTATGACGAGGGTGACAAAAAATCACTTTCGGATTTTTCTAATAAAATTACAATATTTGTGTTCGTAAAAGATACGTTGACAGGGCTTTAGGCATGATTTCCACTTGTTATGTGGAGCGAAGCCAAGCTATGAAACGATGTCGGTTATTGTTGGCACAGCTTAGCGTAGTTTAGTCAACAAAAGAGTAAAGTATGCAGGATCGTCGGATATAGGTGAAGTTTAGTAAGAAACCGATGGATGTTCTCGAATAAAATTTAATTTTATTAATAGAAAACAAACAGCTCATTTATCAAATTACAATTCAGTCGACAACATCCATCGGCGGTTTCTTAGTAAACTTCAACTATATCCGACAATCCTGTATACTTATCTCATTTGTTGACTGTACGTGAAGCGAGTAAGATGAACGGCGTCACCTGGTACCTACTGTAAGAACAAGGTCAAAAACTATTTTCTTAATATTTTAGTATGGATATGTCGCAGGTAATTTATGATTTCGCGTTTTACAAACGGCGTCGTCCGTTTACAAACGCTCGCTGTTTTACCAAACCGAACCTCGGGGTGCCCTTCGCTCGCTCTTGTATCCTGTGTCGACGTAGCCCCACTTCGTGGGGCTCCTATTCCTGTGTAAAGGGTTTAAAGTAACCTAACCAAACCTAACCTTGGGGTTCGGCATAGTAACCTAACATTTTTTTTTTTTATTTGCTGGGGTGGGAAATCCTCAAGTATGTCCGCCGCCCTGACTCTTACTGACTAAAAACCTCCCCGGTGTTCCATCTCACACCTACGCCGGGGGTCGCGGGAACGTACGATCCTTCCGTAAAACCCGAATAGTAACCTAACCAAACCTAACCTCGGGTTTCGGAATATTTTAAAACAGCGAGCGTTTTTAAACGGACGACGGCGTTTGTAAAACGCGGAATCATACAAAATGCCTGCGATAGATAATAGCAACGAAAGAATGCATTGTCTCTGTTTACACTAAAATAATTTGATAAAGTAGGTATAGAAAATGCATAACCAAAATCACTCAACTCATTTGTTTTAAAAGTAAATCATTGCGGTTTCATACCTCGATATCCGTTTGAATTAGGAAGTGATATTAATAGAATATTCCTCCCAACTAATAAACGTTGACTGTGTGGTGCCGGACTTAAAGAATAGCACCACCCCATACTTCCCGTGGGGCTCGTAAAAGGCGACTAAGGGGCGTACCGGAGAATGGGCAGCAGCGTTCTCTATGCATTCCACCAACATACCATACTGCGATCGCCAACCCGCCTGCCAAGCGTGGCGATTATGGCAAACCCCCCCCCCCCCTTTTGGGGGAGGCCTATGTTTAGCAGTGGACGTTTTTCGGCTGAAATGATGATGATGATGATGATTAATAGAATATTGCTCCTTACTAATAAACGTATTATATCTGAGGGGCAATTCTCGTAATTTTAAAAACATTCACAGTCTGATCTCAGTCTCAATCTGTCAAAAATACCTCTAGTTTCCCTACTTTTTGACAAGTTTTTGACATTTGTTTGTCGTTGAAATGAGAACCAGAACCTAGAACCGGCCTGCAGATAAATAGTTACACAGCGATTTCTCTCTTTCAGTCGTCAGTAAATTGACTTTCGAAAGAAGAAACAAAGCGTTGTGACCTATACAGACGTTATTGCAACGCGCAAAATGGCCGCCACACATGAAGGGGGGTATTATAACTACCTACAGTCTATTCACAGTTCCATAATTATTTTATCTCTAAGTTTGCATCACTGTCAATATCATATTTTCTTGCCCATTCTTCTCCATTCACTAACCTTTTGGAAGGGGCTACAAGAATCAATTAAATTTTTTTTTTTTGACGTTCAAAAATGCCTTTTAAGTGCCTATTTGAATTAAATAAACGATTTGACTTTGACTTTGAAAAATGTACGAACAAAGAAAAAAAAATTAACAATATTATTGATAGACTTTTCTAGCAACCTCATTGGTGGACAACAAGTCTAACTGCCTTGTGAAGCGTTCATTACAATGTTTGACACTTGAATAAGCAATCCTCCCTGTTGGAAAAACACGAACGTACATACGCCAGCACATCAAGCTACTACTGTGTCAAATATAATCTGTCAAATTTCTTTAATAGATTTTCAACTGTATCGCTAATCAGCTAACTTTATAAGGTTCAAAGTTGATTGGAAAAATTTGACAGTTCCGATAGCGTGATATGCTGGTTTCTGTACCTACGGAAAATGATTCCTGTTTACAATGTGTTTATCTATGGAAATTATTTTTTTTTTTTTTGGTTTCGGTTTTGGAAGTTTTTTGGTCTGGAATATTGCTTAAGGCATTAAGGGGCTTAAATGACCTAAAGCGCGGTCACTGTCGGACTGCATAGAAAAGAAAGAGAAGCGCGATGACACAACACTTGTAATTTATTGCAAAATAGGAAGCAATTATTTGATTACAAAAAATCTATTGTTTAGACTAAAAATTAAAACACTAGTATTTTAGTAGGTATGTTGCTTGTAGAATAATCTGACAAAAAATCGTAATGATTTTTTGTATATTAGTATGGTTTTTATTGTGAAAATAAAGTTTTTAGAGGTAGCTTCATAATTATTTTTTTCACGTATCTAATTAGTTGTATTATTTTTTCAACACACTATCTACCTAGCATCATTATCCTGAAGAATATCATATATTTTTCTGATATTGTTTACTGTAGTCGATCATATACTTTTATCGTTTCTAAAACTTGCGTTTTTTTTTGTGTTTAGGTCCTTCAAGCCCCTTAATTGATATAGACTTAATTGATTATTAAGTGTATTTTGCCCTCTTACTAATAAACACTGAATAAAGTGATGTTATGAATAATGGAGAGCGCAGTGGTGGCCCAGTGGTACAAACGCCAGCACATGAAGCTACTAAAATCTGTCAAATTTCTTCAATAGATTTTCAACTTTATCGCTAACGCACAAGGTTCAAAGTTGATTGAGAAAATTTGACAGTTTCGGGTAGTTTGATGTGAGTCTGTAAATTTATATGCATCTTACATGATATTTTTACGTCCGTTCCAACGTGGGGTTACAATGGCATTATTCATCATAATCAGCCTTAAATGTTCCCAGTGCTGGGATACAGGCCTCCTCTCTGAGAGAGCGAGTGGGCCATAATCAACCACGCGGGCCCAGTGCGGGTTGGTAGATGTCACATGCCTCCGAATTTTTGGTTCTAGGACATGTGAAAAACAAGGTGGAGGTGGAGGGGGGGGTTCAGGGGATCAGAACGGAATAATTCGTTCTATGGACAGCTCACGATGTTTTTACCTACTACCTTTTGGAATGGGCGACTAGAATCAATTCTATTTTAGTAATTTTTGACGTTCAAAAGTGCCTTTTGTGTGCCTATTTGAAATAAATGCTTTGACTTTGACTTTGTTTTCCTTCACCGTTTTGAGAGCAGTGGTGATGAAATATTTTACACAAAGTAAAACGCTTGTCTCGGTTCGACCCTACGACCACTAGGACCTGTTACCACTGGGTTTCAGTTTGATAGTGTATAATGACAATTATTATATTAGTATCTACAAGTTTTTCCTTACTTTTCAGAAGCAACTATTCAACTAATCTCCTGAAAACCTTTCCTTTGCCACTGGTATTTAATCTCTTTTTCCCTTCAAACAAAACCACGGACCATCCACATTACAATTTCCCAATATTAGTGAAACCTACCCTCTTATTGGATAACAAACATCGTGGGGCCCACAAAAAGGCACAGCAATATAAATCTAAGTCGGAATGGGCCCCTTCTTTATTATTACCGAGAAATGGATGGCGTTATGCGAGAGGTGAGTTCGGGTGATCGCGTTTTGTTTTTTTCGTATGAGCGTTTGCTTAGTGATGGATTAGTCTGGGAGCATTGATTTCTATTGTTGTATAATATAAATGGTATGATACTGAAAAAACCGGGCAAAAGCGAGTCGGACTCGCGCACAGAGGGTTCCGTAACATCCGGGTTTATGCATAAGGTTTATGTTTATGAAATTAAATGTTTTTTTTATTTTTGAGTTGATTGAATGAATGGTAAATTGCGGTTTACGATTTATGACGTATTAAAAAAAAACTACTTACTAGATCTCGTTCAAACCAATTTTAGGTGGTAGTTTACATGGTAATGTACATCAAATATTTTTTTTAGTTTTATCATTCTCGTATTCTAGAAGTGACAGGGGGGGGGGGGGGCACATTTTACCACTTTGGAAGTGTCTCTCGCGCAAACTATTCAGTTGAGAAAAAAATGATATTAGAAACCTCAATATCATTTTTGAAGACCTACCCATAGATACCCCACACGTATGGGGTTGATGAAAAAAAAAATTTTGAGTTTCGGTTCTAAGTATGGGGAACCCTAAAATTTATTGTTTTTTTTTTTTATTTTTGTGTAAAAATCTTAATGCGGTTCACAGAATACATCTACTTACCAAGTTTCAACAGCATAGTCCTTATACTCTCGGAGAAAAGTGGCTGTGACATACGGACGGACAGACAGACAGACATGACGAATCTATAAGGGTTCCGTTTTTTGCCATTTGGCAACGGAACCCTAAAAATGAGGTAACATTGTGATACCGTTAACTTATGGCCGATTCTTATAACTTATGGACCGTTATTGGTAACAAATTAAGATTTTTGTATCTTTACCAATAATTAAGCTAAGACCTTATACAGCTTTGCATAGTAGACCTTCCTATATGGAAGTAATCATCACAGGTAAAATTTGCTTAGGAATTTATTTATAGATAATAAATGCCACTATTGGTAAGCAAAACGATTCGTTTTTGTTTATAGAAACCGAGTTTTAGTAGTTTGTTCAGCGGTAAAGGATTCCTATAATCCGTTCTTAGTAGCATGTCGTAGGTATGTCATGATAAATCAATTATTATTACAAGTATAGGAAGCATCGAGGAGGGGCCCCTTAGGGCCGAAGCCTGCCGGGCCAGCGGGATTGTCCGAAAGGGTTACCGCTGGCCCGGAACATAAAGGGCTAAGGAAGGAACACGGGTTGGTTTTAGTCAGTAAGAGTTTGACACTCCCTTCCGCTCCACCCAGAGCGGGAGGAGTCATTTGATGATTTCCCATCCAAAAAAAACAGTATAGGAAGAAGTTGCTATTTTTTTTTACGTAACGTCGTCTGCGTTTTAAAGTAGCTTATGTCCTTCTCCAGGTCTAAGCACCACGAAATTTAATATTTGCGAAAAATAATCGCTAATCTATGAATAATACCAATACACTAGAGTAGGCGCACTGCGTTAAAACATTGCTTGAGAATTCGCTTGAAAAATTATTTGCGTTCGCGATTTTATTTCGCATGAATATGCGATAAAAAAAATCGCATCGCTGTGTGAGCTTAGTCTTAGGCCCTATCTGTCAAATTTGACAGACAAACAGACTTACTTCCGACTTACAATTAAACTATTTAGATTTATAAACAGATTAAATTATTAGAAACTTTGTCGTTCAAAAATCGGGCGTTAACCGGTTGAATACCGTAATTACAGAAACAATTAAAAAACCATTGTGCCTCGCGAACTACGAAGGATTAATTTCAAATCGATGCCACCATCTTGCATGACTCAATCTATGTAAAAGCCAAGAATCCTAATAAAACGGAATAACCTGACCAAGCAGAGATTGTCGACACACAGGCTATAGACCCGGCTATATAGCCGATTGTCGTAAAGGCTAACGACCTTCCTTGAGCTTGTATAAAAATACCCTAGAACTTACCTTTAAGATAGAACACACTTACGCAGCTTTGACCAAGCTGCGCAAGTGTGCTTAAGTTTAAGATGTTATTGTTATTTTCTCAACTTTGTATTGTGTTGAAAAGACACCATCCGTACTAATATTATTGATGTGAAAGTAACTGAATCAACCGCAGTGCGGCTTGCGTGGGGCTCGAATTTTTACTGGAATGTGCCACTGATGTCGTCTGTGCAGGACTGACGGCAAGAGGCCGGACGGGCTGACCCTTGTGCCTTGGAGGAACGGCAAGTGCCTAATATGGGACGCAACTTGCGTCAGCACTGTTGCTGCCAACCTTGGTCGCACCGTCAGCAGCAGCAGAAGACGCCGCTGAGAGGAAGAGGGTAAAGTAGGTCCGCACCGTTGGTAAACCGTTAACATTTTGTGCCTATTGCCGTTGATGCCATGGGTGCTTGGGGCACTGAGGACAGGAAGCTCATTAGTGAGACATTGCACAAGCTCCGTGACAAAACTGGTGACTCCCGCTCCAGCTCGTTCTTGGTGCAAAGGTGAGCCATTACCATCCAACGTGGCAACGCAGTAAGCGTTTTAGGCACCTTTGCACCGGGAACAGTTAGGGGGGGGGGGGGTTATTTGACAAGGTAGACGTGTTGTTCTTGTTATGACTGTTATTATTATAATTGTAGATATCATAAAGTTAAAAATAAAAATCGACCGCGGTGACCGCGCGGAAGACGTAGCGTTGGAAGGCCTCCCACAAGGTGGTCCGACGACTTTGTGAAGGCCGCAGGAACCCGTTGGATGCGAGAAGCACATAACCGGTCAAAGTAGAGGTGCTTGGGGGAGGCCTATGTCCAGCAGTGGACGTCTTTCGGCTGAAACGATGATGATATATCAAAATCAAAATATTTTATTTCACATAAACCTACACTGGCACTTATGAAACTTTAGAAGCTAGGTGCACGGCTCCAATTGGTCGTTTCCTATGGAGAAGAGCCGGCAAGAACGGTTACTCTTTTTAAAATAATTGCCTTTTACAATGTTTTCAAATAACAGTAGGGTTTTCTCCCTCTATTACCTACGTTCCCATGGAATTGTTTCCCATATCCACGGGGGCAAAGCCGCGATCAAAAGCCAAAAATTCCAATATATAAAACCCGTTCCCTATTACAAAAGACTCAAGCCTCGTATCCACTAGGCAACAATTCACGCGCAACACGTGACGCTCAACATGTTCGGCACCGTTGCACAACAGCGCGCGACGTTGCCAGCTGGCGCGCAATATGACTCGCGACTTGTTGTTTATTTCCGTGCAACATGCAGTTGAGCATCAAATGTTGTTGAGTGGAGACGTGACGCGCAGAAATGTCGTGTGGTGTAACGAACGAGTGCTCATTCGGGTAAAATTCGTAAAAGATCCATCAACCACACGGAGCTCACTGAATACATTTTCTTTGTGTCTTTTTGATGCATTTTTCGATAAAATTATAACCATCGCTGCTGAAATCAACACTAGTTCCTCTGGCAACATGTTGTCGACGACTGATCAAGCGTAGACAGACAACGTTGCTAAACAAAAGTTCCGCGCTAACTTTCAACATGTTGAGCGACATGTTGTGCAACATGTCGCGCGCCAAATGTTGCCTAGTGGATACGAGGCTTTAAGCTTCTGAAAGAATTTGGATGTTGTATGCATCTCTGCCTACCCATTCGGGGTATACAAACGTGATGGTAGACGTGTATGTGTAGCGTGCCTTTTGTATTCTATTACAAAGAATAGAAGTCATATTGCTGGTTTTATTCACATCGCCTAGTCATGGCTCCCTTTCTGCTTGGTCACCGTGGAGTCAAATGGAAGGGTTTTGAATTTCACAGGTTATTCGTGTTTGTGTAGGTATGAGACAGTGTGCTACTTCTTACAGAGCTATTAAGGCTTCTTCAAACAGGCGCGACACGCGATAAAATCGCGCGCGACACAAAGGCACCGCAAGTAGCGCAACGAGCGGTGTCTTTGTGTCGCGCGCGATTATATTGCGTGTCGCGTCTGTTTGTAGGAGCCTTTATGAAGTGAAGTTTTGTTGTAATTGCCTTGGCACAGATTTAATAAACTATGACAACAATAATATTAAAGCAATCCTGTAAAATATGGTTGATATTAGAGAAAATGCCTGATAAATAAACAAAAAACCGGTCAAGTGCGAGTCCGACACCTAGGGTTCTGTACAAATTTTTAGGTAAGTATGTAAATAGAAAAAAGATCTATAAGAAAAAAAACGGTAATACAAAAAAGAAATGCAATAAAAAATGTCATACATAAACTCCCGCCTTTTTTCTCTTGCACATTTCAAACTACCGCTTGTAATCTGCATTCGCGATTTATTTGCCAAAATTGTAAACAAATATGAGTTTATGGAAAAATAACTTTAAATCCCACACAATAAAGTTCAGTTTACGCTACAACTTCAAACATTTTTATAACTGTTTCACTAGTGCTAGACACTCTAAAATCAATTTAGTTGCCATTAAAATAAAGTTGATAATAATTTTGTGCATACATTCTGTCAGAAACATCCTTTAATACTGTTTGCGAAAGTAACACAACTTCTGCATTTTGACTAGTAACGACCAGCTGTTGGTTCCCCAAAATATTAACTACCGATCTGATGAACTAAAAAACTTTTTAATTTTTTAATTTTTCGCTTTTTAGTGGGTTAGTTTGTAATTAATCTAAGTTACAATAGCCTTATGTCAACTGCTCATCACGTTTTACAAAATATTGCTTTACCCGATGCAGGGACGTTATTTGTTGAGGAGTTCCCCTAATAAGAACCATTTCACCATACGCATTGTGACGCGCATAAATTAAAGTAATAAGATCGTTAATGTAGACAATGTAGATAACTTATTAGATTTTTGTTTATTTTTCAAAAACCGCTTGTCCGATTTCAATAAAATTTTCATGAAACCATTTGGGAAGTATACCCTTTCCATTAAAAAAATATTTTTTCAAATCGGTTGGCAAGCAACGGAGCTATGCGAACAAACATAAAAAAAAAATACAAACATCCGAATTGAGAACCTTTCCTTTTTTAGAAGTCGGTTAAAAATGATACTCAACAAAAAAAAAGAATGTCGAAAACTGTGTAATAAATATTTTTAATTTTTCATTCACAACTTAAGGTCAGGTAGGCTTTTGACTATAGCGGCACAATTTTTGCCGCACTGCGAAAATCGACTGTAAGGCAATTCAGTTAGGCCGCAGGTGACTAAAATCGCAAGTTCCAAAGTAGGGTAGGTTTTGACTTTTGTTGACAGTGCAAATGTTCAGTCGCAGGCGATAAAGGTCGATATTGCATACACACGTCACGTTGCAGTATAAAACTGACTTACATCCGTCACCTCACACATCAGGTGCAGTTGAAAACCAGCGTTAGGCACTGGTTGTCTGGCATTTTTGCTGAACTGGGCCTTTTTGGCGCAGCCGTGAGGCACACATTCCTGCTAATTTCTTACATCGGACTTTGCACTTTTGATTTTTATCTTTTTTATTTTTGTTTTTATCTGATGTACGACTATTATCTAGCTGGTGTATATATTATCTATCTGTGCTAAATAAATGTATTTTTTTTCTTTCTTTCACATTTTGATGCAAAATGAACTAGTCACCTGTGATTTTTATCGACCTGTGTAAATGCAGTGGCGATTCAGCTTGCGGGCGATTTGGTTGGCGACCAACCGCATGGCGAAAATCGACCTACCGTCGGATTTTTAATTAGCTGGAGTAAAATGACAGCTTATGTGTTACTTAAATGACTGAAATTAGCGTCTTTTGTTTTTTCGCGGCCATCAACCAAATCTTCTTTTTCTAGTACAGAATAGTGTAACAAACGAAACTTATTTGACATGCACATCTCTAAACTCAGTCCGAAATGAGTTATTAAGAAGTGTCATTTTACTCCAGCGAATTAAAAATCGGACTATAGAGTAAATTCCCCATTCGTTTTTAGCAACAACCAATCTAAGTCGACTCGAAAATACTACACTGTGTATATTTTATGTCTTTTTTTATTTGCAATGTGCGTTTTGTTTGTGCAGAATAAACAGTTATTCTTTCTTTCTTTTCTACAGCGTTTCAAAAACCTTCGTAGGTTTTTTAATCGTGCGTCTCTTCCACATAACATTATCCCTGTAAGTAATAAACCGAACTTTGGCGCATCTTCACGTGCTGCCGCCAGTCATCGATCGAGAGTACACCCTTGCAATATATCCTGTGGGAATTTGCGCATTACTGAGAGACTTTTAAAGGCAAGGCTTCTAAAGGCTTAAAAAGGAGAGCTAGGCTAGGCTTAAAAGGAGAGGGAGGCTTTTAAAGGTTCTGCAAGAATGGGTACTACTGAATTTTGGGAGGTAATTTGTACTAGGGATGTAACTGTGGCCTTATTAGCGAAGGTGGAAAGATAAACGAAGAAAATTTAATTTTATGTAGAAAAAAAATGATATTTTGGTAATCAAAATATACAAGGTTAAAATAAATTAGTTAGAGAAACTCTGGAGACGTAATGAGGATCTATGCATACAGGGTCCCATAAAAATAGATGGACAAATTTTAACACAGCGCTCGGTCCGTCTAACCAAAGATATGCAAGCAAAAAAAAAACACTGATTAAAGTGATTTTATTTTGACCTAAAATAATAAATTGCCGGCACATTAGTGTATTTTCGTTAGCTGATTATTATTTTTCTTGTAAGTATCTATGCGCTTTTCTTATATATTTTTCACCATCGTCCTTATTTTGATTTCTAAAAGTCATCATCATCATCATTTCAGCCGATAGACGTCCACTGCTGGACATACGCCTCCCCCAATTTTGGGGGGGTTTGCCATAATCGCCACGCTAGGCAGGCGGGTTGGCGATCGCAGTATGGTATGAACGCTGCTGCCCATTCGGAAAAACCCTTACTGCCCATGCGGTAAGTAACCCTTAGTCGACTTTTACGACACCCACGAGAAGTAAGGGGTGGTGCTATTCTTTAAGTCCGGCACCACACAGACAATTTCTAAAAGTGTGTCCATCTATTTTAATGGGACCTTATATAATACGATTTAAATAAACATTATTCAATAAGAACAACAAGTCAAGATGAGGAACATAAACATTATTCAGATAATTTGACTGCTGGCAGAGTTTTTACTTGAAGTATACCTTGAGAAAAACTGTTTTATTTTGTTTTATTGTGTTAAGATATCGATATCATCACGTACATGTCAAGTTTACACAAAAAACAAACTGATAATATTTTAGTGAACAGACACAGGCTGCGTCCCATGACCCCACAAAAATCATAAAAACCAATTAATTTTTTGTTTATGATGTTGATCCATCATGTCTGCGGAGTTTCGCTAGCCAATTTCAAATAACCCTGTAGAAGGGACAAACTATATTTCACTGAAAATCGTTTTACAGCTTTGTCACTTTCTAGGCGATTTCTTAGTGGTTCATAGTTAAAACCGGCTCCACTGAACAGTTCAGATCCTAATGCCAAAACCTTAAGGGGCTTACAGGACCTAAACATTTACGCAAATTTTAGAAGCAATAAAAGTATTTGATCGACTACAGTAAACAAAATCAGAAAAATATATGATATTCTTCAGGATATATGTTAGGTAGATAGTGTGTTGACAACATAATACGACAGAAAAAGAGCATGAAGATACCTCTAAAAACTTTTATTTTACAATAAAAACCATACTAATATACATACAATCCTTCTGTTTTTTTGTCAGATTATTCTACAAGCAACATACTAAAATACTAGTGTTTTAGTTTTTAGTCCAAACAATAGATTTTTTGTAATTAAATAATTGCTTCATATTTTGCAATAAATTACCAGCTTTCACTTTGACACGTCGCACTTCTCTTTCTTTTCTATGCAGTCCGACAGTGAGGGCCAAACCACACGGTGCGGTGCGGCGCCGTACGGCAAAGATTTCGACGAATCAGCGGGCACACAGCGGGCACACAAGCAGCTCGTATGCCCGCCGATTCGACGAAATCTTTGCCGTGCGGCGCCGCACCGCACCGTGTGGTTTGGCCCTGACCGCGCTGTCATGTAAGCCCCTTAACGCCAGCGCTTTATAGTTCAACTACACTCAGCGGACCTACAACGCTCTCTGCATACAATACAGTAACGTCTGATTCTGGTGAGCGATTCTGCAGCACGTCAGGCATGTTTGGTGACGCAAGAATCGATGACTTTAATGCCATTATGCGCAAGAAAACAGCTTCTTTCATCATCATAATCAGCCTGTAATGTTCCCACTGCTGGGACACAGACCTCCTCTCGGTGAGAGGGAGTGGGTGGTAATCCACCACGCGGACCCAGTGCGTGTTGGTAGATGTCACATGTCTTCGAATTTTTGGTTCAAGGACATGCCGGTTTCCTCACGATGTTTTCCTTCACCGTTTTGAGAGCAGTGGTGATGAAATAATTTACACAAAGTAAAGCGCCTGTCTGGGTTCGCACCTACGACCTACAACTCGTAAATCGCGGCCGATGCCACTGGGCCACCACTGCTGCTGCTTCTCTGATGCGCCAACAAAATCTTGTGGATGATCTTTGAGAGGCTTAGAGTCTGCAGTGCTGACTTTTCGACATAATTTTTTGACATTATGTTTTGACATGATATTTTAATGTTTGAATTTTATGATGATGATTTGATTTAATTTTAGTTTTGACTACATAATTTTTTGACATTATGTTTTGACATCATATTTTAATGCTTGAATTTTATGATGATGATTTGATTTAATTTTAGTTTAAACTAATATAGTTTTAACCCCTCAAATGTCAACGGTACAGCGTATGTACATAACGTCACGACTCGAGTGAAAACATATCACATCACTGCGACGTAAGGTCAATTTGATTTGCTTATTGAATGGTATTATAAATAGTAAGATAAACTCGAAGCCAGGAAGGAATAATATATACCATGATAATGGCTATAAATTGCCGATTTCTCAGTTTTGCTGAAGTCCTACCCAAAAATCTAAAAGTACGTTCAACTACGCTGACACTTGGGGCGTTTCGACAGGCGGGCGGCCAGACGTGTGAGAGGTCCTTAGCGACTAACAATTATGGACAAATAATTAGTCAAATATAAATTACTTTAATCTCACTTGTTACCTAAGCCTGGCGACGGGCGGTAACAAGCATAACCTTGAAACTTCGTGTTATATCACCACCATATTAATGGGTATTCGCTTAATTTTTAGGGTTAGGTACTCAAGAGTAAAAACGGGACCCTATTACTAAGATTCCACTGTCCGTCTGTCTGTCACCAGGCTGTATCTCAAGAACCGCGATAGCTAGACAGATGAATTTTTCACAAATTATGTATTTCTGTTGCCGTTATAACAAAAAATACTAAAAACAGAATACAATAAAATAATACTAGCTGCGCCCCGCGGTTTCACCCGCATAAGTTTCAATCCCGTGGGAATATCAGGATAAAAAGTAGCCTATATGTTAATCCAAGATGTTAGCTACCAAACAAACGATCCACACCAAACAAACAAACAAAACCAAACCAAACCAAATTTACCAAACAAACCAAACCAAACCAAACCAACCAAGCATACCAAATTTTATCAAAATTGGTCCAGCCGTTTGAGCGTGAAGAAGTAACAGACATATGTATAAACACACACACATACCCCCACACACATACACACCCCCACTCACACACTCACAAACTTTCGCCTTTATAATATTAGTGTGATTTAAGGGGGGCTCCCATACAACAAACGTGGTTTTTTTTCGGCGTTTTTGTCTTGTGCTACGGAACCCTTCGTGTGCGAGTCCGACTCGCACTTGGCAAGTTTTTTTCATTAGACATCCGTTACAACTCCATTAAAAATTTTAGGGGGCGCAAAAGTAAGAAGCGGTGGAAACAAAAAGTTTTTTAACAAAGTGTTAGCGTAAAGTTCTAAATGAAAGCTTTTAAAATGACCGTCTTGTTGATTTATGCCCGCGGGCCAGAATTGGGTTTTTCGCAATCTGTTTTTGAAAAGAAGTATTTGATACCAGGCTATACACTTCTGCCCAACCCCTTGGGAACTACAGGTACTTACACTAAGTCATCTGCCTAGACTTTTCCCAACTATGTTGGGGTCGGCTTCCAGTCTAACCGGATGCAGCTGAATACCAGTATTTTAGTAATCTCTCTCCGGTCGTATCGGATTGCCGTCCCATCGAACTATGAGAGTGAGGGAAGAGGGAATGCACCTGTGCCTGTGCGCACGCTTGTGCACACTATATTATCTCCCGCGCCGAAGGGTAGTCTACGTTGAGATTGGCCGCCGTGGCCGAAATACGGTCTGGAGGACTTTATATTATTTATTGCAGTTTAATTAAAATGACCAAAAATTCTGACCCAGCAGTCCAAAAAAACATTCGCTTACGCCAAAAAATTCGCCCCAAATATGCCACCCTCCATAGTTTCCCTAACCACATACAAAAATACTGTCGATCTAATGCATAACGCATACTCTCAGGCTTATCACATACGGCATCGACAGCGCGGTTCCGATCCGCTTTCACACACAAATAGGTCTCATACATAATTGTGTGGATTTACATGGCTTGGTGTTCGGCAAATTGATGTCAATAGAGGTGTCGGAAAAAAATATATTGAAAATTGAGCCGATTATGTCACAAATAGAGGGTATTTATCATAGTTCAATGGTGATGTTTTTATACCTATACATATTTTTTTTAGGTTTGCGCAATCAGTTTTCATTCTTTTAATCTATCACACTAATATTATAAAGGCGATAGTTTGTGAGTGTGTGTGTGTGTTTATATGTTTGTTACTTCTTCACGTTCCAACGGCTGGACCAATTTTGATAAAATTTTGTATGAAGGTAGCCGATACCCTTTTTTTTTGTGGTGGGAAATCATCAAATGACTCCTCCCGCTCTGGGCGGAGCGGAAGGGAGTGTCAGACTCTTACTGACTAAAACCCACCCGTGTTCCTTCAGTTGCCTGTGCCAGGGGCCACGGTATCTCTTTCGAACAACCCGCGACCCTGGCGGGCATCGGCCCTAGCGGACCTCGTCAGTTGGTGCTGACATCTCCTTGAGGCGCGCGTGGAACACAACGCGCCGTCGACCCGGGCCTGGTCCTTACCGGACGGCGAGCTGCCCATTGCTCGCCGCAAGCCCGCGCCTGCGGTGGCCGGGAATCGGTAGCCGACACCCTGGATTAACATATAGGCTACTTTTTATCCAGATATTTCCACGGGATCGACATTTATACGGGTGAAACCGCGGGGCGCAGCTAGTCTCATAATAAAACAAGTCATAAGTTAGTCATAAGTAATTTATTTCTGAACAATATACATTGTGTAGAAACTGAAGTGTTTGTTTCTTTGAATGCGCTAATCTACGGAATTACTAACAGTATTTGTTTTTTTTTTTGCATTTGATAGCACAATTCCTGTCGAAGGCTAAAGGCTATTTAACATCACGCTATTACCCTAAGGAGCCGACCAAAAAGAAACAAGTCGGAGAGAACGCTAAGCGAAAACGAAGTAAAGAAAGAAAGAAAATACGTTTATTTGCGGCAAGCGTGACGCATAAAAATAAAGACACACACAAAAAATAAAACAAAATAACAATTTGGGAGAAAGTATGCGTCACATCTACGCAAAACGGCCATCGCTCAGCATAATGCTAAGACCCTATACGAGACAGAGCCCCAGCGCTGGTTTTCAGCGACAGCCGGCGTCGACGTGATGACGTCAGCCGGTGCAGCATGCGATAATAGCGCGGGTAGGTGATGCAACGCGATGGTGTGGGTTATGAGAACAAGAATTACGCGGACGAAGTCGCGGGCAGAAGCTAGTATACTATAATTCATTTAGAAACATAAAGGTTTTGTAGCAAGTTTCGCAACTTCACAAGCTTTAGAAATTAGCCGAGCAAACACAGAAAACTTAAGGAAACCGTAAAAAGAAATAGGTCTCTCTATCGGTCCGTAGTCTAACAGGACGCAGCTGAATACCAATTACATGGAGCGACTGTATATCTTACCTTCACAACCTAGTTATGCTACATTGTGGTCTCCTCCTCGTATGATGAGAGATTATAGTGTAGTGCCGTTCGTTTAGTCGATTTTCTTCGGAGGAGACCGCAATTTCACGTAATGAAGTCGAACCTTACTTACAGGTAAGCTCGTTTGACTTCCTAATTATGGGGCAATACGATAACCCTTAATAAGACTGGTTGTCAGAGTGTCGAGCCTGTAAATAGGAGTTATTCCAGTCTGATCCCTTGAACCCAAACTCGATCCCCTGCTTGTTCGTCTTCTGTTTTAATCTCTGTCTTATCCACATTATGTAAGTTTACTCTTTTTGACAGGTTAGTACTAATATTGAAAATACAAGGCTGAATTATTGTTTCAGTGTAAGTCAAAGAAAGGTTTCTTAAAACGAAACATAAATGAATCCCACAGATATAGAAAAACCTAGATAACGCAAGTATCACGATCTGTATGAAAAACAAGCGTGCCATTTTTGGACTACCTACTATGACGTCACAAGTACTATTTAGTGATAGGAAAATCAAATGGATTCAAAGGCGTCACCGCGTGCGGCACCCGTCTCGACCCACCCCCGCGAGGCCTAGCACCAGCGCTCACGCTCACCCAGCCAGCAGTACACAGGACTGAGCGCGAAAGTGGCGGCTTACGATTTTTGTACGTAAGTTGGTGCGATTTTATGGCACGCGAAGTAGTTGCTCTTGCGTCATCTATGTGTATCTATATCTGTGCTGAATACACATATTAATTTAACGACACACATATATAATTAATCAGCCTATAATGTTCCCACTGGTCAAAAGCCTCCTCACGGTGAGAGGAGTGGGCCGTCTACCACGCGGGCCCAGCGCGGGTTGGTAGATGTCACATGTCTTCGACTTTTTTTGTTCTAGAACAGTTTCCTCACGATGTTTTCCTTCACCGTTTTTAGAGACGAGAAATAATTGACATGAACTTAATTTAATCATAAATTTATTTTATGCGGACAACCCCATTTTTTATATCCACGCATTGCATTGCACGAGATTGCAGAAAGCGATAAGGCCGCCCATTGTATGTTTTGTAGTAATAACCGTATTTTTTGTTATGTATTTTCTGGTGTACAATAAAGTATACAGGGTCCCATTAAAAAAGATGGTCAAATTTTAACACAGCAATCAGTACGTCTAACCAAAGACATCCGCAAAAAAAAACGACGGGTTGCATTCGGGAGTGCCGGCAGAAGTGAAAACTTGAATATTAACAACGTTGTTTACTGTAACTGTAACGGTAACCGTAACCGTAACTGTAACTGTCTGTCTCTGTCTGTCTGTCTGTCTGTCTGTCGGTAATTTGATCCTGTATACTTGTTTTCAATTTTTGATATTTTGGAATCTTACGAATTTTGGATCAGGGTCACGTGTCATCTTACAATCAGGGTCACGTCTGTAGATGCTTTGATAAACACCCAATTTTGTGGGTGTTTATGGGTGTTTACGGGTGTTTATCGGGTTTTTATCAAAAGCATCGGGTTTAAACCCGGTGGATTGCCCATCTACAGCACGTGTCATCTTACGAATCTTACGATCAGGGTCACGTGTCCTGACGCGAGTTTAACATTTTTTACCCATTACAAAAAAAGTGTACAACGCCGCTAAAGAAGTTTTCACTTCAAAAATCACTGATAAAAGTGATTTTATTTTGACCTAAAATAATAAATTGCCGGCACATTAGTGTAGCTGATTATGTTTCTTGTAAGTATCTAATGCGTTTTTCTTATATATTTTTATATCATCGTCCTTATTTTGGTAGTCTGAATGATTTATAAAAGTTTGTCCATCTATTTTAATAGGACCTTATACATAAATAAATAAATAATATAACTCGTAAGTCGCGACTTTTACCTACTACTGGGCCAACACTGCTTTCTATATTTATATTTTGACGAAGCTCTGTCAACATTATGGTTATTAATTAGTTTATCGAGTTGGGTCATGACTCACGAGTGAGTCGTGTGGACGGCTCGGCGGCGCGGCGCGGTGGCGGTTCGTTTGTTGGCATTATTATTGATCATCGTTGATGTACGATGCGACCCTATGAAAAATGAAAAAAGGTTTATTGGAATCGACAGATTATAATAAACCTTCTTTCATTTTCATTTTTTTTCCGTTTTGATCAGTGGTGATTGGAGCCTCCTTTTAAGCGTATAAAGCCTGTATTAGGAGACTCCGCTCTTCCATGCATTATTAGTACTTATAAATACTTGTTTGTATCTATTTGATCCTATGCCGCATGAACTTTATTTAAAGTTTATTTTAAATGTTTATGTGTATCTTTTTTATATATGGAAACATAGTTTTAAAACCTAACAGTATTATCATAATAATAATAATATGTACAAGTATATAAAAAGGAGGGGAAATAATCAAATGTCATCAAAAAATTCATCCGCATCGCTGTCAATAGGAAACGTGCCCAAAAGACTGGCAGCATTGCCACATTGTATGACAATGCTGATTCTTTGGCCAAAAAATAGGCCAGCCCTCTGGTCACGTGAAGAGTCGACCAACCGCTTGGCGATGTCTCGAAATCCTAAGTGGGCACTCGGGCCCCATGGCCCTAGAGAAATGAAATGAAATGAAATTAATTAATTAAAATTTTAAATGTTTTGATTAATTTTCTCTTGAATAGTGGGAATTTGTAATCGGCGTTTTATTTGTGCAGAATTATCTATTTTTCTTTCTTTTTTTTTAAAAAGCAGCTGTGGCAGAAATGCTTTTAGGGTCTCTCAAGAACCGTGATAGCTAGACTGTTAAAATTTTCACAGATGATGTATTTCTGCTGCCGCTATAACAAAAAATACTAAAAACAGAATAAAATAAATATTTAAGAGGGGCTCCCATACAACGAACGTGTTTTTTGCCTTGTGGTACGGAACCCTTCGTGTGCGAGTCCGACTCGCACTTGGCCAGTGTTTTTATTTATTTTTCATACTTAACTATTTATGTTCACACATATAAACAGACAAAAAAAATAAACTGGTTTTAAGATTGCCAATAAAGGCTATTTAAATAGCAAAGAAATCTCCGTGTTTTGATATATCGGGGTCACACCCGTGCAAAGTAGGAGTGAGTCGTTAATGTATTATAAGTCAGTCTGCAAAGTGGTAGGGATTGACGGCCCAAGATACGCCATCATCATTTCAGCCGAAAGACGTCCACTGCTGGACATAGGCCTCCCCCAAGCACCTCCACTTCGACCGGTCCTGTGCTTCCCGCATCCAACGGGTTCCTGCGGCCTTCACAAGGTCATCGGTCCACCTTGTGGGAGGCCTTCCAACGCTACGTCTTCCGGTACGCGGTCGCCACTCCAGAACCTTTCGGCCCCATCGGCCATCTGTTCTGCGAGCAATGTGCCCTGCCCACTGCCACTTAAGTTTGGTAATTCTTCGGGATATGTCGGTTACCTTGGTTCTCCTGCGGATCTCCTCATTCCTGATTCGATCACGCAGGGAAACTCCAAGCATAGCCCTCTCCGTTGCCCTTTGGGTGACTTTTAGCCTTCTTATAAGGCCCATTGTACCAAGATACGCCATAAATATGTATATTTAAAGGTATCGTTCACTCACCTTTCAACTCTTTAGAACATTGGGTTTTCACACAAACAAAATATTAATCAGTATTCAATTTGATAAACAGCGTAACCGCGTGCGTGTCCTCATTTGTCGCTTCACATACACAAAGCAATTTCGAATGCGGAGGCGCGACGCTATGTGCGTAGGCGTAGCGCTACGTGCGTAGGCGTAGTGCTACGTGCGTAGGCGTAGTGCTACGCGAGAAATTTGTTTGTAGTACCATAGCTTCGTAGCGGTCTGACGTAATACACCAGTTAAAATTTTTTTTTAACCGATTTCTAAAAAGGAGGAGTTTCTCAATTTGGATATTTATCTATAATTATAGACAGACTAGCTGCGCCCCGCGGTTTCACCCGCGTAAATGTCGATCCCGTGGAAATATCGGGATAGAAAGTAGCCTATATGTTAATCCAGGGTGTCAGCTACCTCCATACAAAATTTTATCAAAATTGGTCTAGCCGTTTGAGCGTGAAGGAGTAACAAACATCACACACACACACACTCACACACTCAAAAAACTAATTTTGCAAATAACACTAATATTATAAAAACAGGCCAAGTGCGAGTCGGACTCGCATACGAAGGGTTCCGTACCACAAGGCAAAAACGCCTATAAAAACACGTTTGTTGTATGGGAGCCCCCTTAAATATTTATTTTATTTTTATTTTATTATTAAAGTAAAAATACAACTGAGTATTTTGTGAATTTTTCAAGTGCCTACCTGTTGCCTTTTTGATATCGAGCAAAACAGGGAAAAAAACTGGCCAAGTGCGAGTCGGACTCGCACACGAAGGGTTCCGTACCACAAGGCAAAAACGCCGAAAAAAACATGTTTGTTGTATGGGAGCCCCCCTTTAATATTTATTTTATTTTAATTTTATTATTTATTATTAAAGTTAAAATACAACTGAGTATTTTGTGAATATTTCAAGTGCCTACCTGTTGCCATTTTTGATATCGAGCAAAAAAAGGCAAAAAAATCGCGTTTGTTGTATGGGAGCCCCCCTTAAATATTTATTTTATTTTGTTTTTAGTATTTGTTGTTATAGCGGCAACAGAAATACATAACTTGTGAAAATTTCAACTGTCTAGCTATTGCGGTTCTTGAGATACAGCCTGGTGACAGACAGACGGACAGACGGACAGACGGACAGACGGACAGACAGCGAAGTCTTAGTAATAGGGTTCCGTTTTTACCTTTTAGGTACGGAACCCTAAAAAACGAAAGCTTTATACTATTAGTGGGATTTGCAAAATAATTTTTTTTGTTCGAAATAGATTTATTCCGAAATGGTCCCATTTAAATTTCGTAAAGATCTGATGATGAGTTTCGGAGACAGACAACGGAACTCTTCAATAAATGCCAGTAAATCAACCGACATGCACTACGTAGGCTTTTAAATCATTCCATTTCTCAAATTTTTACCCCTACAACTACATTCCACAACTTATTTACCCGACTGCGCCATAAAAAGCGTATTATTTTCGTCCACATTCGATTCAAACGAGTCGTAAACTTAATTAAATCAAAATCTGTTTTTCTTACCTTACCTCGTCTACCAATAAAACTCTTGGTAAAAGCTTTTATGTAATAAAATAATTGGTAATGGTATAAGTCTTTGTTTTCGTATATATACAACGTTATTTTTAGTTGCGAAACCTGAATATAGTTTGTTCAGAATAAGTAACTGAATCGATTCCAATAATTTTTACACCACGTTACAATTTGTCCCAAAAATATTTAAAAAAGGTTAAAAGTTGGACAAGGAGCGACACTAAGTAGGTTATCTAATCTCCGCGCCTTACGGTTAGGTCGTCGTCGTCGTCGTTTCAGCCGATAGACGTCCACTGCTGGACATAGGTCTCCCCCAATTTTGGGGGGGGTTTGCCATAATCGCCACGCTTGGCAGGCAGGTTGGCGATCGCAGTATAGTATGGTGGTGGAATGCATAGAGAACGCTGCTGCCCATTCTCCGGTAAGACCCTTAGTCGCCTTTTACGACACCCACGGGAAGTATGGGGTGGTGCTATTCTTTAAGTCCGGCACCACACGGACAATTATTTTTAATCAGAATAAGTAACTGAATCGATTCCAATAATTTTTACACCACGTTACAATTTGTCCCAAAAATATTTAAAAAAGCTTAAAAGTTGGACATGGAGCGACACTAAGTAGGTTATCTAATCTCCGCGCCTTACAGTTAGCTACCTAGGTACTATTATCAATGAGCGCAAGACGGCGCGGCGCAAGAGGTGCGGGTGAGCATGTTTTTGTACGGACAACAACTTTGTGATTTTTCATGATACAGTTTTGAAATTTTGTACATAGATTCTTTACACAAATATACCTACTAGATACGTGTTTCGGGTTTCGCATATACTAAAAATAATGTTGTTTAAACCATAATCAGCCTATAATGTTCTCACTGCTGGGACACAGGCCTCGTCTCGGTGAGAAGTAGTGAGACGTAATCCACCACGCGGTCCCAGCGCGAGTTGGTAGATGTCACATGTATTAGAATTTTTGGTTCTAGCCTGGACATGCCGGTTTCCTCACGATGTTTTGAGAGCAGTGGAAATAAAATTATTTACACAAAGTATAGCGCCTGTCTACGCTCGAACCTACGACCTACAACTTATAAGTTGGGGCCGTTAGGCCTCTGCCTCGAATTTTGCGGACAGCGGTGCGGCGGCGGCCTTAAATCGGTGTTCATCTTATTTCAAGAGATGTGTGAACAAACTGTGTTCGGGATCGGTAACAATTAGTGTCCAAACACAGTATGCCGAAGGTACGCGACCGTTGTTCCGCAGCTGATTTTACGTTCCGACGTATTCGGCTGATATGACACACCATAAGTGCCGAACTTACGTGGCAGAAATTCAGTTGCGGACACGCGGGGCGCGAGCATGCCTGCCTCCCGCTGCTTCCCGCCCCGGATCTTCTTCGGCCATCGAACCGAACTTCGGTCGCGTATAATGTGTGCTCTACAGAATACGTTGCCGCCGAATTTTCGTGGAACTTACGCCCGACCGAAGTTCAGCTGTACGCTATAACGCAACGCAATTTCGGCATAATGTGTCGTCAGTAATTCAAATAGCATTGCAGGCGTAATCATGCCGAACTTCGGTCGCGCACTTTCGGCATAGTGTGTTTAGACACTTAGATTTGTTTTAAGGTTTCCGTATCCAAAGGCGTAAAATAGAACCCCATTAGTATTCCTACGCTGTCCGTCTGTGGGTCTGTAGGTCACATGACCGTATCCGTAACAGCGAACCAGTTTAAGTTTTCACTGATTCGCCCTGGTTATTCAACATGGCGACAATGATGTCATAATTTCGTAAGATGGCAACGAGTTTCGCTCAAGAATATTCGTAAACGATTCATCATCTGCTTAGCCTTTTCCCAACTATATTGGGGTCAGCTTCCAATCTAACCAGATGTAGCTGAGTACCAGTATTTTACATGGAGCGACTGCCTATCTAACCTCCACAACTCAGTAACTGGGTAATCCTATACCCCTTGGTAAGACTGGTTGTCAGATTTTCGAGCTTTTGGCGTCCCGTAACAACTGTCAAAAGATTCACGAATGACAGCCAGGACCAACGGCTTAACTTGCCTTCCGAGGTACGGAATCGTATATAAAGATGGTCACCCATCCACGGACCAACCGCGGCAATCGACCCATGCGGCTGTTGTTACTTAGCCACAAGCTAATATTCGTAAGTGATTATTTCAGTTAATTATCTTTTATATGCAAGTGTTTCTGTGAAAATTAATCCTATATTTATCGTTCCTAGACACAGTGTAATAGTTTTGATTGCACAGAACCTTTTCTGCGCAAGTCCAACTTGCACTTGCACTTATTTCGCTACTTGCCCGGCAGATATAAGTATGGTGTTAAGACTTAGGCTATGTACAGACGCCAGCACAACAAGCTACGACAATCTGTCAAATTTCTTTAATCGATTTTCAACTTTATCGCTAAAGCATAAGGTTCAAAGTTGATTGGGAAAATTCGACAGTTTCGGGTAACTTGATGTGCTGCTGTCTGTACACACTGAGAGGTTGCGTGCTTTGCGCCTAGGGCCTATTATAGTGGTTAGATATCCTTCAATACACGCTAGGCGACTAGCGAAGGTGCCAAGAGCGCAGTGTGGCCGGTTTCAAAAATTCTAGAGCGTTAGTTTCACTCCTTCGCTACTCGCAAGGTGGGTCGCTAGGCCCTAGGCGCTAAGCAACCCACCTCTCAATGCATACGTAGCCGCCTTTAATTTTTTTTCTCACTCCCATATTTTTTTATAATATTAGTGTGATTCTGTACTAGAAAAACAAGATTTGGTTGATGGCCGCCAAAAAACAAAAAGACGCCAATCTCAGTCATTTAAGTACCTAACACATGAGCTGTAATTTTACTGCAGCTATTTAAAAGTCCGAATAGAGAGCCTAGTGGCTCGACATCCTTCAATACATGCTAGGCGACTAGCGAAGGTGCCAAGAGCGCAGTGCGGCCGGTTTCGAAAATTCTAGAGCGTTGGTTTCACTTCGCTACTCGCAAGTTGGGTCGCTAGGTTCTAGGCGCTAAGCAACTCACCTGTCACTGCGTACGAAGCCTTTTTTTTTGGAGTGAAAACTTTTTTCGGCGCGTTGGGCATCTTTTGAGATGGGAAAAAACCATTGAACTCGCACCACTGTTACCGTAAGCGATACCGCGCGTGTTTTGTTTATGAGACGATTAAAAAAATACCCGCTTCGGTTTTAATGTATATACGATATATCAGTGAGTGATGGCAAAGTATTCTGTTTGTGTTTTGTTTTTACCCGACTGCGGCGAAGCCCAAAAGGAGGGTTATGTGTTTGACCTGTATGTATGTATGTATGTATGTATGTCCGTTTCTTTGTTCCCTCGTAACTTCTAAACGAATGAACGGATTTTGATAAATTATTACTTCTGTCACTACCGGTGTGCCACAGTTTTTTTTCATTACCATATTTTTTTCACGAGGACTTCTTTTATGATGAAACATTATCCTGGCTGTTTAATATTAATAATGTCCAACCCTTGGACCGACCTACCCACATTTTCATTTTATATTAATCGGTCACGCTATAGTCCCGTTGTTTTTATAAAAACGATGAGGTATAAAAGGTCCCTGGACCGTTGGGTGCCATATAGGCCCATAAATGACACCCCACGGTCCCGGAGCACATTCTAGTTTAATTATGGAATATTTAATTCGTATATCATTATAAAATAGGAAATGAGTGATTAATTCAATTCAGCCCCTTTGGGGAAAACAGCCATTGTTATGTTTTGTCAGAATAAAAGGGTGATTCTCTAGAATTACCCATTTTTGAAAACCTACAAAAAAAAAATTGTAATAAATATTATTTTTCTAGCGTAGTAATTTTTTGTAGGTTATCAAAAAAATACTACGCTTGAAAATTAAAATGACTAATTTCTTTATGTATGTCTGTAATTTATATGGTGTACATAAGAATGAGTATAACAAGAGAGACTGAAGCAGTGGCGACACAACCCAAACCGTTCGTCCCACCCGCTGAAGACCTGGACATGAGTTATCTTGGGTAATCTGGAGGTGTTTAAACAGACTCCGGACCCAGGTTGGCCGAAGCAAGGAAAACCTGTTCAGGTGGAGATTCATAGACGACTCCGCTTTGGAGTGTAAATGTGGTGCTGTCCCACAAACGATGGGACACTTAATATCGTGTCCTGAGTGTCCTGTCAGCTGCACGTTACAGGAACTGATGGACGGTGGTGATGGCGCCAAACAAGTAGCCGAATTCTGGGCCGAGTACATTTAGATTGCTATCGACACGCTAAGAAGAATAATGAGTATTCTATTTTACACTAGGGGTAATCAAGTACTGAATTCACGGTTAGACTTTGCGTGTCAATGTCCTTGTCAACTGTATTTGGCGTGTCCTACCAAGTATTGTTCCTTTTAATATATGTAGGTGACTCTGAAATACTCTGAATGACGGGTATAATGCAATGACTGTAAGGCATGTCCTGTGTGAACGTGAACGTCAGATATTGCAGTTGTGGTTGGCAAAGGCTTAACTTATTTTGAGTTAAAAAACTAACAAATCACACTAATATTATAAAGGCGAAAGTTTGTGAGTGTGTGTGTTTATATGTTGGTTACGTCTTCACGCTCAAACGGCGGGACCAATTTTGATAAAACTTTGTTTGGATGTAGCTGACACCCTGGATTAATAGATAGGCTACTTTTTATCCCGATACTCCCACGAGATCGACGTTTACGTAGATGAAACCGCGGTGCGCAGCTAGTAATCCATAAAACTGCACTGTATACTATAACTTTATTTGCAACACTTATTTTTACCAATGTTTTACGAATAAAGCCTCGACGTCGACTAATGAACATTCAAAAGGCAACACCTTTCCTACCGACAGCAATGCGGATGAATTTTTTGATGCCCAATGAGATCATCCATTTTTAGGGTTCCGTACCCAAAGGGTAAAAACGGAACCCTATTACTAAGACTTCGCTGTCTGTCCGTCTGTCCGTCTGTCCGTCCGTCCGTCTGTCCGTCTGTCCGTCTGTCCGTCTGACCGTCTATCTGTCACTAGGCTGTATCTCAAGAACCGCGATAGCTAGACAGTTCAAATTTTCACAAATCATGTATTTCTGTTGCAGCTGTAACAACAAATACTAAAAACAAAATAAAATAAATATTTAAGGGGGCTCCCATACAACAAACGCGATTTTTTGCCCTTTTTTGCTCGATATCAAAAATGGCAACAGGTAGGCACTTGAAATATTCACAAAATACTCAGTTGTATTTTAACTTTAATAATAAATAATAAAATTAAAACAAAATAAATATTCAAGGGGGCTACCATACAACAATTTCAGCATTTTTGCCTTGTGGTACGGAACCCTTTGTGTGCGAGTCCGACTCGCACTTGGCCAGTTTTTATTAATTTGTTTACTTGTATATGACACTTCAGTGCTGTTTGTGTTTGATCGTATTTTATTCGTAAGATTTCATAATAAGCATGTAAATAAATGTACTTTTAAACAATGGGTTAAAGGAAACATTAATTAAAAAATGTAGGACACAGTTCCGTTTGTAGTACTGAAGTTTTTTAATTATTCGTTTTACGAAAAATGTTTTGTTTGTGTGTTTTTTTTTAGGCCATTATATTCCTGTGTTAATCCTCTGGTAACACGTGGGTGTTATACTCACTAAACGTGTATATGAGGAAAGCTGCGTGTATATGGCGCCACTTTTAGATAACTCATTACCTATCTGGATAACCGAACTACCTTACAAAAAATTCTGTGTGGTTTTGAAAAAATGGTTGATATCGCATAGTTTTTATTGTGTCGGCGAATTTCTGAACACAAAATCTTCAGAAATGCATTGTAATATTTTTTTAATTTATTTATCTTTGTTAATTTAATTAACTGAGTTAATTAGTATGTTACTGCATGTTGTTAACACATAACTACTTCATGTATTAAATATTTGCATGCCATCATTACATGGCGGAATGTGTCTTTGCACTACAATTTTACATTACTTATCATCTTTTGTACCAACGACATTTTATGCAAATAAACGGTTACGATTTTGAGTATACGAGGAGATCATCATCATATGCCCAGCCTTTTCCAAACTATGTTGGGGTCAGCTTCCAGTCTAACCGGATGCAGCTTAGTACCAGTATTTTACATGGAGCGACTGCCTACCTGACCTCCACAACCCTAACTGGATAATGAGATCCCTTGGTAAGACTGGTTGTCAGACTTTCGGGCTTCTGACTACCCGTAACAACTTTCAAAGATTCACGAATGACAGCCGGGACCAACGGGTTAACGTGCTTTCCGAGGCACTGAGGGGTCACGGTACGTAAAGATGGTCACCCATCCACACCATTAACCTGATCGATCGACCTATGCGGCTGTTATTATTTAGCCACGGGCTCCTTTAGCCGGTTTTAACTATGAACCACTAAGTAATCGCCTAGAAAGTGACAAAGCTGTAAAACGAATGACAGCCGGTACACAGAAATGAGGGATGTATACGAGGAGATGGATCTAGAAAACCTTCTTAAGACTCAAAGCCAACTCTTCCTCTCCTCTATCTTATTTAGATAACCGGCTATTCAAGGCAAGATATTCTCCTCATGTAAATGAGTCTTTAAATTCTCCCTCGCGACAATTCCGTTCGTATGCAAATCTGACTTCCTAGTCTTACCACGTTCCGCTATAACCGACAAGTTATGACGTACGTGAGTCATACAGGTGCTGTGTGCCTATATGCGTTGGGTAAGCTGATGTTAATGTTTAATTCAAATGGAGAGATTTTGGTTGGGTTTCGTTTTGTTTAGTTAGACTAATATTGTAATCCCATATAGGAAAACAAGTTACATAAACATTAACTAAGAAACACGTTAGCTATTAAATTAAGTTTAAGATAAAAATATTATTGGGTTTAGTTAGGTAGACTTAAATATGAAAACATAAAAATACATAAATAATATAGGAAAATAAGTTACTTAAATACTTAAATAATAATTAAGCTATTAGAACCACCTTTACAGTAATAAAGATAAACAGGAGAAAATAAGATGAAGTGAAGCGCAGATTGCTCTCAGGAACTCCCTACTTCCTAATACGGCACTGCACATAACAAAAAAATTAAAAGAACGATAAGAATCAGAACTCATTGGCCTAAAAAGGTCTCTGATCATGTTAGAGGGACACTCAGCAGAGGCAGGAGTGTGGTTTTTAGCCGGTAAGAGTCCGGCACTACTCAGACTGCCTCACTAGTGAGACAGTCTGGGTGTCCATGAGGATTTTCCACTCCTGCCAAAACAAAAAAAAAACTGTAATCCCGCGTTTACATCAAGTTATACAACATGCATCTTACATGTTGTGTCTACTGTTTTCATTTATGCTTATGTATGTCGTCACCTGATCATAGATAAGGCCATCTGCTTGGTCATTTCACGCTACGCCGCTATTTCATGATGTGACCATCTAACATCCGCCATATCGTTCAACGCTCAGCGTTCTACGATTTGCCCAGCGATGCTTATGCATATTGACCCAGATATGCGTAAAGAACATAACTCTATCTTTGCTGCTGAGCAGTCGTGTAATAATTTGTATTCGACATATTTAATAATAATAATAATAATAACAGTCCCGCATGATGAGAACCTCGTGAAAGCCGAGAAAGATAAACAAGTCAAGTATCTTGACTTGGCTCGCGAGGTTGTCGACATGTGGGATGTTGACTCAGCAATCATTGTGCCGATAGTCGTAACAGCCAATGGACTGATAGCCAAGAGCCTCGACCAACACCTGAAGAGGCTCTCGTTGGGCAGCTGGATCAAGGGCTTGATTCAGAAAGCAGTACTTTTGGACACGGCTCGCATTGTCAGGAGGTTCCTCTCTCTGGAGCCCTGACCGCCGGTAGCTTGGACCCTGTTCCCGATACCGGTGGGCTACTATTTTTTATATTTTTAAATGTTTTTGTGTTTTTATATTCTAATATTTAAAAATATAATTTATATGTGTATAAAATGAAATAAAGGGAATAATAATAAATCTTTATTAATCCTTTTGGAGTATTGCAGTACATGGGTATATTAATTATACATGGTAAAATTACAGATTTGCTACAATTTTAGTGGGTGCAGTTCTGATCTCCTAACTAGGTTACAGTATAACCTGTATGAAGGAGTGGCAGTTCCGATCCCCCTTGGATTACAAGGATTTGTATTTTTACTGTTTGCGATTATTAGGTATTTGACTGCAGCTAGACAAAAAAAAAAAAAAAAAAAAAAAAAAAAAAAATATTTCTACTTAAGTTATTCCTATTTTAGGGTTCTAAAAATACTAAGTACCTAACTGCTAACAACTTGGACATAGCACACGCTAGCCACTGCCGCATCACCGCTCCTGCGCGGTTGGTTACAGTTCTAACCCTTTTTTTTACTTGGAGAAATGCTCATGCATTCTGCACTACCACGGGGATATCCCCGTGATATCCCTCATATCCTCGTGATATCCTGGGGATATCCCACATAACTGGACTATATAGTCCAGGTATGTGGGACACTAACCTACTAAAACTCCACGGTGTCCTCCTCTGCCGCTTACGGCGGGAACACGGGCAAGCGTTAGCACTCATCCTTGAACCCACCGCGGCTGTATACACCACAGTTCTGGCGACCACCGTCCCACCAGAGTCCGGCGTTAAGCAGCCTGCTGTGTTTCATCGATATGTGGGAGCTCCAGTGCCTTAGGCATCTTCTGGGCACGCTCATTCCTTCATAGACCTCATTCATCGTATTCCATCAGGCGTAATCGAGGTCAAGAGAGGGGCCCATTCAGCAATACCAAAAAAAAAATGCCTTGTAGTCAGCTGGGAATATTGATATGGATTTATTTCGTCGATCCGTCCGACTTTCGATCAGCGCATCGTGATATAACCGGCCAAATCATGAAATGGCGGCGTATGGTAAAATTGCGAGGTAGATAACGATATGGTCATTTCTACGATCGGACCACGACATGATTAAAAACAAGTAGCGAACCTGCCAAATTTTCAAATAGGTGAATAAAATAGTTTTCAATACATGGCTGAAACAACGTCAACACCATTACGATACTTGTTTTGTACACAACATTTTTTTGACCGGAAAATGTGAATAAGCTTTAACCTAGTTAATGATAAAAAACTGGCCAAGTGCGAGTCGGACTCGCACACGAAGGGTTCCGTACCACAAGGCAAAAACGCCCAAACGAAACATGTTTGTTGTATGGGGGCCCCCCTTAAATATTTATTTTATTTTGCTTTTAGTATTCGTTGTTATAGCGGCAACAGAAATATTTACTTTGTGAAAATTTCAACAGTCTAGCTATCGCGGTTCTTGAGATACAACCTGCCTACAGCCTTAGCCTGGTGACAGACAGACGGACAGACGGACAAACGGACAGACGGACAGACGGACAGACGGACAGACAGCGAAGTCTTAGTAATAGGGTTCCGTTTTTACCCTTTGGGTACGGAACCCTAAAAAGAACGTACAGTTTTTGCCAAATTTGTAAATTTCCGGGGAACGTGTTTCCAATTTCGTTTCCATAAGAACCTAATTCGGACTAAAACGAATATTTTAAAATAAAATAAAATGCTGAATCGGTCAAGCCTCAAGTTCTCAAGTGACGCGCGTCCAACTAACAGCATTTCTTTTTTATTTATATAGCGTGGCAGTGATATCGATGCGAAAACTGAAACCACGAATTCAGCAGAAAAAATTGTTTGTCGGTTATCAAAAAAAATCTGCCGCGTCATAGAAAATTGCATTGCCTACGCGGTGTAAAAATGTATGGCAGAACAATTTTTTTTTAACTACCGACAATAAAGTCAACGCAGGGAGCAGTTTCAGAATCATGTACAGAGAGAGAGTAAAAATATGTCAACACTTGGCAACTTTCGATTGCGATTTTTCGCAAAATAACGAATGCAACGTTTTTTTTTTTTTTTTTATTATCTTTTATAAATTTAGGAGCTTTTGGTCACAACACGACCATGCCAGCCCCATCATAACCTAATACAATAAAAGCTTTACACTATTCTGATTTCAAAACCTTATATATACTATTTTATAAAGTAAGATAGCTGCATTCGAGACAGGCTCTGATAATATGCTTTGAACAAAACCAACATCTATCAAATTAATTTTGAAGGTATTCATCAGCGCCTCTCTAGCAGCTCGGGTCCTGATGCACTCCACCAACAAGTGATGGACGTCCTCCATCGTATGACATTGTGTACAATTGGGGCTGTCACTTTTCCCCATTAAGTGTCGAAACTTGTTGAGTGGAACGTGTCCAGACCGTAATCTATGCGCTATTATTATAAACTTTCTATTAAGCTTAGTATCGGCAAACCAAGGAATACGAGGAGGTATGCAACGTTGAAATACGACACTTTACTTATACCTATGGGTTCGAAAATACTATGTTCGTAATAATATAAAATTTCATTCAAAAATGAAGGAGAAAATCGCCTTTGAATAAAGCCAAGTGTATATGTACTGAATCCATGAATCAGTTTCTGGGGCGATGTCCTTCATAATCATAATCATAATCATTTATTAATTTGCAAACATGGGTAATTGGTACAGGTGTTTCATTTACGAGTATAATAAGCCCTCCATGTTCTACCGTCACAGGGGCATGCAAATTACATTAAATTTCAAATTAAATTAAAAATTGGTATTAGAAAATGCAAAATTAATAACAGTAATGTCAAATGGTAACAAATGTCAAATAGAATAATACTGCCAAATGGAACAAATGTCAAATGGGTCAATTACCTACGTCAAATATAACAAAATTAACTTTCAACTTAAAATAAATTAAAAAATGCATAAAATAATAATGATGTCAATTAATGGAATAAATGTCAAATAGAACAATAACACCAATTGAAATAACAATGTCAGATAGAACAAGAAGTATTCTATGTCAATTAGTCAGTGACTTATCATTCAGGAAGTCGTCAATTGTGTAGTAACATTTTTCAACCAAAATAGTTTTTAGTGTCTTTTTAAATTTTAATACAGTCATATTTTTTATATCATTAGGTACCTACTTTATTAAAAATGCGTGGGGCAATTCCAAAAAAGCTTTTTTGCATTAGTGCGGTTTTACATTTTACTTGACACAATTCATTGACATACTGAGATCGTATTGGGTTCTTTCTGGTTTCTGACAATTTCTGAAATAGGTCTGGATTATTTTTAACGAACAAAGCTGTTTCCAATATATACAGTGACGGAAAAGTTAAAATTTTTAAAGATTTAAAATAAGGAAGACAGCTATCTGTTGTCTTAAGACCACACATTGACCTTACACATCGCTTTTGCATTCTAAACACCAGCTCCCTATCAGTAGACTGCCACCAGAAAATAATACCGTATCGCAAAACAGAGTCAACCAAACCATAGTACGCTGTTAAAAGAGCTTGACTGTTGACTTTCTTTGATAATTGAAAGAGAGCATATGCGGATTTACTAAGTCTCTTACATAATTCTTCAATATGAGGTCTCCATGTGAGTTTACTGTCAATTAATATACCTAAGAACTTAGCCGCACCTGCTTCTTCAATAGAGCAACCTTGGTAGGCAACACTAACGTCTGGAATTTTGTAGCGTTGATGAAAGTGCATAACTTTTGTCTTACTCAGGTTTATAACTAAATTATTATTATGTAACCAATTTATAATGTCATGTAAACACGTATTAATGTCAGACTCATACCTATTTTGATTCGTACATTTTATTACAGCTGTGCTATCGTCTGCAAAGAGAATCATTTTGTTTGTAGTTACTTTTGGAAGATCGTTAATGTATATTAAGAAAAGTGGCGGCCCCAGCACGCTGCCTTGTGGGACGCCATATTTTACATACCTTGGTTTTGAAACATAAACGGATTCTAATTTACTTTTTGGACAAATTCTTGAGATTTCTGTACATTGCAACCTATTACTTAAGTACGATTCTATTAACTTTAGTATGTTCCCTCTTGTACCATAACTGTGTAATTTCTGCAGCAAGATTTTATGGTCCACATAATCAAACGCCTTGGTCATGTCAGTGTCCTTACCACCCTGTTAATCCATAGTAATATTATAAATTCGAAAGTAACTCTGTCTGCCTGTCTGTTTGTTACCTTTTCACACCTAAACCACTGAATGGATTTCGATAAAATTTTGCAGAGAGATAGATTGCATCCCGGGGAAGGACATATACTTTTTATCGACTTGCGGGCGAAGCCGTGGGCGGAAGCTAGTATTATATATTTTTTAATAAAAGCTTCTCATTTTCAACTTATAGTCATCTAATACATAAGGCCACCAAATTACAACCACTTAACTCAATATTAGCAATTCAAAACACTCTATTTCCAAAACTCGTTCCCACAGAAAATATTTATTCCTTCTAAACCAGAATAGTGACAAAAAGAAACAAAAGACTGCTACAGCGCTTTAAGCGCGGTCTCGAAATATTACCGTCAGCAGTTGTCTGCAGCTTAGTGAATAACAGAAACATCTATTTATTTATTTAATTTTTATTGCATTCATGTCGTTTACAAGGCTGTTAAGAATTAAATATAAGATTCGTACATGAACCCTGCTAGGGCATAGCAACATTATGTTTCTTAATTATAAATTAAATTATTATTGCATGCATTATTATACAAAGTTATTTACTAATATATTATTACATTTTTAACGTCATCATTTCAATATTAATTAATTTATTATTTGATGTCTTTATTCAATTTCTACATTATTACATTGCGTCAATCTTCAAATAATCTAAAATATTGATTTTACAGAATGTCAATTTGTTAAAAACTCATTTAGGCTATAATAACACTTCAGTGTTAGGTGCAGTTTAAGTGCGTTTATAAATGTATTGTCAAATTCAATGTCTTTAATCTCATTGGGTAATTTATTATAAATTTTTATGCACATTACAAGCGGTCCTGAGTGAAACATAGCTAGTTTTGAACTCGGCATTGCTAATTCATTTTTTACTCTTAAGGAGCGTTGCAGCGGTCTTTGATTCTTAGCTCCAGGGAATAACGACGCATGTTTTCTAACAAACTTGCTTACTTCCATAATGTAAATGCTTGTTAAGGTGAGCATTTTATATTTAATAAAATAAGGTTTACAGCTTTGCATTTGGTCTATATTCGCAAGAATTCTCACACATCTTTTTTGTAAAATAAACAGTTTTTCTACTTCAACGCAATCATCGGTCGACATTAAGAGTATAGTGGGGGATCACGGACACTGCGTAATTTAATAGAATATTGTAGCAATGTTTTAGAGACGGTAAAGCAAAAATAATGCAGAAACCGCAACTTTGGAAATCCAAATAATTTTTAAGGATTACTGCCTCTAAAACGTAGCTTCCATGAATTTGAACAAGATATTATAAAAGGTGCCAAAACGATCAATTGAAATTGTCAATGTCTTGAGAGTTTATTGTCAACCGCTTCAATTGCATTTTGTAGACCATCATTTTGCGCACAATGTGAGTAGGTATTAATCACGGTAAAAATCACGTAAGCAAGTTTATAGGTAGTCAACTGTATGTACTATAAAACATACTGTTGCGCGCCACAATTGATGCCTGGTACATGGTGACATTAGTTACCACTAGCGCCAACTAGTATCGAGTAGCGGAACTAGTAGTCAAGATCTTTCTAGAAATTTCGATGCGAGAACTTTATAGAACTTTCTCGAACTATCGACATTTGGTCAGTCGGGACCGACATGTACTCGAACATTCTAGATGTTTCTACAATGGAAGGTTCTAGAACTATCTTCGGCGCTATATAAGGCCGAGACGCGCCACGACCGATACAGTGTTAGATAAGCGATCGAAGTGAAAACATCCGAAGCGATCTTCAAGTGCGACTTAAGGCGATCAGTAGTGCAATTGTGTTTTGTAATTAGTGTGTTTGAGTTGTAATTAGTGTTGTTAATTAAAGTGTCAATTTTTAGTTATTAAATCGGCAGTTTTAGTTGTCAACAACCCGAAGCTCGTAACAATACCATGAAGCACTTGGCGATAGTGTACTTTTTTATCAATGAAAGGATTTTCGAAATCGGATCAGTAGGTCTAGAGATTACCTCCTACATCCAAACTTACAAAATGTACCTCTTTATAATATTAGTGTAGATTACAAGGTTATACAAAGTTATTTTTAGTATATGCGAAACCTGAATATAGTTTGTTCAGAATAAGTAACTGAATCGATTCCAATAATTTTTACCCCGTGTTATATTTTGTCCCAAAAATATTTGAAAAAGGTTAAAAGTTTGTCACCGAGCGACACTAAGTAGGTTATCCAATCTCCGCACCGAACGGTTAGGTACCTAGGTACTATTATTCATGAGCGCAAGATGGGCACGGCGCGAGCGGCGCGGGTGTGCATGTTTTAGTACGGACAAAAAAATAAGTTAACAAGCTTATAACTTTGTGATTTTTCATGATACAGTTTTGAAATTTTGTACATAGATTCTTTACATAAAAATACTAGACACGTGTTTCGGATTTCGCATATACTAAAAATCATGTTGTATAGTATGACAACGAATAACTGCCTCGTGAAACTAAAATAGCTAGATTGTTTATGTGATTGGTTGGCAAACGGGGTAATACTAAGTGCTTCGTGAAAAGTGGCCATTTTGCTAACAGATTGTTCATGCATCACCCACGTTATGGCGATGTTTTGTCGGCAGTACAACGTTGGAAACTCTATATAATACATACAAAATCAGCCTATAATGTTCTTACAGCTGGGACGTGGGCCGAAATCCACCACGCGGGCCTAGTGCGGGTTGGTAGATGTCACATGTCTTCGAATTTTTGGTTCTATGATATGCCGGTTTCCTCACAATATTTTCCTTCACCATTTTGAGAACAGTGATGATGAAAAAATTTACAGTCGCCTGTCTGGCTTCGTATCTATAACCTACAAATCGTAATTCACGACCTTTACCACTGCGCCACCTGGGGAAACTACATATTATGCCTGAAATTACAACCATATCCACACTAATATTATAAATTCAAAAGTAGCTCTGTCTGTCTGTCTGTATGTTACCTTTTCACGCCTAAACCACTAAACGGATTTCGATCAAAATTGGCAGAGAAATAGATTGTATCCCGGGGAAGGACATAGGATAGTTTTTATCCTGATATTCCCACGGGATCGACACTTATGCGGGTGAAACCGCAGGGCGCAGTTAGTCTGATATAAATCATACCTTATATCATTTGATTGCGAAACACCATAATGCTAGTTAGTAGCAGAAATAGAAACCTAATAGAACGTGGTTGTACCCACAAACCCAAACTTACTTTCTTACAGAAAACTTTACTTTACTCCCACAAAAATTCTGTCGGTCTGAAACTACCATTCATCCAATTATTGAAGTGGTCGCTTTACCCCACCTTCCTTTACTCGATGTTTTCCTGCACAAGCAGATAAGGAAATAAAAGTAATTAATTAACGAGAGCATTAGTTCTAATAAAGTTACATTATTAGGTATAAGAAGTTTTTCATAGTAGGAGTCTTTAGAATCCGAAGGAACTTGAGATTTAAAAAACCCGTCAACAACAGATATAAAAAAAAAAAAAAAAAAAAAAACTATATACAAACCGCCGCCTCCGCCTCCGCCACTGTACATTTATGTGCTTGAAGTATTAAATAAATCCTAACTAATAATATTATAAGTAAATGCGAAAGTAAGTTTGTTTGATCCTGAAATTTTGCATATACGTTGTCAAGTGTACAGAAATGGACATAGTGCACCTTTCATCCCGAAAGAAAGTGCTGATCCCGAGGAAAACCACAATAACGTTTTTATGACAACAGATGGCGCCACGTGTCTTCCGAATCAAAAACGGCTAGTGACTAATAAACATATGCCATCGACCGTCCACCTTCGCATCAGAATATAACATTCTTACTGCTGAGACATAAGCATGCTTGATGCTTATGCTAAGTAAAAGCTATCGCATCGTATCGCTCAATATCGGGTATGCTCAACCTCTTAAGAGGTCATTGTACTCATCATTATGAACAACTTTTACTATGGGACCAAACAAGAAATCGCAAAAAAAAATCTGCTGTTTAGCACATTTTGACGAGATAAGCGAGCATAATTAATTTAGGGAACAACTGATTTTTTTTTTCGCTATTTCAGCTTGGGTCCCATGGTAAAAGTTGTTCATAATGATGAGTACAATGACCCCTTAAGAGGTTTTGCGCATTTAACGTTACACTTTGCCCACAGAATAATTTTTTTTTTAAGTCAGTACGGGTACATTCTTAACTTTTATTTTCTTATGTCTTAGCTCATAGTTCCTTATATCGTTTTTCTCCACGATCTTTAGCTTAAAATTAAAACTTATCCAAACTGACGAGAGAAATAAAGTCATCCTGAATACAGGCTGCCAATTCAATTACCTGAAATCGTCATGGTAGTGATTCTATCCGGAATATTAAACATATTTTCCTATGAAATATTCGTGAGTAAAATAATCTACGTCGTATAAAACACAAAACATGTTGGTATGCATGTATGAAAGGTTATGACACCAATTTAAACCAGTACCGTAGGTACTCATTTTGAAATAGTTTCCGTTAATATTCAGAATGGAAGTTCAGGCATTTTTAATTAAATTGCAACACAACGGTGCAACAACAAAAACGGTATATAAGGTCCCATTAAAATAGGTGGACAAACTTTTACGAATCATTCAGACCACCAAAATAAGGACGATGGTAAAAAAATATAAAAGAAAAACGCATAGATACTCACAAGAAAAATAAAATCAGCTAACGAAAATACACTAATGTGCCGGCAATTTATTATTTTAGGTCAAAATAAAATCACTTTAATCTGTGTTTTTTTTTGCTTGGATTTGTTTAGTTAGACGTACTGAGCGCTGTGTTAAAATTTGTCCATCTATTTTAATGGGACCCTGTATAATAGTCGACCTTGTTATCGCTCTATCACTTTTGACAACAATCACATTAATATTATAAAGGCGATAGTTTGTGAGTGTGTGTGTGTTTACATGTTTGTTACTTCTTCACGCTCAAACGCCTGGACCAATTTTGAAAACATTTTGTATGGAGGTAGCTGACACTCTGTATTAACATATAGGCTACTTTGTATCCCCATATTCTCACAAGATCGCGCGTAAAACCGCGAGGCGCAGCTGGTTCCTAATTAATTGAAACTTAATTAGGTTAAATTATGGAACTGTCACATAGATAGCACCTCAATTTACACGTGCAGCCTGTGGGTAGATTACACGCAAAAATCTTACAGCGCCCTTCGTATTCATTATAATAATGCGTTTCGGGTGTTGGGCTGTTCCGCTTCTGGTAGCTAAAACTCGTGTCGATCGCTTCTACGATGCGAAAATGATGCACCTCCCTGATGCGCCGGGTGTGGACCAGCCCCAACTAATACTGAGCTATATCACGAGCAGACTGGACTGCTTGTGTGTGAATCGCTACTGCAAACTTTCCACATCAGTGTTGAGCTTGTAGCAGGGATTCTCATCCATACCAATATTACAAATTCGAAAGTAAGTCTGTCTGTCTGTCTGTATGTTACCTTTTCAAGCCTAAACCACTGAACGGATTTCGATAAAATTTGGCAGAGAGATAGATTGCATCCCGGGGAAGGACATAGGATAGTTTTTATCTCGATATTCCCACGGGATCGACACTTATGCGGGTGAAACCGCGGGGCGCTGCTCGTTAACTATGGTTAGCTTAAGTGTGTAGGTTAAGTTTACTAAAATAGTTGACAGGAAATATTGTTGCTATCATTTTGGGTCCATTGTTACTTATTAATTAAATAAAAATAAATCTACAGTTAGACTTTGCCGTTTTATGACATACAAGTGACATTCAACCTTAGAAGGATAACGCGAGGTCGACTAGACTTATACAGAAGTTTAACAAACAATGTAGAAAGTTCTGCAACTCTAAAGAGATTAACGAACTAAGGCTGTATGCCAACCAGTTTGAAAACTGTATTAAGACAAATGATGTTTCTATACCCGAAAACTAAAAATAGAGGGGCAATTCTCATAATTTTAAGAACGTTCACATTCTGGAGGCCAATTCTTGTAATTTTAAGAACGTCCACAGTCTGAAGGCCAATTCTTGTAATTTTAAGAACGTCCACAGTCTGAAGGCCAATTCTCGTAATTTTAAGAACGTCCACAGTCTGAAGGCCAATTCTCGTAATTTTAAGAACGTCCACAGTCTGAAGGCCAATTCTCGTAATTTTAAGAACGTCCACAGTCTGAAGGCCAATTCTCGTAATTTTAAGAACGTCCACAGTCTGAAGGCTAATTCTCGTAATTTTAAGAACGTCCACAGTCTGAAGGCCAATTCTAGTAATTTAAACGTTCAAAATCTATAATCGCTGTCTCATCTCGGTGACAAACAAATGGTACTTTTGACAGATTGAGACTAAGACCAGACCGTGAACGGTCTTAAAATTACCCACTAGAATTGCCCCTTTTTTTTTTTTGGGTGGGAAATCATCAATGACCCTCCCACTCTGGGCGGAGCGGAAGGGAGTGTCAGACTCTTTCTGACTAAAACCCACCCGTGTTCCTTCAGTTGCCTGTGCCAGGGGCCACGGTATCTCTTTCGAACAACCCGCGACCTTGGCGGGCATCGGCCCTAGCGGACCCCGTCAGTTGGTGCTGACATCTCCTTGAGGCGCACGTGGAACACAACGCGCCGTCGACCCGGGCCTGGTCCTTACCGGACGGCGAGCTGCCCATTGCTCGCCATCCGCAAGCCCGCGCCTACGGTGGCCGGGAATCGGCTATCGATTCCCGATGCCCAGGGCGTCTCCTGCGGCGGCTAGGGGCGTGAGGGCGCAAAGATTGCCTCTCCCTCACGCGCTCCGCCTCCTCCTTCGCGAGCATCACTGCTTCCCAGAAGGAGGCGACAGCCTCCCATGCACTCTGGCTCCGTACCATGGCCCGGACTAGGGCCGGACGCGAGAGATCGCCGCCGCCGATCGCCTCCGTGAGGACACGGCGCCGGCGGTGCTCTGCCCAAGCTGGGCAGATCTCCACCGTATGCTCCACCGTGTCCTCCGGGACTAGAATTGCCCCTCTGATCTCAGTCTCAATCTGTCAAAAAATACTTCTCATTTCCTCACATTTTGACAAGTTTTTGAAGTGAAAACTTCTTTAGCGGCGTTGTACACTTTTTTGTAATGGGTAAATCATCAGGGATCAGGGTCACGTATCCTGACGCGAGTTTAACATTTTTTACCCATTACAAAAAAGTGTACGCCGCTAAAGAAGTTTTCATGACGTGACCCTGATCGTAAGATGACACGTGACCCTGATCAAAAATTCGTAAGGTTCCAAAATATCAAAAATTGAAAACAAGTATACAGGATCAAATTACAGACAGACAGACAGACAGTTACAGTAAACAACGTTAATATTCAAGTTTTCACTTCTGCCAGCACTCCCGGAGTGCAACCCGTAGCTTTTTTTTTTTATTTGTCGCCGAAATGAGACTGTGACTAGATTTTGAACATTTTAAATTATGAGAATTTTCCTTCAGAAGAAAAACAAAATACATGTATTCTACATGTGATGTATAACTGTTTTCGTTTTAAACCTATAACAAGTTGCAAAGACTATAGTAGTTGTATACAAAGCTTATTAAAAACCCGTCAACATTGACAAAAGGATAAACACAACAGCCTTTTTGACGAGCCTTTTACGAGACTTGTTAAAATCAAGTTTAACACCTTGTCGAAGAATGTACGTACACTACACAACATGGGTATGAAAACCACGCATGCATCTCATCATCATCATCATCATTTCAGCCGAAAGACGTCCACTGCTGGACATAGGTCTCCCCCAAGGACCTCCACTTCGACCGGTTCTCGCATCCAACGGATTCCTGCGGCCTTCACAAGGTCGTCGGACCACCTTGTGAGAGGCCTTCCAACGTTACGTCTTCCGGTACGCAGTCGCCACTCCTGAACCTTTCGGCCCTATCGGCCATCTGTTCTGCGAGCAATGTGCCCTGCCCACTGCCACTTAAGGTTGGCAATTCTTCGGGCTATGTGGGTTACCTTAGTTCTCCTGTTGATCTACTCATTCCTGATTTGATCACGCAGGGAAACTCCAAGCATAGCCCTCTCCATTGCCGTTTGGGTGACTTTTAGCTTTCTTTTCAGGCCCATTGTGAGCGACCACGTTTTACTGCCATAAGTCATCACAGCTAAGATCTACTCAAAATTAAAGTCAAAGTCATTTATAAAAGGCCTTTCTGAATGGCAAAATGTTTACAATAAAATAAATTTGGTTCTAGTCGCCCCTTCTAAAAGGTAGTTTCGTATGAAGAAGAAAGGGCAAGAACACAAAAAAACTGTTTAATCACAAGACAAATCTCTTGTGTCTACAGCAAACAAAACCTTTTTAAACTCCGGTCTAATAAAGACGTCTTCAAACCGTCACATTTAACCTACTTACCCTTCAAACCCGAACAGTGACAAAATAAAGTAAAGAACTCTATACTTTCTCCGACGAAGTTTCTCAAAGAGCTCGACTACTACACTAATTAGTATTGACAAAAGAATTCTTTTCTGTGTAGAATGCAAGAGGTTTTTTTTTTGTAATCAGTGTAAAGGAATCTTGATGTAGTTGTGCTATGAAAAAAGGGGTGAACAAATAAGTGAATTTTGGACGTGGTTGGTCACATTGCCAACCTCAGCTAACCCAGGGTACTCTACAAACAACCATCATCATCTGCCTAGCCTTTTCCCAACTATGTTGGGGTCGGCTTCCAGTCTAAACGGATGCAGCTGAATACCAGTATTTTACATGGAGCGGCTGCCTATATGATCTTCACAACCCAGTTACAGTTACCCCTTGGTAAGACTGGTCTCTGTCAGACTTTCGGGCTTCTAACTATCCGTAACAACTGTCAAAGATCCACGAATGACAGCCGGGACCAACGGCTTAACATGCTTTCCGAGGCACGGAGGGATCTCGGTATGTAAAGACGGTCACCAATCCACAGACCAACCGCGGCAAGCGTAGCTTAACCTGATCGATCGACGTGTGCGGCTGTTATTATTTAACCACAGGGCCCTACAAACAACCAACAACCAATAACCAACCAACCAACCATGAGAGACCGCCAGAAGGCTACAAAGAGGCTCAATTATATTTTAAACTGTGCATCATTAGAAGCGCAAAAAGTGACGGAGTCGGAGACGGAGTAGTAGGATGCCCTCGGGCTAGGCAGAGCGAAGATCGCTGCAGGGTGGCAGCTGGATGAGAGTTGTCGAGAATCGAGCTGGATGATGTGCAATTGGAAATGGGAAAGCCAAAAAAAAATAATTTGTTCAACTGTGGACTGCTGTAGGCTGACGATGGTAACTACAGTATTTATTCAAACACACTAAATATAAGTCTCTAGAATTAAAGTTAGAATATGTTTTAATATATTGTAATATACAATAATATTATAATATATTATAATATTAATATGTTATAATATTTCCATAGGTACCAGAATAGAACAAAAGAATGAAATACGAAAAATTGCTGACAAAAACTGACGAATACTCGGAACTAAAGTAACTGTTTGGATTAACATTAGGTACATCAAAAATTCAAATATGTAAATGTGAGGCACTCTATTTACCAAGTACTAGTCTATTTTTAACCGACTTTAAAGAGGAGGAAGTCCTATGTTCGTCTGTGTGTATTTTTTTTAATGTATGTTCTTCGATTTCTCCGTGATTACTGGGTAACCCGCACTGGACCTGCATGGTGGATTAAGGCCCACTCCCTCTCACAGAGGAGGCCTTTGTCCAGCAGTGGGAATATTAAAGACGAATTATATAATAGGGTGTTATTTGTATATTGAACATTTTATTCAGTGATAACAGAACGATCTGCTCTCACTTTCGAGATTAAACACCAGAAGGAGTTGTCTTTGGAGTTGGAAAAAGGAGAGATATTGCAAGGGCATGATTACAATTTCATGCAACTCTGTCTTCAGCGAAATCATGTTCAGAAAATCAATATACATAATGAAACACTTTAGGTATCAAGAATCAACCGAAATAAGCTTTGCCGGATTACGTAATTATTTTTTCATTTGATAAAGGAAGCTCTTGCTGTGGTCCCATTTATAAATTTTATTAACTTTGTTTTGGTAAATTTCAGTTTTTTTTTATCAGCCTTTTCTGTCCCACTGCAGGGCAAAGGCCTCTCTTTCCCCGCTTCCACTTATCCCTATCCAGTGCTGTTAAACGCCAATCCTTGTGGAAAGAGTCGAGTTCGTCCCGCCATCTCATTCTGGGCCTGCCGCGTTGTCGTTTGCTGCTGTTTGGGACCCATTGTGTGGTTACTTTAGCCCATAGCTCCTTCAGCATGCGACAGATGTGACCAGCCCAGTTCCATTTAAGCTTAGCAGCCGTGTGACCAACATCGGCAATTTGAGTTTTAGAACGCAGTATCGAGTTCCTTATACGATCAGTAAGTTTAACTCCAAGGATACTTTTTTTTTTTTTGGATGGGAAATCATCAAATGACTCCTCCCGCTCTGGGTGGAGCGGAAGGGAGTCAGACTCTTACTGACTAAAACCCACCCGTGTTCCTTCCTTAGCCCTTTATGTTCCGGGCCAGCGGTAACCCTTTCGGACAATCCCGCTGGCCCAGCAGGCTTCGGCCCTAAGGGGCCCCTCCCCGATGCTGACATCTCTTCGAGGCGCGCGTGGAACACGTACGCGCCGTCCGACACGGGCCTGGTTCTGATCGGACGGTGAGCTACCCATTACTCTTCGCCCGCAGGCCCGCGCGTACGGTGGCCGGGAGTCGGCACGCGGCTCCCGACGCCTGGGGCGTCCCCCGCGGCGGCTGAGACGGGAGGCTCTCTCCCTGAACCGTCCCGCCACCTCCTTCGCTAGCATGACTGCTTCGCAGAAGGAGGTGACTGCCTCCCACTCAATTCCAAGGATACTGCGCTCCATTGCTCGCTGACAGACCCCGAGTACGGACTTTTAACGATTGGTTAGTGACCATGTCTGCGCTCTAAAGGTGAGGATAGGAAGAATGCACATGTCCATGTGTTTTCTCTTCAGTGAGAGAGGAAGAGTTTCTTTCATTATTTGCTTCATCGACCAACAGCACCAAGCGTAACATAGGAATTGGGGCAGTGAGGATTGAATATGTCCATGAGTATATATACCTCGGCCAAATAGTCTTGTTCCAGGCAAGACACGATTAAGAAGTTGCTCGACGCACCGAGAACGCCTGGAAGAGCTATTGGCCGATGAAGGAAATTTAAAGTAATCTTCAATATTTTTGTTCTTCTCCATAGGTACCTTCTACGTTTTGTAATGGGCAACTAGCTTCGTATGTGTTTTCTGACTGACCGACTTCTTGACATATCAAAAGTTCCTGTAAATGGTTTAATTGAAATAAATGCTTTCGGCCTTATTACAAAACAAGATTTATCTTTAGACCCAGGTTTAAACCATCCAGCTATTTTTAAATTTCGAACTATAATCCGACGAAGCTAAAGTTTTTATTACAAAAACTGACGTTAAACCCGAGTCTAAGTTGTCAATTTTGCATTAAGAACTTTATGTTTGTCGGAATAAAGTTCAAAATAGAGTAACTGGCTTGAAGGTTTAGACTAGGTCTAAAATTAGATCTCGTTTTGTAATAAGACGGTTTGAGTTTGAGCTTAATACATACCTAATTTGTTCCACTTTCTTAACATAATGTTGGTGATGTTATAGAATTTCCTGTCAATGTTGTATACATAGTAAATAGTGGCATACAAATTTTTGAATACGTATTTTTTGTAAGGTAGGTAAGTCGGTACCTACGACTACTAAAAGTGGAACGTAAAAACGCTTTTTACAAAAAAAAAACCGACTTCTACAAAGTGCAAAATAACTAAACTATCTTATTGTATGCTGCACCCGTTGACGTCATCACGTCAACGCTCGCGGCGGCTGTCGCTGAAAACCAGCGCTGGGGCTCTGTCTCGCTTAGCGTCGTAGCATTAAAGCTCCTACAAACAGGCGCGACACGCGATAAAATCGCGCGCGACACAAAGGCACCGCTCGTTGCGCGGCTTGCGGTGCCTTTGTGTCGCGTACGATTTTATCGCGCGTCGCGCCTCTTTAAAGGAGCCTTTATGCTGCGCGATGGCCGTTTCGCGTGGTTGTGAGGCATATTATCCCGTTAATATTTTTTTGTGTTCTTTATCTGCGTCGTGTTTACCGATAATAAACGTAATTTATTTATTTTTTAGGGTTCCGTACCTCCGTAGGAAAAAACTTTGTTGTGTGTCCGTCCATCTTCTGTCAAGACCCTTTATCTCGGGAACGCATGGAGGTATCGAGTTGAAATTAAAACCATATACTCAAGTCTGCCGTCACTTGAAGCTGTGAAAAAATCAAACTTCTAAGTAAACGTAGAAAATCGGCCGTTTATGCCGCAAAAAACGTATATTTCGACACTTTCAAGGGAAAATGTATAGAGTACTTTCCGTTGACCTAGAATTATGAAATTTGGCAAGAAGCAAGGTCATGTAGTCAAGGGAAAAATCCGAAAATCGTAAATTTGTAGTTACATAAAACAATTTAAAAAATCCCGTGATAAACTATTTACATACCTACAAATATGTACGGAACCTTCGGTGCGCGAGTCCGACTCGCACTTGACCGGTTTTTTTCTTTTCTAACTTTAATTTCCGAAGTTGGTGGCAAAAAACGAAAGTACAAAAACAAAGGCAAGATAATGTGATTTTCGTTTCATAACTTTAAATAAGATCCCGCATTACTTCAAGTAGGTATACAAAAGATTATGAACTATAAAAGAAAAAAGATAAACAGTGTTGGTACGGAAGGAAAAGATCGTGTAATCGGATGGAAAAGCAAACATGACCTTTTTTCTTTATACCTTTCAGGAAGGTTAGCAGGTTTTCACTGAGATCCAATTAACTGTATTTTGCCTTTCCCAAGTAGCTATATACAGGGTGAATTTTACAAGTGGGCGTGGATGACCGACGACTGACCAGATGTCGATAGTTCCAGAAAGTTCTAGCATCGAAATTTCTAGAACGATCTTGACTCTACTAGTTCTGCTACTCAATACTAGATGGCGCTAGTGGTAACTAATGTCACCATGTACCAGGCATTAATTGTAGCGCGCAATATTATTATTAAAGATATGATTAATCTCTTAGTAAGAGAGAAATACTTTTCGCCTTGGGCAGCTTAGGAGGATCACACACTACAACACGCTACACGATTGAAGCGCGGGAAATGGAGCCATATTCCCCGCGATGCGCGTTTTTATTACAGGTTCGTTCGTTGTTGGTTCGCAGTCGGATCCCTACGTACCTCCGAAAGCACGTTAAGCCGTTGGACTCGGCTGCCATTCATAGATCAGTGGCAGTCGTTACAGGTTGTCAGAAGCCCAAAAGTCTGAAAATCAGTCTTACAAAGAGGGATCGTGTTATCAATTAACTGGGTTGTGGAGGTCAGATAGGAAGTCGTTTTACGTAAACTCCTGGTATTCAGCTACATCTGATTAGACTGAAAACCAGTCTCAACATAGTTGGGAAAAGGTAAGACAGATTGGTGGGCATTTACCAAATCGAGGCCATCAGATCACAACCTACACAACACTCAAAATTACACGTCATCCTTCCAAGAAGGCTAGCTTTTGACCTAATATTTTAGGCCCTACCCTCCTTTATTAAGATATTATAAGGGTACACCTCGTAAATGGTATAATAAAAGGGAGCGATGTCCGTCGATCAAAGAATGTAGTCCGTTTTTACAGCCTCCCGAGTAAGAGAATTACTAGAGATAAAAAGTAAGTGAACATCTTCATTCTGATGTTTTAATGGTGTGCTTGTAGGATGTAATGTTATTGTCTGAGCACGTATATAGATAGACCTAGATAACGCCAGTATCACGATTTATATGAAAACCAAGCGTGTAATTTTTACCCGACTGCGTCAGAAGGAGGGTTATGTTTTTGGAGTGTATGTATGTTTCTTTGGCACGCTCTGTAGCCTAAACGGCTTGATCGATTTCAGCTTGAGAGGTGCCGTTAGATTCGTCTTAATTGTGAGAGTGACACTGAGTATATCAAAATAGAAAAAAATTAAAATGGGCGATTTTTGGCGCAATATTGTCTTAAAAAAAATCTCAAAACCTATCGAGTGGGATATCAAAATAAAGGGTTTCAAAAGGTGATTACAAAAATATATTTAACTTATATGGTTAAAAGTAATTCGAAGTGGCAAATCGCAAAAAACACGTACCAAGAACTAAATCGTTTGCGAAATCTTTCACATTTGTAAACTAAAAAGCTGGAAATAAAAAAAGTAATTTAAAAAATAAAAAAACCGACTGCCGTAAAAAACTTAAGCCAAAAAACTAAAAAGCTAAAAACAAGGCCATTTTAAATTAAATAAAAGTTGGTAGCAGGCGGGACCCATACCATTTTTATTATAAATTCAAATGGGTCCCGCCTGCTTCCAAGTTTTATTTAATTTAAAATGGCCTTGTTTTTAGCTTTTCAGTTTTTTGACTTAAGTTTTTTACGGCAGTCGGGTTTTTTATTTTTTAAATAACTTTTTTTATTTGACTACCTACTATGACGTCACAAGTACCATTTAGTAATGGGAAAATCAAATGGATTCAAAGACGCCGATGTGTGCGGCACCCGTCTCGCTCCACCCCCGGGGCCGAGCGCAGCGCTCACGCTCACCCAGCCAGCAGTACACAGGACTGAGCGCATAAGTGGCGGCTTACGATTTTTGCGCGTAAGCTGGTGCGATTTTTGGCACGAGAAGTAGTTGGTCTTTGGTTATCTAGGTGTGTCTATATCTGTGTTTCTAAGGTATGAAATCACTAGCGTGCACTCCGCACGCTCCCTCCTAGCGAGTGAGGCGGACATATTCTGTGGTTCTCTTAGTGAATTCACAAGGAATCAGTGGGTGAAGGTTCCATAGAACTCGATTCTTACCGGCTTGCCTTTGAAAAAAGCACAGTCAGTATTCTATAGACAAATAATATAATCACATTAAAGATATCTACACCGGCTTACCTCTTACATAAATTTACCCTTCGCTACTGCTAGGAATGCATTGTTAACACTTAGTTATAGATGAGATCCACAGGAGAGCCAAGGTAACCGGCACAGCCCGAAGAATTGCCAAACTTGGTAACACACACCACTTGGTGCCACACTGCTCGCAGAACAGACGGCCGATGGGACGGAAAGGTTCTGGAGTGGCGACCGCGTACCGGAGGACGTAGCATTGGGAGGCCTCCCACAAGGTGGACCGATGACTTGACCGATGGCTTTGTAAAGGCGGCAGGAATCCGCTGGATATGGGAAGAACAGAACCGGTCGAAGTGGAGGTGCTTGGGGAAGACCTATGTCTAGCAGTGAACATCTTTCGGCTGAGATGATGATAATGAGTTATTATAGATGTTAGTAAATATTAAGTTAGTTTATGAGCATTTATCGCATTGGAATTATGCTGTAACGGTAGACAGATAAATTAAAACCTAAAAGAAACCGTTGTAATATTATAATTTTGGTAATTGCTTTTCCGTGCACGAACGTGCGGTTACGTGCGGTCGTGTGATCAAAGTCAAAGTCAAATTATTTGCTTCAAATAGTCGCATAAAAGGCACTTTTGAACGTCAAATTGAACAAGAAAATAGAATTGATTCTAGTTGCTCCTTCTAAAAGGTAGTTTCGTATGGAGAAAAATGGACAAGAAACTCCACCGTTATCGCTCGATCGGCCGCATTTGGTGATGGGGCCCGCTGGGCATGGCGGGCTGATACCACCATACACCTAATCTACCACGGAAGAGCACTGATTCCCAAGATACAGATTTTTACCTAGTTTGGAATTCAGGAGTTCATATAGTTTTAGTCTACACACTTAAATTATTTGTATCCTTTGTTCTTAGAAATTTAACTGTATTAGACTATATTTTACCGGTCGAAGTGGAGGTGCTTGGGGGAGGCCTATGTCCAGCAGTGGACGTCTTTCGGCTGAAATGATGATGATGATGATGAGACTATATTTTATTTAGTCCAAATAAACGTTATTATTATTATTATACCAGTAGGGATGCGCTGAATGTATACAATTATCCCCGAGCCTCCGACTCATGGTAGTAGAAGGAACAGAGGGATTTTAGTCGGTAGGAGTCCGACATAACCCCCCATTTTTCCCTCACGGAGGGTATCCATAAGGAATTCCAAAGGGTGGGCGTTTTGGGGGACTGTCTTATGAAATTTTGACGTTCGAAAAGTGCTGGTTCTCAGCCTAATTTGAATAGATGACTTTTTGTTTTCATTTTAATAATGTTTAACGTCCATGTAATAGGGGACGAGCTAATTGCCACTCAAATCCAGACTCCGCGCTAGTACAGACGCCAGCACATCAAGTTACTACAACCTGTCAAATTTATTTACTAGATTTCAACCTTATTGCTAAAGTATAAGGTTCAATAATTATAATAATTATATTTTTTTATTTTTTTTTAGTTATTATAATTTTGTTTGTGTTTAGCTGCGCCCCGCGGTTTCACCCGCATAAGTGTCGATCCCGTGGGAATATCGGGATAAAAAGTAGCCTATACGTTAATCCAGGGTGTCTACCTCCTTACAAAATTTTATCAACTTTGGTAGAGCCGTTTGAGCGTGAAGTAGTAGCAAACATATAAACACACATACTCACAAACTTTCGCCTTTATAATATTAGTTTGAAGTGTTATATCAATACCTATCTCGTCTGCGGAGTTTCACTTGCTAATTTAATTTGACCCGGTATAATAGTAGCCAAAAGCAAAAATCAAAATCGAAATGTTTTATTTCACATAAACCTACATGGGCACTTATGAAACGTCAGAAGCTAGGTGCACGGTTCCAATTTATTGGTCGTTTCCTATGGAGAAGAACCGGCAAGAAACTCCACGGTTACTCTTTTTAAAAATAATTGGCTTTTACAATGTTTCCAGATTACAGTAGGTATGGGAGGACAGCGCAGGCCTGTCAACAAGTACCAAGTACTTGATAAAATAAAAAATGGTCTACAGATCTAAAGTCTATAAGGCCTACAAAGTCCTCACATTTACAAAATAAGAATCTATCAAAAGAATAATAAAAAAAAATTAAATTAATAAAACCTACTAAAACCAAGTGTGTGGTTTCAATGGGAATCATAATTCCCATTGAAACCACTAATAAAGAGGTGAAAAATTTGAATTGTCTCTACTGCCTGTTACTGTCCCACTGTAGGACAGAAGTCTCTTCTCATACGGTGAAGGCATGAGCATTGATCACCACGCTTGCTCAATGCCGGCTGGCAAAGAAAAAAAAATAGATATTTATATGAACTAGGTTATAATACCAGAGGGGCAATTCTCGTAATTTTAAGAACATTCACAGTCTGGGGGCCTACAAAGGCCACTTTGGAGAATCATAAAAGGATAACAATATTATGAATTATAATATGGTGAAGACAGTCCGTGTTTTTCTTTTTTCGCTGCACTACGTAGGTACAATCAAAGAGATTGGGATTGAATTGATTGGTATTTTAGCACAGACACAAAAAATAACTAAAAATCCATAACCAATTGGAATTAGATACGATTAACTTAACAGTTAACTGTCTATTATGATTCATAATGTTATCCTTTTATAAATTATAATTGGCGAAGACAGTCCGTGTTTTTCTTTTTTTCGCTGCACTACGTAGGTACAATCAAAGAGATTGGGTTTGGATTGGATTGATTGGTATTTTAGCCACAGACAAAAAAATAACTGAGAAATGCTTTACCAATGGGATTTGATACGAGTTATAGTTACCGGCACGGATCTTGAGCGCTCGACGGTAGAGTGGGAATCGCTTTGCGCATCGTACACTTATGGCAAAGTAAAACATAATATTATATAATAATAATATTATTATTATCATAATCACTGTACGACAATATATATACCCCGCTCCCGCGCCTCACTTCATACCACCAAAGGGACCCAATAACTCACTTTTGCGCAGGTGAAGGTCAGCGCTCAAGATCCGTGCCGACAATTGTACTTAACAGTTAACTGTCTATTATGTTATCTTTTTATGATTCTGCCAAAGTGGCCTTTTTAGGCCCCCTGACCTCAGTCACAATCTGTCAAAAAATACCTCTCTAATTTTCCTACATTTTGACAAGTTTCTGACATTTGTTCGTCGCCGAGATGAGACTGCGACTAGATTTAGAACGTTTTAAAAATTACGAGAATTGGCCTTCAGGTTGCCTAAGGATGTCCTTCAACGATGTCAGTGATGTCCACGATAAACTTAGAAAATACCTTTATCAAAATCGGCCTCTAATGTTCCCACAGCGGCCTCATCTCTGTGAGAGGGAGTGGGCCATAACACCACACAGGCTCAGTGCGGGTTGGTGGATGTCACGTCTTCGATCTTTTAGGGTTTCGTACCCAAGGGGTAAAAACGGGACCCTATTACTAAGACTTCGCTGTCTGTCCGTCCATCCGTCTGTCTGTCACCAGGCTGTATCTCAAGAACCGCGATAGATAGACATTTGGAAATTTTCACAGATGATGTATTTCTGTTGCTGCTATAACAACAAATACTAAAAATAGAATAAAATAAATATTTAAGGTGGGCTCCCATACAACAAACGTGTTTTTTTCGGCGTTTTTGCCTTGTGGTACCTAACCCTTCGTGTGCGAGTCCGACTCGCACTTGGCCAGTTTTTTTAGTTCTATGACATGTCGGTTTTCTCACATGTTTATTTTCACCCTTTTGAGAGCAGGGGTGATGAAATTAAATACACAAAGTAAAGTGCTTGCCTCTGTTCAAACATACACAATGGTACTTGCCCGGAATCCCATGAAAATGATTACATAAAAATTCAGCCAAGCAATATTCGACCCTAACATGTTCACATCACACATACCTCCGCACATTGCAGCCTTCTTCTGTAAGCCCAGCTTACCCTTTAACTGAAAAAAAGGACGCAAATGGAATCCGAGATGGCGTCGAAAATATTTTGTTTGCAAACCTTTTTAGTTGAAACATCGGGTAACACCTGTTCTCACGTTTACCTATGAATTTATTTAGAGCCCCTCTCACAGAATTGTACAGAAGGTCCGTTTCATACAACGAGCAAAAACGCACGCACACATAGACATGCAAGTGCCCTCGTGACTGGCATTTGTTTGAGATACACACACACGTCAGAATCAACTTAAACTCAAACCCTCTTACTAATAAACGTATTATATCAGATGAATGAAGAAGACAAAGCGTAATGTAACTATACAAATGCTGTATAGAAAGAAAGAAAGAAAGAAAATACGTTTATATGCGGCAAACGTGACGCATAAAAATAAAAACACAAACAAAAAATAAAACAAAATAACAATTTGGGAGAAAGTATGCGTCACATCTACGCAAAACGGCCATCGCTCAGCATAATGCTAAAACCCTATACAAGACAGAGCCCCAGCGCTGGTTTTCAGCGACAGCCGGCGTTGACGTGATGACGTCAGCCAGTGCAGCAAACGATTAGATATAAACAAAAACAACAATCAAAATAGGAAATAAAATATACAAAACAAAAAGATAACTAAAAAATATGATATCAATGGCAACATTCCGGGCAACGAATCACGCGCCGCCGCCGGTTACCTATTTATTAGTAATCTGTGCGCGAGCGCAACTATCACAAAGCTATCTTATACATAGATTTGACATACGTATCGTATCGTATATTACGTTTGTTACGGACGGATTTATATACGGACGTTTATTAGTAAGAAGGAAAGCATTTATTTGAACTCAACCAATTACAGACACTTTTGAATTGTCATGGGGTTGGACAATCAGAAAGATTAAGCTGGTTGCCCTTTTCAAAGCGTAGTAGTAAGCACCTTTGGAGAAGAACGGACAATAAACTCCACGGACACTCTTCTAAATCATTAAATTGTTATAAAATAATGGGCACATCATTCATGTTGATTTTTTAAATTAATTATACATATGAGAACGTGTAAAAAAAATAAAAAAAACTGGCAGTGCGAATTAGACTCGCACACGAAGGGTTCCGGCAAATACGTTTGTTGTATGAGAGCCCCCTTAAATATTTCTTTATTCTGTTTTTAGTATTTGTTGTTAAATTGTCAACTGTCAGGCAGGACACACAAAATCACACACAAAAGACACACATCACACACATCAAAATTTTCCGTTTTTACAAAAATTATTTTGAAAAAATCATTCAGTCTCAAAAAATCGCAAAGAATGTGTGCAATTTGGATGGAGTACCAATGAAACTGTGGAGTTGACGCTGTGTGAGCATGCGTGTTCTATTGCGCCGCCCGTTCGATGTCCACCGCGCACAGGATGGATAAGCACATGAAGTAATTTTTTGCTCTATTGGTGTAATTGCTGTATGGCGTTCCAGCAGGAGGATAAATAAATAAATAGCGGCAACAGAAATACATCATCTGTGAAAATTTCAATTGCTATCGCGGTTCATGAGATACAGCCTGGTGACTGACAGACAGACAGATGGAAAGTGGAGCCTTAGTCCCGTTTTTACCCTTTGGTTACGGAACCCTAAAATACGTACGCGTCTATGTGTGCTATTTACGCTGTGTTGAGTCAACCTTTTGGAGTATTCTCTGGTCCTTGTTTTCGTACCTGTCGATAATTTTATTTTGCTACTTTCGCTGCTTGTTCGAAAGTGTAAACGTGTTTAGGGTTTTCGCCTCTTTTCCCAAACTTTCCTGTAGGTGTTCTAGACCGGTACTGAAAGTTCAGTGATCCTATTTACAGTGTGTTTTCAGTTTCACGAGTCAAAGTGTTTGAGGAAGGAAACGGTAGGTACTTTCTTTTGTGACAACATTCTTTTCTTAGACCGCTTGTTTGATGCGCAGAAGCGTAACGTGTCTTGGCGGGACCCCGTATTAAAAATTTGTTTGGGAGCCCTTATGAAGGTTAAAAATTTCTCACAGAACAAAAAAAAAATGTTTCCATAAAATTAAAAGAAATATTTATCACACTAATATTATAAATGCGAAAGTTTGTGAGTGTGTGTATGTGTGTGTTTATATGTTTGTTACTTCTTCACGCTCAAACGGCTGGACCAATTTTGATAAAATTTTGTATGGAGGTAGCTGGCACCCTGGATTAACATATAGGCTACTTTTTATCCCGATATTCCCACGGGATCAAAACTTATGCGGGTGAAACCGCGGGGCGCAGCTAGTTCATCATAATTATATATCTGTCACTTTTTCCAAAATTTCTTTTTTACATTTCTTATATTAAAAAAAAAATTGGGAAGTTTTTATTAATTTTTGCTTACGCACGTTGGGGGCCCCCGTGGCCCGGGGGCCCCGTATAATTGATAAAGCAGTTACGGCGGTAGCTACGCCCCTGTTGATGCGTTTTGGCTTGCAGCTTGTAGAATGGCATTATTTATGAGCAGTTACATTAAAAGTTGTCTGTGTGGTGCCGGACTTAAAGAATAGCACCACCCTATATTTCCCGTGGGTGACGTACAAGGCGACTAAGGGTCGTACCGGAGAATGGGCAGCAGCGTTCTCTATGCATTCCACCACCATACCATACTGCGATCACCAACCCGCCTGCCAAGCGTGGCGATTATGGCAAACCCCCCCTTTTGGGGGAGGCCTATGTCCAGCAGTGGACGTCTTTCGGCTGAAATGATGATGATGATGATGATGACATTGAAAGCTGTCTGCCTCGTTCGTCTAGTGGTCACAAGCGCTACTGCTGAGCATGAGGTCATCATCATCATCTGCCTAGCCTTTTCCCAACCATGTCGGGGTCGGCTTCCCAGTCTAACCAGATGCAGCTGAATACCAGTATTTTACATGGAGCGACTGCCTATCTGACCTCCACAACCAATACGATAGTAATACGATGCCCCTTGATAAGACTGGTTGTCAGACTTTCGAGCTTCTGACTACCCGTAACGACTGTCAAAGATCCACGAATGACAGCCGGGACTAACGGCTAAACGTGCTTTCCGAGGCGCAGAGGAGTCACGGTATGTAAAGATGGTCACCCATCCACAGACCAACCGCGGCAAGCGTAGCTTATCCTGATCGATCGACCTGTGCGTCTGTGATTATATAGCCACGGACCCCCTCGCACACACACAAATTAAATGTAGAAATTATAAGCTGTCATCACAAATATTTTTTTTAAAATATGAATAAACATTCAAAATTCAATTCATTTAGAACACACGTTTTTCTTGCCGTAAAAACTACGGTTTATACGCCGTTTTCAGGCATGGTCGTCAGTGTTGTATGGATCACTATGAAAGCTTGTTGACACACGTTTTTTCTACGCCGCGGTTTACTCGCCGTACCGTAAAGAAACCGCGACGTATACAAAAGGCTTTACATTACTCAATTAATTTATTCATTACAATACTCCGGTAATGTAATTATCAACAATAACAAAAGCTGTCCTATCTAAACAATACACCCTATAGCACAATAATTAATGCGTCAAATCAGGCGAGGCAATTAAATTGCTCTACTTAAACGGACCTGTTTTCATCCGTAAACGTGAATTAATGCTAACAAAAGACCAATCAAAATTAATGAACGCGTTCAGTTATCCAATACTCAGCCTTCCAAAACGTAAACATTTAGTCATTAAACAACATAACATGAGATTAAACAAAATATCATGGCAACCTATTTCCCTAAAGAGTCGGCAGACTCAGTGCCGGATTAGTCACGTAGCAGGTGTAGCAAATGCTACAGGCCCCGCGCTGTCGGGGGCCCCGCCCTTAGACGCACAAAAAACAAGTCATGGTACCCTATACCACAATTAGGTTCATTGAAATATTAGGTAAGCATGGTCAAAAGAAATTTAAGCTCTCCGACATGGGATGTAAAAAATTTTCGAGCTCGCTTCGCTTGCTCATGCATACAAGGTTCTCTTAGAACTTTCATTCACTGTTAAATCACGCGATAATATGCGAGAAATAAATCGTGTCGGTTTTTACAAAAGTACTATACTGAGCATTGTTTGAAGAAAGTCATTTGGATTTGGCTCAAGTAGTTCAACTGATATGAAACGGAAAAGAACGTATTTGTTAAGAAACATTGATTTGACTAGTAGAAAAATTCTTCTGCTCGACAACGTATTGTAAATCACGCAATGAATGCAATGAATTGTCAAAATTTATGAAGTTAAGATTGTGAGAGTGTGATGCAATTATGTACGGTCAGCAACAAAAGTCGATTAACACTTCAGTTTTTTTAATCTCAGTTATTGAGCAAAATATTTATTAAAGATGCAACTTTGAACAAATATTTTGCTCAATAACTGACATTTAAAAAAACGGACGTGTTAATCGACTTTTGTTGCTGACGTACAACGTTATAATTCGTCGACTTCGTTTGACGTGCGGCCAAAATCGGAACTGACGGTGCCATCTCGTTTTGTCAATACACTTTCTGTGACAATTTCAGAAATACCTAAATGTTTACCAAAAGGCCCACTTGTAAAGGTTTTATTCCTTTCACAGTTATTTTATCTCTGACAGCTGCAGCGCTATAGCAACCTTATTACTACAACAATAAAGATCACTATGATTTTGATAGACTTGACAGTTGCAGCAACCCATTAGCAACGTTATTGTCACGAGATTAAAGATTATTGTAATATTGGCAGTGATGCAAAATCAGAGGTAAATAAAATAACTGAGAATGGACTGGACCTCTCAACCTGTCAGTTTCGTTTATATAATCAATAAATAATAATAATAAACTTGAGAGGTTTTCTTTTTGAGTATTAAAAAAAAAAACATAGTTTCCAAGAACTCCGTAGATGGCGTTGAACTGACTACGTTACTAGGTGCCAAAGCCAAAATGCTTGGAAAAAAAAAAACATTGCGTCACGTCCACACGTCACATAATTATGCTCGTTGACAGACACTTTCGTTTGCTTTCGTTTTACGATCTCAAAATTACATCCAAGTGAAATAATCAAAAAATGATGTGACGTTCCGTTCCTTGCAGTAAATTACCAAGTTCAGCGCCATCTATCCAGCGACTAGGGAAGAGTTAAAAAAGAAAATCCCTCATACAGAAAAAACACGGCAAAATATAAAAAAAAAACAAAAACTAGTAGCAGTTTACAAGGAGCCTTAGGTACTAGGTGCTTACAAATGCCCTGGACCGCACACTAGGATTCCCTGTGTCGTGGGGGTCAGCCTATGATGTTCCCACTGTTGGGGCACAGGCCTCCTCTCTTCAAGAGGGAGTGGACTGATAATCTACCACGCAAGCTAAGTACTGGTTGGTAGATGTCACATGTCTTCGAATTTTTGGTTCTAGGACATGTCGGGTTCCTCACGATGTTTTCCTTCACCATTCCTGACCAGATCAGTGGTTATGAAATTATTTACACAAAATAAAACGCTTGCCTTTTTTTTTTGGTTGCGGAATCATCAAATGACCCCTCCCGCTCTGGGCGGAGCGGAAGGGAGTGTCAGACTCTTACTGACTAAAACCCACCCGTGTTCCTTCCTTTAGCCCTTTATGTTCCGGGCCAGTGGTAAACCTTTCGGACAATCCCGCTGACCCGGCAGGCTTCGGCCCTAGCGGGCCTCTTCATATGATGCTGACATCTCTTTGAGGCGCGCGTGGAACACGTACGCGCCGTCCGGCACGGACCTGGTCCTGATCGGACAGTGAGCTACCCATTACTCTCCGTCCGCAGGCCCGCGCCTACGGAGGCCGGGAGTCGTCCTCTGACTCCCGACGCTCGGAGCGTCTACCGCGGCGGCTGGGGTTTGAACCAACGACCTACCAGTCATAAGTCAAGACGGTTGCTCTCAAGTTTATGTTACACAACTAATAAAAAAAACAACAAACTATAACTAAACTAAACCATATCACAGTCAAAGAAATCAAACAGTAGGTACACGTTTGGAATAGCACGATTCAATACACAACAATCGAGATAAAACTGCCGGCTGTATTTTTTACTTGGAAACCTTTTTATCCAGCTACCACTGAGTGTCGTAACACTATTTTTCTGTACAGGATCAACTGTAAGGTATAGCTCTCGATTTAGTAAATCGGGTAGCACTGAGATCAATATCTTTGCGATACGGGACAAGTAAGAAAGGAATAGAGAATCAAAAACTGGGAAAAGATTAGAATAAGATTCGAGAATATACTTGGTAGTATATAAAAGGCTTGTAGATATTTAATCGCATGTAAGGATTTTAATAAATATGCTATTCTATCCTGTTTTACCTATATTTTTGATTTGGCTCTCAAAACGGTGAAGGAAAACATCGTGAGGAAACCTGCATGTCCTAGCAACAAAAATTCGAAGACATGTGACATCTGCCAACCCGCACTGGGCCCGCGAGGTGGATTATGGCCCGCTCCCTCTCACCGAGAGGAGGCCTGTGTCCCAGCAGAGTGGGAACATTATAGGCTGATTATGATGACATTTTTGACAAGTTTTTGACATTCAAACTATGTCCAATGAAGATTCAGAGAAGTTATTACTTGTGTTAAAGTAAATATTGTTTTAGTATTAAGTATCATTTTATACACATATTTTTATTGGTACATATGTACCAATAAGAATTTGTTGATCGAACGGTTTTTCTGGGAATCACGCTAGACGAGAAATTACAATGGGGACCTCACATAACATCTCTTGCGGGGCGGCTTAGCTCGGCCGCTTATGCTGTTAGAAAGATTAGACAATTAACTGATGTAGAAACCGCGCGTTTAGTCTATTTTAGCTGCTTTCACAGCTTAATGTCGTACGGAATTTTACTATGGGGTCGAGCTGCTGACATTGAATCCATCTTTATTTTGCAAAAGAGAGCTGTCAGAGCCATTTATAATCTACGTCGCCGCGAATCTCTCAGGGAACTTTTTAAAAGGATTAATATTATGACGGTACCTTGCCAATTTATTTATGAAAATATTATGTATGTTAGAAAAAATCTACATCTTTTTAATAAAATAAGCGATAGACATAATTTTAATACTAGAAAAAAAGTAAAATACATCAACCATTTTTTAGATTAGCCAAAGTAAATACATCTTTTATGGGGTACTGTGTTAAATGTTACAATAAAATACCTTGTGATATATTGCAATTAAATGAAAGAAAATTTAAAACTCACATTAAACGTACACTTTGTAAACAAGCATACTATAAATTAGAAGATTATATCCAAGATAAGAACGCTTGGAAACATGCTGGTCCTGCTCCATAGGACAATCTAGAGTCTAGACAAAATCAAACTGGTTGCTAATTTAATTGTAAAATTGATTCTTTCTTCTTTTTTTTGACGTTGATTTATATTCTGTAACTACTTAAACTCACACCCTGACTTATTACTTGTAATTTTTTATTTTAATGAAAATCGTTCATTTTTACCATGTTTGTAAATATGTGAGCACCATGTATCTATTAGATAATTAATTTATGTCATGTTTTCATTTTTAATTCTTTTACCTATTTTGGTATAGTAATTTTATTTTATTTTAGGTGCATCGTCTTCACATATTATTATATAATTAATGTATACAAAATATTGTAAAACATTTTAAAAGAGTAACGGTGGAGTTTCTTGCCCATTATTCTCCATACGAAAACTACCTTTTGGAATGGGCGACTAGAATCAATTCTATTTTTTCGTAATTTTTGACGTTCAAAAGTGCCTTTTAAGTGCCCACTTGAAATAAATGTTTTGACTTTGACTTTGAAGTATGTGATTATTTAATCAATTAATGTTACCTCCAATCGCCTGAAACACAGGATTACCTAGTTCAGGCACAAATCATGGGTGAACTCGACATAGATTTAAGAAAAACTGTATTTACGTGTCTTTATATTTTTGAATAAATTTTATTATTATTTATTGATTGTCGCTAAGATGAGATTACTACTAGATTTTAAAAGTTTTTAAAGGCATGGCAAGGAACTTAATCGAACCTCAAATAATTCCCATATTGCTTTCCTAAAAGTATTATTGATCACATCATCATTTCAGCCAAAAGACGTCCACTGCTGGACATAGGCCTCCCCCAAGCACCTCCACTTCGACCGGTCCTGTGCTTCCCGCATCCAACGGGTTCCTGCGGCCGTCACGATCACTCTAATATAATGATCGAGCCTCTTTTAGTGAACCTCAAATAATTCCTATTATGAGGTCCTGAAAATACTAAATAGCGAAGTAACTGCGGTCAACTTGGATGTAGCGCTCATCGGTCGCTGCCGCAGCGCCGCTCGCTTCGCTTACTCGGCTCACGCGCGGTTTGTCATATTTCTAACCTAACCTAACTTATTTTGTCGAGTTGCCCTAACTTAGTCACTGCGACCGACATTGAGAAAAGGTCTGAAAGTTTGAAAGAACCTTATTTATTAAAACATTGTGGATCATTAGAATCTCAAAAGGTTAAATTAACTACATGTATGTCCCTAGGTTCCCCTTTTGATGATACATTGTTTTTATAAGCACAAGAACCCTCAAAAATGCCAATTTAAACCGTTGTCAACAGAGACCTAGTGTATAAATTTGACAACTATGAATGAAAAAGATAAACATAGGGACACAGTATATATCCTTTTCATTCAGTTTATGAAATATCTTTTAAACTGGTCCAATATGGGAGGAGGAAATAGGCGAGAGTCAAACCTCGAATTATGACTTTTAACTAAGGTTTTTTCTAAAGTCTCTCCAACCACATTGCCTCTTAATTACCATTAAAATAAAGTTGATATTTGTTTAACTTGAAATAATATTAATTTGAAACATTAGTTTGGATAGACTTTATGTATGCAAAAGGCATAGTTTCAGTAGGTATAATAATAATAGGGCCTAAACCAACCTATGCGGTTGGAAATGGACCTCTCAATTATAGCTGTAATTAATGGCCAGAAATTATATTGCTTGAACACACAGAGCAGAGAACAGAGTAGTTGAATTGATAATGGTATTATATTTTGAAAACTAGTCTCTTCCCGCGACTTCGTCCCCGTAAACTTTCTTGCGCATCGCCTGCCCGCGCTATTTAGCGTTCTTTCTGACTTTTTTCCTGTTGCTCAGCTTCTATGGGTCTTAGCGTTATGTAAAATAGCCTATAGCCTTTTTCAAGAATTTGGCTATCAAATGCAATTTTTTTTTTAAGCTGACTTGCAGTTCCAGGGATTAGCGATAGTAGATAGATGTAGATAAGTATAGATACCACCTTTCAGGACACCCACAACATCTGTAGGTGGCATACTGTCAGCTCCAAACGGCAAAGAAACATGGACATACATTACAGTTTGTGTTTCTATAAGTACTTGAATGGCACTTATTACCAGTTGTATATCATACCTGGAGAAACTTTGGCTCCTAAAACACAAGCTTTGGCCTAGTTTAGGAGGCATCAGTTCGCTCATTAATGTTACTCTATATACACCGTGTTCCAGACGACGTACAGTTAACAAACGTCGGATATAGTTGAAGTTTAGTAAGAACCCGATGGATGTTCTCGTATAAAATATAATTTTAATAATAGAAAACAAACAACTCATTTATCAAATTAAACTTCAGTCGACAACATCCATCGGTTTCTTACTAAACTTCAACTATATTCGACGCTCCTGCATACTTATCTCTTTTGTTCACTGTACATAAACTTCGACCAGTCAGATAAGCATTTTTCAATACAGACACATTAATGGATTATTATTATTTTTTGTTAATTTTCATACAATTTTTTTTTTTATTACTTTTTTTTTCATATAAATGTACATATTATTATTATTATTTTAAATATTAGCATAGATTATGTAAATAAATACCCCTCAGTGTCGACTTGTTCATTAACCTTGACGTAAATAACCACCATATGCATGCTTTTTATCCGAATTGGCAACGACGTATTTTCGTTCATAAATTTGTAAAAGCTATAGAAGCGTTTGAGAAAGTGTATGGATAACGTGAAAATTCAAAGTCCTGACTGACCGATACAATTATCAACGCACAGTCTAAACCGCTGGTCCTAGAGACATAAAATTTGAAGAGTCTTCTTTGTGAAGAGTAGGTATCCAGTAAAAAGGGTTTTTCGAAATTCCACTCCTAAGAGGGTGATCGGGGGGGAGGGTGAAATTTCACGCAGACAACGTCGCGGGCAGAAGCTAGTTGTACAATATAATCTTTAATCCTGTGCACTTATATGTCTTTCTAAGTAAGTTCTTTCTAAGTGTACAAATAAAAAAAAACATTATTTACTATAAAAGGTGTAACAGAATAAACGCAAGCCCTGAAACCAGTTTGTTCATAATGGACTACTGAATAGATTTCAGTAACTTTTATTATAGGTATTTTTTCCAAAAAATTGTTTTTTTTCCATACTGACCAAAGAAAATTAAATCTTATTTCCAGGCATCAAGGCTCGTTTTTAAAGGCATAAAGTAATGCTAGGATCAACACGATCTTCGTAATAATAAGATTAGGTAACTTTCAAAAAAAGTTTTGGTTGTTGTATTATGCTTTTAACTCAAACTCTAATCTAATCTAATAAACTCTAATCTAACCTAATAAACTCTAATCTAATCTAATAAACTCTAATCGAATTGGGGTGTATGAGGTCTTGCGCTAATTATGTTACACATTGTATATTATTCCTGTTCTCATAAAGATAAATAAGAAAATTCTATTCTTCTGTTTCAAAATGTTTGAAGAACTTCCCGTGATTTAATAATACAGTGAAGTGCTGAAATCGCTTGCAAGTCTGAGTATTGTTTACGATGCAGTTTGTCACCCCGTTCATTATGAGGGTTGCTAAGGAAAGGAGGTTTCGTTGTGTCTGCGTTTTCACAATGTCGCTGAATATTTTGTTCCGTGATTTGTTTTAGTGTTTTGTAAGGTTTATATTCACACTTTTCGAGATGTAGCTTGTGAGTTCGAACCCAGACAAGCATTTTGTGCGTTTTCACAATGTTGGTGAAAATTTTATTATGCAATAAGTGTTGTTTTTGTGGTCTGTTAGGTTTATTTTCACAGTTTTGGTATATTAGGAGATCTGTGTATGATTGTATTGAAAATGTTAAAAAAAATGTAAAAAAAAATAAGGCTTTCTTAAGCTTTATTTTTCTTTTTTTTTTTCATTTTTTGTCTGTACCTGTGTGACAAGGTCTTCTTTTTTTCATACATACAAGGAACGAAGAAAAAACAAGGCACAAACTATCCGATACAAATAGAAAAATTATCCAATGATTTAAAAAGTAATTTGGTAATTTTTCTAAATGTGACAAAATAGCTTTCCAATGTCAATGTAATACTAATAAACGAAATAACAACGGAAGATCCCATCAAACCCTAAAATCGATTTCAAAACAAACAAACTTCACAACTTACATCAAAATATTTTCGAATCGCGAAACACTGAAACACAAATTGATCGTAGATTCAATCGAAAACTTCAGCACGAAGTTCCAGTCTTTTAGTTAACATACAAACATTGTAGGAAGACTCATGTTTATGCAATAGTTTGCTCGGCAAACAGACTCTATAAGTTTGGGTACTGTAGGTGGCTTGTTAAAGCTGGTTTGATGGAGTGACGGTTCCTAGGTTTGGAGTGGAAACTTCCCATTTATTGGTAAATTATTGAAAGAAAAATGCAGCCACAATGTCAAATTTCTGCTCGGGAGGCCAGTGGCTAAATAATAAGAGCCACACAGGTCAATCGATCAGGTTAAGCTACGATTGCCGCGGTTGGTCTGTGGATGGGTGACCATCTTTACATACCGAGACCCTTCCGTGCCTCAGAAAGCACGTTATTCCGTTGGTACCGGCTGTCATTCGTGGATCTTTGACAGTCGTTCGTCGGGGGACCCTCATCAGAAAATTATTTCCTTTCGCGATACTTACATGCCCCCACACACTAGTATATAATAGAAAGAAACAGAGATAGAGAAAAAGTCGATTGGAGAGGGCATAAAGCTTATTCAGCATGGTGATTTCAACCAGTTAACTCCTGCCGCAAGACACGTGAAGGGACTTTGTTCCAAAAACTACTTTTTACAAGAGCTTGTCTCAGTCTTTAAACTGGATTAATCGAGCAACACAATACGTAGGGACATATTGTGTTTCTCAGCTAGACAAATCTAATAAAATTAATTAAAAATGCTAGCAAATTACATCACCTTCAACAATCGCTTCCCCTTTCAAGGTAACTCGATTTCCTCTTATTAATCAACCCCAATCAATTAAAACAAGATAAAAAATGTCCGTCCATCGATTTTTCTACGCTGCCAATTCTTTCCCTGTTATGCAAATACGGTGCGCCCGGGGTTCTCATAATTTCAAATGATAATTACCGCTGAAAGTCTGATTAAACATAAGATTTGAAAAAGGAACGAAACTCGACCGATCTTCTTTTTTTTTCGTTTAATTTTTTAAAGAATAAGTAATTACTTTTGTGGGGTGAATTGTTTGAATAAAATTATGAAGAATGTTTCAGGAATAATTTTCCGGGTAGCTGAAATAATTCGTTTCTTTTATTAGTTTCTTGAATATAAATATTTTGGTAACAACACATACAATGGCAATGGCACTGTATGTAGGTATCCGTAAAAGCACTTTTGCAAATGTGTCTTGTCTAGTAGATATTTTTTTACAAAGTAACGTACTATTTATGAATGTGTTTTTCAGAAATTATTGAAGCTTTTATAAAGATTGTCATTCATCACTTGATCCTTTAAAAGTTTTTCATATAAACGGTTTCACCCGCGTAAGTTTCAATCCCGTGGGAATATCGGGATAAAAACTATTCTATGTCCTTTTCCGGGACTCAAACTATCTCTACACCAAATTATATCTAAATCGGTTCAGCGGTTTAAGCGTGAAGAGGTAACAGACAGACAGGCAGACACACTTTCGCATATTTTACTAGCAGAGCGCCCCGCGCGGTTTCGTAAGTGTCGATGCCGTGAGAATATCGGAAAAAAACCGGGCAAGAGCGAGTCGGACTCGCGCACCGAGGGTTCCGTAACATCCGAGTTTATGCATAAGGTTTATGTTTATGAAATTAAATGGTTTTTTTTTATTTTTGAGTTGATTGAATGAATGGTAAATTGCGGTTTACGATTTATGACGTATTAAAAAAAAACTACTTATTAGATTTCGTTCAAACCAATTTTCGGTGGTAGTTTACATGGTACTGTACATCATATATTTTTTTTAGTTTTATCATTCTCTTATTTTAGAAGTTACAGGGGGGGGGGACACATTTTATCACTTTGGAAGTGTCTCTCTCGCAAACTATTCAGTTTAGAAAAAAATGATATTAGAAACCTCAATATCATTTTTGAAGACCTACCCATAGATACCGCACACGTATGGGTTTGATGAAAAAAAAATTTGAGTTTCGGTTCTAAGTATGGGGAACCCTAAAATTTATTGTTTTTTTTTCTATTTTTGTGTCAAAATCTTAATGCGGTTCACGGAATACATCTACTTACCAAGTTTCAACAGTATAGTTGTTATAGTTTCGGAGAAAAGTGGCTGTGACATACGGACGGACAGACAGACAGACAGACGGACAGACAGACAGACAGACATGACGAATCTATAAGGGTTCCGTTTTTGCCATTTGGCTACGGAACCCTAATAAAAACGACCCTATGTCCTCCTTTCTGGGATCCAAACTATCTTTATTTTAATCTAAATCGGTTCAGCGGCATAAGCGTAAAGAGGTAACAGACAGACAGACACACTTTCGCATTTATAATATTAGTATGCATTATAGTATGGATGGTATGGATTAAGCTACGAGTAAAAGCACAAGATTATTTTAAAACTCACGTCAGTAAAACCGTAAAATAAAAATAAAAAATATTTTGTTTTACAGTTATTTTTGTTAGTTACTGTTGAATTCCACCGGTATACATTCAAAACCACAATAGAATTTCAAATTCAGTTTCAAAGAGCGAGTCTTTCATTCAAATATGAATACGTTTGGTTAGATCTAAAAACTAAAAAGCTGAACTCGTCAACGTCAAAGTATGAAATATCAATTTTTAATTCGTCGCGCCACACGCTTTTTAACCGGCATTCCAATTTAGATCCTATTCCAAACCAACTATTCCATTAAAAAAAAAACTGGCTGCATTGGCAAAGATGTTTTGACATCTGCCATGCTCTTTGTCAAAAATACAATCTGTTTTTTTTTTGTAGTCATACATACATTCATTTGTCATTTCATGTTGTCATCACATACTCATCATTTGCACAAAAAAAAGAAGCATATTTTCAAAAAAAGAAATGTAATTTTACACAATGCCAGTTCTTGTTTTATAACACAAGGGCATTTTTTAGGTTCTTATTTGTCAAACAAACTCTTCTGCGGTTCCCTCTTTTGTCATCTTTTTGACATCAAAGAGGCTGTTCAGCAAAAACAAGTGTTTGCGTCGGGCTTAAATGTTGCAATTTACCATACTTTGTGGTTCCCTTGGGCGCTGTTTCGCCCTCGAAACCAAGTATGTGTTTAGGTGGTACCTACAGATAGCATCGGAAATTGTTTAGTATTTCTTTTTACATCATTTTGGAGGAAAATTATACAAATAGTATCTGGTACATTAGGTTTTTTTTTTTTGGAAACATAGATACATACATCATAGATATATAATATTTATAACATAAACTCAAACAAAGAACACGCGATACACGTGTTCTTTGTTTGAGATGTCATACGTACTTTATAAAATGAAAAAAAAAAAAAATACATAGACTTCCGACTTCTGTAAGACATACTTACAATAAGACAAGGAATACGGATTTTTATTTCAATAATTGAGATGTTTATATATGATTCTGTATCCCTTGGGTTGAAATTTTCCGCCGGTTATTACCGACGGAAAAAACGGGATACAGAATCATATAAGAAGTTTTTTTTAATAAAAACAACTTCTTTAACTAGGTAAAACTTTCTATGAACAATTTTTTTATTTGATAACTGACGAAAAATTTCTACGCTCTAGAATCTTGTGCTGAATTCATTGTATCAGTTTGCGCATCAATATTATTATACTGCCATCTTATTTGCAAAAGTACAGACGTCAGCACATCAAGCTACTACAATCTGTCAAATTTCTTTAATATATTTTCAACTTTATCGCTAAAGCATAAGGTTCAAGGTTGATGGGGTAAATTTGACAGATTCGGGTAGCTTGATTTGCTGGCGTCTGTACCTGCGCGGCCGCTTATATAGCATCAGGTTTTCAAAGCAGTTTATTTATTATTACGTGACAGTCTCGTTCTCAAATAATATCATTTTCAAATTCGACAGTCATTCGATATATCAAATTATAGCTAGGGTACAGTAACAGTGTTAATCCACTTTTGTTGGCAACCGTACCTACTTAATTTTTTCACTCAAAAAAACAAGGTGAAAACAGGCTCTGCGAAGAAAATGATTGATGTCGGCCTAATTGAATCATAATTAAATGTTTGGGATAAGAAAACATACTTTACGCTTTTCACTTTTTTAAGAGTAAAGGTCATAGCACACGTATCAAAACGAAAAGAGATCGGCACCATATCAACTCGAGCCGTTCAGTATTCTTTGTATGAAACCCCCTACTGCAACGCACACTAATCAGAATCGTAACGCAATTGCTTCGCATCGGGATAAGCTCATGAACCGCGGTGCGGTGCGTTACGGCTCGTCGTTCCCACGCTTATGCCTCGTCGTCCCCTCGCTTACGTCTCTCCGTACCCGAGCTTACATCTCTTCTCCCTTGCCCCTCTCACCCCTCCTGCTACACCATCAGCAACCTAGCCTAGCCTTTTCCCAACTATGTTCGTGTCGGAAAAAAAAGTTCTCATAATCGTGAGTACTTTTTTTTACAATTACACTTCTTCTTATTAAACTAAACTACTGAAATAAAATGGTTCTTTACAAAAGATTCCCTACTAATTCCTAAATGACTGGCATGCGAGCTTTCTACTCACATGACTACTAATTCTATACAAAAATTATAAATTAATTTTAAAAAATTATGCTGTTTTATTTTATTTTTACTTTAAAAAAAAACCTTTTACACCTCATCATTGTTAACTTACCACTTATGGGAAGAGCGAGACAGCTCCGGCACAAGTACTTTTGTAACTTGCTGGGGCTGTCTCAATTTATGTATGACGCAATGTTTAAGCTGAAATAAATATTTTTGTATTTTTACCCGAATGCGTCAGAAGGAGGGTTATGTTTTTCGAGTGTATGTATGTATGTATGTATGTATATTTCTTTGGCACGCTCTGTAGCCTAAACGGCTTGATCGATTTCAGCTTGAGAGGTGCCGTTAGATTCGTCTTAATTGTGAGAGTGACACTGGGTATATCAAAATTGAAAAAAAAAATTAAAATGGCCGATTTTTTGCGCAATAGGTATTATGTCTTCAAAAAAAATTTTTTTTCTTAAAACCTATCGAGTGGGGTATCAAAATAAAGGGTTTTAAAAGGTGATTACAAAAATATATACAACTTATACGGTTAAAAGTAATTCGAAGTGAAAAATCGTAAAAAACACGTACCAAGAACTAAATCGTCTGCAAATTTTTCACATTTATTTTGTAAACTAAAAAGCTGGAAATAAAAAAAAGTTATTAAAAAAAATAAAACCCCGACTGCGGTAAAAAACTGAAAAGCTAAAAACAAGCCCATTTTAAATTAAATAAAAGTTGCAAGCAGGCGGGATCCATATCTTTTTTATTATATTTTCAAATTCAAACGGGTCCCGTCTGCTTCCAACTTTTATTTAATTTAAAATGGGCTTGTTTTTAGCTTTTCAGTTTTTTACCGCAGTCGGGTTTTTTATTTTTTTAAATAACTTTTTTTTGTATTTTGTTGTATAAAGTTGCAACAGAACACATTCCCATTCCTCCGTAAGATATTTTCATTGACATGTTAACTAGCTCCCTAATGGTAATACATACAGTTATATATAAAGTATATATATAAGTATATACATAGACTGCATACGCCGGATACAGAGCAAATGCAAATTATGTTTCGAAGCTACTGTTGTGATAGCGTTGGCGATACTGAAACAGTGTATCATGAAGGAGAATGATCTATCTGTTTGTAAGACAATGTTGCATAGGTGAAGAATAGAAAAGAACCTATTTTTAACCGACTTCAAAAAAGGAGGAGGTTCTCAATTCGACGGTATGTTTTTTTTTTTTTTTTTTTTTTGTGTGTTTGTTACGCGATTACTCCGCCAATTGTGGACCGATTTTCAAAATTCTTTTTTTGTTTGAAAGGGTATACTCTCGAGGTGGTCCCATTATCATCAAGTTGGAATCTGATGAGTGGATCCCATGGAAATCGAGGGAAACCCTCAAATTTTATAGGCAAAGCTATAACGATTTGGGTATTTTTAAAAATAACTTCAGCATTTGCTCTCGGAAATCATCATTTGGTAAAGTGGAGCTGATGAAGAAGACAACAGATGGCCATTGGAACTACTCAATGACAAATATTTCACGGGTTGCGATTCGATTACTTTATTAAGGTTGCTAAGCAATTTATGCTCGTCACAAAGCGTATGGTGAGTGGTTGTTGAGGAGTTCTCCTGGTTCTTACCAGGAGAACTCCTCAACAATTAACGTCCCAAGATCGGGAAAAACAATATTTTGTAACAAGTGATGAGCAGTTGACATTAGGCTATTGTAACTTAGATAAATTACAAACGGACCCACTAAAAAGTGAAAAATAAAAACTTTTTACAAAAAAAAAAAACAACCGACTTCCAAAAAAAACACTACAAATTAAAAATAACTTTAATTTCGGAAGTCAGTGTCTTTGGTTCCGCATTTTCGTTTATTGACACCGACTTCCGAAATTAAAGTTATTTTTCAATTTGTAGTGTTTGTTTTGGAAGTCGGTTGTTTTTTTTTTGTAAAAAGTTTTTATTCCATCGCCAGATAACTTTTATTCGAGGAATAAAATTGACGTTTGACAGTTTTTGTATGAAATAACTGTCAAAATTTCAAAATTATTCCTCGAATAAAGTTATCAGGAGGCCTAAAAAGGCCACTTTGGAGAATCATAAAAGGATAGCATTATGAATCGTAATATAAAGAAGACAGTCCATGTTTTTCTTTTTTTCGCTGCACTTCGGTATAATCAAAGAGATTGGGATTGGATTTGGATCGGATTGTTTGGTATTTTAGCACACACAAAAAAAAAATAACTGAAAATGCTTCAACAATGGGATTTGATACGATTAACTTAACGGTTAACTGTCCATTATGTTATCCTTTTATGATTCTGCCAAAGTGGCCTTTTTAAGCCCCCAGATGATTGAAAAATCAGCCTTTAGTCATTTTATCTAAACTTCTCCTATCTAATATTATAAATGCGAAAGTAAGTTTGTTTATTTGTTACCTTTTCACGCCTAAACCACTGAACCGATCATCCTGAAATTTTGCTTACACATACTCGTAGGTGCATAGAAACGGACATAGGGTACCTTTCATCGCAAAAAAGTGCTGTTCCCAAGGAAAACAATAACGTTATTATGATAATAGATGGCGCCACGTGTCTTTCGAATCATGATTTAATTATATTAGAAATCACGGGATCGAGATTTATGCTGGTGAAACCGCGGGGCGCAGCTAGTAATATTATAAAGAGAGAAGATTCGGTTTTTTGTGTTTGTTTGTTACGCTTTCACGCTAAAACGGATTTGGGTGAAATTTTGCACATGGGTACACCTTGACTTGGATTTGGACATAAGATACTTTTTATCCCGATATTCTGACGGGATCGAAACGTATGCGGGTGAAACTGTAGGGCACAGCTTGTTCTATATACAAATCTTAAATTTGCTGACCGACAACGCACAGTCTAAACCGCTGCATCTAGAAGCTTGTAATTTTGCACATAATATACAGGATGTACCAGAAAGGTGAAAATGTAAGGGTGTTGAAGGCCATCGAACTAAACAATTTTCTCCATGGGACCATCACAGTAATCGCGAAAAAAATAAAACTGGCCAAGTGCGAGTCGGACTCGCACACGAAGGGTTACTACAAGGCAAAAAACCGAAAAAAACACGTTTGTTGTATGGGAACCCCCCTAAATATTTATTTTATTCTGTTTTTAGTATTTGTTGTTATAGTGGCAACAGAAATACATACATCATCTGTGAATATTTCAACTGTCTAGCTATCGCGGTTCATGAGATACAGCCTGGTGAAAGACAGACAGACAGACGGACAGTGGAGTCTTAGTAATAGGGTCCTAAAAATAATAGGTACTTAAAAATAATATTGAATAAAAGTAAAAAAATAAAATAAAAATCAAAAAAAAATTAAATTAAAATCAAAAAAATTAAAATTGAAGTAAAATTATGGATGTTAGTGAGAGTATGTTTGTTTCGAGTGTGAACATCTGTGCGTATTCTGTATGTCTGCGAGAGTATGTGAGAGCCATGCCTTTGGGTACGCAACACTAATCATCAACTATCCATACCAAACTTCAGTACCTACTCGAAGAGCAACAGCTTAACGTGCTTTCCGAGGCACGAGGTGTCACACCACCAGGGGACTCCGGGCTGTGGCTAAGAATTTGGTAATGGAAAACCAAATATCACTATGCACCCGGGAATCGAACTAAGGACCCCACGCTCAGCTGTCGCTTGTGGTCACTTGCGACCACGAGATCAACGGGGCAGTCAAAACAATGGACGAAAGTGATCTTCTTAGCGTATCGATAGCAATCTAAATGAACTCGGCCCCCAATTCGGAAACTTCTTTGGCGCCATCACCAGCGTCCACCAGTTCCAGTAACGTGCAGCTGACAAGACACGCAGGACATGATATTAAGTATCCCATCGTTTGTGGAACCTCACCACATTTACACTCCAAGGCGGAGTCGTCTATGAATCTCCACCTGAACAGGTTTTCCTTGCTTCAGCCAATCTGGGTCCGGAATCTGTTTAAAGACTTCCAGGTTACCCAAGATAACTCATGTCCAGGTGGGAGGTCTTCAGCGGGTGGGACGAGCGGTTGGGGTAAGGAAGCACGAAAGTGATGAAGGAGGATTTTTGCAATGCGTTGCGTTGCGGCGCGGTCCGCCCCAGTTAGCGCTCAATTAAGAAAATGTGTACGGATTTTCGTCATTCTTACCGAATGGAAATTCTATCGCGCACACCCCTTGTGTCTTCAGTTAACTATTAATTTGATAAAAGGCAATTAATGGGTTTCAAAGGCAATTAATGGGTTGGGCATCCTTTTGACCGTTATGATCCTCAAAGCCAACCATTTATTTAAATTCGACTTTAGGTTCAAGCACGTTTAAACAATTAAAAAGTTAGTTAGTCAGAAAGTAAACTCAAGAGCGTAACATTCCATCATGGAACCTATTTTTAGGGTTCCGTACCCAAAGGGTAAAAACGGGACCCCATTACTAAGACTCCACTGTCCGTCTGTCTGTCACCAGACAGTATCTGATAACAGGGTCGGCAGCCTGTTAATAAGATTATAAGGTGTTTAAAGGACAAAGGCAAAACGCGTTATACTCAAGCCACCCCCAAACTCAACCGCTTAATAATGAGACTCAATTATTACCAAACCCACGACTAACTCTTCAAATAAACCTCTTAACTGAACCGTTATTGGGGAAAGGCATTAGCATTCAATGGCGTGTATTTGCGTAAAACTACTTAAAGCTATGTCTGAGCCATTCTCAGACAAGTTCAAACATGTCCTCTGGCCACAGAATAGATAAGTACAGAAGGACAAATGCAACGAGCGACAACAGGCGCACGCACACATACACAATTATTTTACTAATAATAGCAGCTACCCAATAACACCCTTATTGCCGCGATAATAAAGATCACTGAGATTTTGACGAACTAGTCAGTGGCAGTCTGTGTGGTGCCGGAAGTCTGTGTGGTGCCGGACTTAAAGAATACCACCACCCCTTACTTCCCGTGGGTGTCGTAAAAGGCGACTAAGGGTCGTACCGGAGAATGGGCAGCAGCGTTCTCTATGTATTCCACCATCATACCATACTGCGATCGCCAACCCGCCTGCCAAGCGTGGCGATTATGGCAAACCCTCCCAAAATTGGGGGAGGCCTATGTCCAGCAGTGGACGTCTATCGGCTGAAACGACGAGTCAGTGGCAGCAAGAGGGGCTTGTGGCTAAGTAATAACAGTCGCACGGGTCGATCGATCAGGTTAAGCTACGCTTGCCGCGGTTGGTCCGTGAATGTAACCATCTTTACATACCGAGATCCCTCCGTGTTGCGGAAAGCACGTTAAGCCGTTGGTCCCAGCTGTCATTCGTGGATCTTTGACAGTCGTTAGGGGTAGTCACAACCCCGAAAGTCTGACAACCAGTCTTACCAAGGGGTATAGTATTACCCAGTAACTGGGTTGTGGAGGTCAGATAGGCAGTCGCTCCATGTAAAATACTGGTATTCAGCTGCATCCGGTTAGACTGGAAGCTGACCCCAACATGGTTGGGAAAAGGCTAGGCAGATGAGTTAATGGCAGCAACGTAATAGTAACCTTATTGTTACGAAAATAAAGATGACTGTGATTTTGATATTGGCTCAAAATTAAAGTTCGAATAAATGTGAAAGGACTTTAGACACGAACGTACGGCAATCTCAAACAAATGTCGTTCGCGAGTAAGCTCGTACTCACTATACGTGAAGCATCTCTATGTGTGCATGAGAGATTTTTCGCTGTACAGAGCCGTCCTTCTGTAGGCACTATCTATTCTGTGGTCTGACAATGCTTTGAAACTATTCTCGTATAGTAGCAATCTTCAGATTAATTGTGTTCTGTTTGTGCAGTCTAGTACAGAGATTTGTTTGATTACGTTTCGTTGTGTAGTACGTTTGATATAGACTTAGGAACGTCGTAGTAGCTTTAGTAATAGTTGATTTAGAGCCGTCAGTACCTAAAGTACTTGTAAATGAGATCGGCTAAGAAAACATTATGGTCTTCAAAAAAAAAAAGTCAGCCTATAGTGTTCCCACTGCTGGGAGACGGGCCTCCTCTCTGTGAGAGGGAGTGGGCCATAATCTACCACGCGGCGTTAGTGGATGTCACATGTTTTCTATTTTCAGGTTCTAGAAGATGTTTTCGACCTATAACTCGTAAGTCACGGCCGTTACCACTGGGCCACCACTACATCACATATCTACGATAGCAATACATCAACAATACTATAACGGTATCTTCAACGCCACATGCGAACAACGCGTCATACTGACGTCACGCAAAATCCTGCATCTCGCAAGCAGAGTTTACCGCGCAACTAGCATATATAAAACAACCCGACATGAATCATAAGGCAGTTGCCCGCCAGATACAACACCCGTCTGGTCGGAGGATCCTCCCTTTTCTATGGAGGAAGCGTCAACTTTAAACCCTGTTCCTCATACCCCTTTACATCTGCCAAACTTCCCGGTTCTGTGCGTATCCAGGTGTTTCTAGCGACTAATAATCACAGTATAACAATTGCCTTCATTACACATCCTCCCTTTTCTATGGAGTATGAGTGAACTTTACACCCCCACCACCGTAGTTACCACTTTCTAACCGTAAGTGGTCTACTAACCAAGTTCTTAAAAACTCAAACCCAACGACTCAAAATGAAAGCTTCATTGAGTCAAGACAGATCTAGACGTCTTTTCCAGTCTCGACAAGAAAAGAAAATGGTCAGTACCACGTTTTGAAACATTTGTTCGTCAAGGGGGATGCACTAATGTAGCAAGGTAGGTAGGTAGAAGTAAAATTCAAATTTCTTACGTTTTTTGCAATATGCAGGTCAGTGTCAAGTTGTATGTTGATTAAAATGTGATTCGCAGCAGTAACCAATATTTATTTATATAATTACTAGCTGCGCTCCGCGGTTTTACCCGCATAAGGGTCGATCCCGAAATATAGGGATAAAGAGTAGCCTATATGTTAATTCAGAGTGTCAGCTACATCCATACAAATTTTTATCAAAATTGGTCCAGCCGTTTGAGCGTGAAGAAGTAACAAACATATAAACACACACACTCACAAACTTTCGCCTGTATAATATTAGTGTGATTATCCATTCGGGGCGAAGGCAAAACATTACAATCGGTCCAGCTTATGTATATAGATGATCATAAAAATCCTCAATTCATCTCTCTAAGTTCATATTACCATATTTAATATGTCATGAAATCACTACGTTTGAGGCTATTTTAAGGAGTTGTGTGTGGCTCCTCTGGCGCTTTCATCCTCTGACCAAATAAAAAGTCAAGACATAGCACTGTCAACAGTGAAGTGAAGCCGCCGATGTAAATATGTGAATACATAGTTAGGTGTAGTTTGATTGTAAATGTGTGCGTGTGAGCGTGTGTGCACATGTAGCGGTATCTATAAAAACAACGCGTCATACTGACACACAAAATCTTGCATCTCGCAAGTAGAGTTTACCGCGCAACTAGCAAAGATACAACGGCCCGACATTAATCATCGGGCTGTTGCCCGCCGGACACTGCCTTTTCTATAGAGTATGAAACATTTTTCTATAGAGTATGAGTGAACTTTACACCCTGTTCCCAATACCTCTATACGCAGAGCGGAGGTGTAGTTTTTGCATGCTTCACTGTATTATTTATTTGGTCTGAGCTTTCATCTTAATGCTTATCAAAACAGACTAGAATCGATCAATAAACACACAAAAAACATATTGTAATATCAAACCGGCTTACAAACTCCTAAACATTCGACATTATTTAGCCAAAGAACTTAGCATTCATTTATTGTAAGACTTCTTAGGCCCGTCTGAGCCTGACTCAGACATGTTTAACTAAGTTCAGCGATATTTACAGCCAAATAAGGCGATTAATCTTCGTTAACTTCTAATATTATGGAAAAGAAGCTTATTGATGTGAAAATTCCTAGAACTATATGTGGTTTTTGTTTGTTTACTCGTATGTCTTAGTGAGTAAGTCGTTGAAGTGCCATATAAATAAATAAATAAGATACGGCGAAGACATGATTAGAATATTCGATGAAAATAAGACTATGATACAACTTGGAAGGCTAATAAAATAAATAGGTATCTAAAAGAAGAGTGAATGAACATTATCTTTTCATTTTGTCATAGTTCCATATTATATCGCTAATTTGGAGAAAAATCGACGTAACTGTTATTTTACTTTTTTTTACGTATAACTTCGTTTTCGCTCAGCATTCTCTCTGACTTTTTTTTGTTTTTCCACGACACCTAACGTAATATTTTGAGTAGCCTTTAAGCCTTCGTAAAGAATTGGAATTGGGCTATCAAACGCAATTTTTTTTTTTCAAATCCGACTGGTATTTCTAGAGATTAGCGCATTCAAACAAACAAACAAACGCCTCAGTTCTATTTTTCCCTAAATGTCTTTTGTTTTTTTTTTATTTGAAACGGGTTTGCTCTTGACTCTTTTCTAGGTCAGAGGTGACAGAGACAAAGTCGACGATGGAGTGACCTTACTCAGAAGAAGCCTGTTCACTCTTACTTTGAAGAGATTCGGGTTATAGGTATACGCTCGGAAACAGACGCAGGTAAAGAGTTCCACTCTTTTGCTGTGCGCATTATAAAGGACATTTGAAAATGCTTAGTGCAAATTGGTGGAATAGCAACTTGGCAGGGATGGTAACTTGCAGTGCGTCTGGATGTTCGAAGGTAGAAGGGGGCCGGTGGAATGAGGTCGTGGAGTTCTTGGGCACACTCACCGAAGTACAATCTGTAGAAGACCGACAAGCAAGCAACCTTGCGGCGATGAGCCACCCAAGTAACATTTTAGGTTTTAGAAAGGTTTTGAAAAGGTTCTAGAACCTTTGTATGGACATCTGCTCGTAAGTCTTAATAGACTTAATAACGTTATATTAACCTTATAATAACCTCCTGAGTGCAAAAAGGGCCCACGTTTTAGAACCTTTCTGGGAGCTACAGCAGAAACTAAAGCTCAAATCCAGAACCTTTCGAACTACTTACACAGAACCCAAATATAACCTTCACAACCTTAATTTAACGTTAATATAACCTTGTAAGGCAGCTTTTAAGTTCTAAATTAGTCATGGATGTAACTCAATGACAACTTAAAACCTTTGTGATGGACATGAATAAATGCCTTTCCAGGACTCTCAGGTTTTAAAAAGTTTCTGTGTAAGATTTTTTCTACACAGAAACACCAATTCCATTCCCCATTCCCATTCATTGTCATTATACCAAGTTGCTAGATGATCAAAATGGCTAGATGTAAGTTTTATAATCATAAAAAGTAATAAATAGCTTGCTGAAGTCAGGGAAAATCAAAAAAATAGTGCGACTGGCACTTTATCGTGACACTTTAGGATAATAGTCCTGTATACGAGACGGGCCTTCCGAAAGTAAAAAATTTAGAACATATTTTAATGAAATAAAAATTATAAAATTAGGTGGCTCCGGGCGTCGGGAGCCGCGTGACGACTCCCGGCCACCGTAGGCGCGGGCCTGCGGGCGGAGAGTAATGGGTAGCTCACCGCCCGATCAGGACCAGGCCCGTGCCGGACGGCGCGTACGTGTTCCACGCGCGCCTCAAAGAGATGTCAGCATCGAGGAGGGGCCCCTTAGGGCCGAAGCCTGCCGGGTCAGCGGGATTGTCCGAAAGGGTTACCGCTGGCCCGGAACATAAAGGGCTAAGGAAGGAACACGGGTGGGTTTTAGTCAGTAAGAGTCTGACACTCCCTTCCGCTCCACCCAGAGCGGGAGGAGTCATTTGATGATTTCCCATCCTCAAAAAAAAAAAAAAAAAGGTGGTTGGTAATAATTTGCATTAGAAATAAAACTTCTATTCATACAAAAACATATATTTTAAATCACATAGCACATGTTACTTAATTTTGCCTTATTGACTTAAAATATTGCTTTTTGTTTAGATTTTTTTTTTATTTCAGTGAAGAAAATGGCTGGCGTTAGGAAATTAGTAGAAAGCATTACAATTAACCTTTTCAGAACTGTAACAGCTAAAAGCTCTTATTGTTTACGAAAATAAGAGCTAAAGGTAATTTCGCGGAGCTACTTAAAACGACAAGGCTATTTTCGCAGCTTTGAGTTTATCTCCAGGAGTTTTTTAAGACTTGCGAGTCGCGAAAAAAACCTCTACGCACAATTATTTGCTTTTAAGTTTTGGTTCTAGGAGGATGTGCGTTCGACGGTTCGACAAGAGTGCTGAAACTTCCACTCCGTTTTTTAGATAACAACAGAGTGTCGGTTCATTTTGCAAGACAACGTAATGCTTTGAAGTCGCGGACACCACTAACATTTTTAGAGGATGCCTCTAAAGCTTTAAAATATTCTTGTAGGACTTTAAGCATGCCTTCAGCTCATAAAAATAGCTTATTGGTTTGGGTTTTCACCACACAGTCCTAATTTGTTTACCTAGACAACTCTAATACAGCCTAAAAGTTTAAAGTAGGTTTTAGAAATTACTAATATGCGATTTCAACATTCCATAACTTTATGGTTACATCAAAGTTAAAAATTAAACCTTTAGATCTCACTTTAGAATAATGCTAGCCTTTCCAGAACTTAATCAGGAGTCTACGACAACTATAAGATCCTAGGACTATATGCTCTTGAAACACAAGTCAAAATAACGTTAATTTAAACTCTTGTCATCGGCTCCAAGGTTGTAATAATAAACAATTAGTTTTAGGACTTATTAATCATTCTCAAGTACTTAATATGACCAGATAGCAAAGCATTAACCTTTTTACGACCCTTATAAAACCTAAAGGCATTTTTTACAACCTAGGTCCGAATGCAATGTTACTTGGGCAAGCTGCGAAGCTTGGCATCTTGGCAGAAGACTGGAGTAAAATTATGCGTATATATCTGGTGTTTTGTGAGAGAAAGTATGCAAGTGACTCCACTGTTCCGTGTTAGTTTTAAATCAAACTATCATCATAATCATTTCAGCTGAAAGACGTTCACTGCTGGACATAGACCTCCCCCAAGCACCTCCATTTCGACCGGTTCTGTGCTTCTCGGATCCAACGGGTTCCTGCGGCCTTCACAAGGTCGTCGGACTACCTGGTTTCCAGCCAGAAGAATTGCCAAACTTAAGTGGCTGTGGGCAGGGCACATTGCTCGCAGAAATCAAACTTTATTTTAACATAATTATTGTCAACGTAATAATTGTCTCTATGTTAATTAATGCAATTGGTGTTGTACTTACCATTTTAATTAACTATAAATATATAATTGTTCGTATATATATAGATAACACTTATAAATTTGAACCCACTGAAACAAAAGCCTTAGCAACAACAAAGTTAATTTAACATTCAAACAGCTCCTAAAGGGATGAAACTCCACCCCAATATAATACTATTGTTTTAGTTACAAAAGATATTTGAGTGTTTGGTTCACTTTCAATTGCTTGAACAAAAACTCTTTCTAATTAATCGTCTAAAATGATTCAAGTAATTTACTGAAAACCCTTAGGTATAAAGTAATATTTATATTACACAAGAAGCGCCCCGCGGTTTCACCCGCATAAGTGTCGTTTCCGGAGGAATATTGGGATAAAAAGTGGCCTAAAAGTTAATCCAGGGTATCGGCTACCTCCATACAAAACTTTATCAAAATTGGTCCAGCAGTTTGACTTAAGCGTGAAGAAGTAACAAACATCACACTAACAAACTTTCGCCTTTATAATTTTAGTAGGTATTATTATTTCAACCCAATTAGATATAAAAAAAGTCTTAGCAACATCAGAACTAATTTTCCATTCACAGAAAACTAGGGGGCTTGTGGCAAAATTATAAGAGCCACGCGGGTCGATTGCTCAGGTTAAGCTACGCTTGCCGCAGTTGGTCTGTCGATGGGTGACCATGTTTACATACCACGACCAAGACCCTCGTTGGTCCTGGCTGTCATTTCGTGGATCTTTGGCGGTCGTTACGGGTCGTCAGAAGCCCGAAAATCTGGCAACCAGTCTTACCAAAAGATATCGTATTACCCAGTAACTGGGTTGTGGAGGTCAGATAGGCAGTCGCTCCATGTAAAACAATGGTATTCAGCTGCATCCAGTTAGACTGGAAGCCGACCCCAACATAGTTGGGAAAAGGCTAGGCAGATGATATTGGTACATAATATCTTATCGACATAATTAATCTTCTAACAATTATTCAAGTAATTTTGTGATGGCCCTTGTAAAGTAAATAGGCTGAAAGGGTTAACTAATAAAATAAAAAGATAAAAGTTGTTTGATGAATAAGTACCAAAAGATATACTTACTTTTTATTGCCTTAAAAGGTTCTTTGTTTAACTCAGAGGGAAGATAACTCATCTTATTTTCCTTTCATAAAATACTTAAATTCTTAAAATTAACCAATGCGCAAATTGTAACCCTGATTTTAGCATAATATGTTTCTAGACCTCTATTGAAGAAATTTTGCGTCAGCTATCAAAAACAAAATCAGGTGTTTCTTATAAAAGTCAAAACAATTAAGGACCTATACGCAAAAAAACGCAAGTTATAGAAACAATAAAAGTATATGATCAACTACAGTAAACAAAACCAGAAAAGTATATGATATTCTTCAGGATATATGCTAGGTAGATAGTGTGTTGAAAATATAATACAACTAACTTGATACGATAGAAAAATATCATGAAGATACCTCTAAAAACTTTATTTTTACAATAAAAACCATACTAAAATACATACAATCATTCTGATTTTTTGTCAGATTATTCTACAAGCAACATACTAAAATACTAGTGTTGTAATTTATTAGTCCAAACAATAGATTTTTGTAATTAAATAATTGCTTCATATTTTGCTGTAAATTACCAGCGTTGTGTCATCGCGCTTCTCTTTCTTTTCTATGCAGTCTGAAAGTGACCGCGCTTTAAGTCATTTAAGCCCCTTAATATGCTTTTTTATAACCGACGAGAAATTTCTACCCTGGTAATCTAAAACCATAATTATGCTGAATTCACGGTTACAGTTTGCGTACTGTTTATTTTTTTTATTATAATAAAGCTACTGAGTTTGTTTGTTTGCTAGAACGCACTTATCTCCGGAACTACTAGCCGGTTTTGAAAAAATCTTTTAGCATTTAATAGCCCAATTCTTGAGGAATGTTATAGGCTATTTAACATACCGCTGGGACCCATAAGAGACGAGCAAAACGGGAAAAATAAAAAAGAAAAAAGCAAAAACAAAGTACTTAATAGCACGAGTGGGCGATGCAATGCGATGCGCGCGGACGTAGTCGCAGGCAGAAGCTAGTTAAATATACTACTATACGGTATAACCTTACTAACCGACGTTTTCAATAAACCTTAAAACAATAGTGACTGTGTCACAACATTTAATCAGCGAAATTAAATATTCAACTTATATTTTAAATCAAGCTTCGTATATTCAACTATATATTATTAATTTACTTGAAGCCTGTCATCAGTTTTTCACTCGTAGAACTGAGTGAAATAATTAAAATTATTAAAAACGGATTGATTTTTAATTTGCATTTAAATTAAAATTATATATAACTAGCTGCGCCCCGCGGTTTCACCCGCGTAATTGTCGATCCCGTGAGAATATCGGGATAAAACGTAGCCTATATGTTAATCCAGGGTGTCAGCTACCTCCATACAAAATTTTATCAAAATTGGTCCAGCCGTTTGAGCGTGAAGAAGTAACAAACATATAAACACACACACACACACTCACACACACACACACACACTCACAAACTTTCGCCTTTATAATATTAGTGTGAAGTGTGATTATTGTAAGGTACTAGGTTTTGCCCGCGATTTCGCCCGCGTGAGGAAGTCAGAAATTATCTCACGGAAACATATTAACGGGATAAAAAGTATCCTATACGTTAATCCAGGTTATAATAAAAGATCTGTGTGCCAAATTTTATCCAAATCCCATTAAAAGCATAATACTAATGATTGTAATACTATCGAGAATTCATGCAAGCCTAGTACTTTTTTGTTAGAACACTGCTCGGAAAGGGTAAAGGGTCGTGTAGTCGGGTAGCGCGGTAGACACGTAACGCCATCTAGCGTCCTAAAGCAATTGTGACCGTCGAAAGTTATTGTTCTTTTCCTCGGGAACTGTATTTTTTTTCCTGGGTGAAAGGTATCTTATGTCCTTTTCTATACCCCTGACAACCTATATGCAAAATTTCATGATGATCGGTTCTGTGGATTAGGCGTAAAAATGTAACAAACAAACTTACTTTCGCATTTATAATATTATAGTTAGATTAGATTAGAATTCATTAATAAGTTATGTTTCTTTGCAAAGAAATAATTCTTATTTAAAAGTAAGTTTATGATTGTACACAATTTTAGTTTCGTGATTTGGCTATGATGGACAGTTGAGAGTTAATCGAAATTATTTGTTAATTTATTTATTTAATTTTTGTAAGTACACACATAATATAAACAAAGAACAAAAAAAATTCAACCAAATCGAGCACCTCTTCCTCTCGGCTGAAAATAGGTACAAAGGTGATAACCCATTTTTATTAAGTAGGTAGCTTGTGTTAACCCTAGTATTACATTATGTATTTAAAATTGAGTCTTGTTTAAGATTTAATGTCCTTTGGCTCTATCGGCGTTCAGTATGGTATAATTTTTTTTTTTATACCTATAATTAAAGTTCAGTCAGTCAATCAGTCAATCGATTCAGTAGTCAATTATGAACAAACTACTTTCAGGACTTGTGTTTATTCTCTTACACCTTGTATACAGCTTCTCTCTCACGACGAACTCAGCAATCAGATGTTAATCAATTACGAAATTGTACGGTAAATGATTAACCCCGTTACTAATAAACATATTATATCAGATGAATAGTTCCACACCGATTTCTCTCTTTCAGTCGTCAGCAATTCGACTTTCGAAAGAAGAAGACAAAGCTTTGTGTTACTATACAGACGCTATACAACGTTTATTTGTAAGGGGGAACTACGTCAATAATATAATTTGCTTTGTGTTATGGTTGGTTGAAATCGAATTTAACACCTCAGTGATTGGTTTCTGTCCATTATGATACCAGCCTAGGTATTATTGTCCTGCTGTAGGGCAAAAGCCTTTTCTAATACTGAGAAGGTACGAGCATTGATCACCACGTTTGCTCAAGATGGGTTGGCGATTATTATAATATAATAGTCATATATATTTATAAAAAAAATATAATAATATCTGTATATTTAATAAAAAATCATAATAATATATATTCATTAAAATTAGTACAGTTTTGCTTAAATGTAAATTATATTCTTAGGACTTATGTGCCTGAAATAGGTAATCCTGTGCTTCAGGCGAAAAGAGCTAAAATAGTTTTTAAAAATTAATAAATAATCATGTTGACAATAGACAAACAATTATAATTACGCTGAGTAGCTTACGAGTAACTCATAGTTTCTAAATTTGATAAATATTTTACGTATGAGAAACTTTTATAACGAAAGAAAGAAAAAAGTTTATTTGGACACAGTTCGTGAAACACAAAATACAAAATTAACAAAATAAAAATTATGTTTCAACAACAATAGTGTGTGGTGCCGGACTTAAGGAATACCACCACCCCTTACTTCCTGTGGGTGTCGTAAAAGGCGACTAAGGATCGTACCGGAGAATGGGCAGCAGCGTTCTCTATGTATTCCACAATCATACCATACTGCGATCGCCAACCCGCCTGCCAGCGTGGCGATTATGGCAACACCTCCCAAAATTGGGGGAGGCCTATGTCCAGCAGTGGACGTCTATCGGCTGAAACGACGACAATAGTGTGTGCCTCACGGCTGCGCCAAAAAGGTTCATTTCAGCATTAATGCCAGACAGATGCTGTCGGACGCTGGTTTTCTAATGAACCTTTTACAAAGGTAAAAGGTCAGTGTTCATTTTTTTATTTATTAACCATTTATGTACACACATATAAACAGACAAGAGGAAAGGAACAGAAAAATAAACGGTAATGCTTATTTTTATTAGCCTACGCTGTCCCACTCCTGGGCAACGCGCGTCCTTCTTACAGTTTTGACGGAAGCTGTCTAACTCGTCCCGCCATCACCTACGTGGATTGCAGCAATCCTGCCTTATCGTCTCAGGGCATAAGTTCTGTGCTATTTGAGCCCACAGTTTGTACGGAAAACATTGTGTTCATTATTATGCTTAACTTTAATTACCTCCAATCCTCATTAGTGAACTAAGTGAAACGTATGTTCTTTGGGTTTAGCAGAAACTTGCAAAGTTGACATATCGTAAATTCGAACGATTTTAAAATTAAAAATACTCGTTTTGTACATAATAATATACTTAGTTTAAAGACTAAAATCAAAATGCTATAGAACACTTTAATACTGTTTAATTAAAAAAAAAAAACTCAGAGAATCGAACATCAGTTGAGTTATTGCAAGGTTCTTAATTGGTGGGCTGACCTTTCAAAAGTTTCTAAAGGCAATTGTAACGTAAATACTCCTTTGAAGGGTTCTGGAAGGAGCAATGAAAACTTTTCTTTAATAACGACGAAAATATGAATTTATATATGAAATTAACATATTGATAATGATGTAACTATTTTGTAACAATATAATTAATTTAAAAGAGTGTCCATGGAGTTTTTTGCCCGCTCTTCTCCATAGGTACCGACGTTTTGGAATGGGCATCTAGCTTCATATTTCTGACTGACCGACTCCTTGTTAATTGTTTCATTGAAATAAATGGTTTGATGAAAATTATCGTCTTCTGTCTAGCCTTTTTGAAACTATGCCGATGTTGGGGTCGGCTTCCAGTCAAACCGATGCAGCTGAATATCAGTATTATGCACGAAGCGACTGCCTATCTGCCTATCTGATCCCAGTAACTGGATAACATGATACCACTTGACTGAAGACTGGTTGTTATACTCTGGCTTCTGACTATCAGTAACAACAATCAATAGTTCTACGAATGACAGTCGAGACCGACGGCTTTCGGCTGCACGGAGAATCTCTATGTAATAGTTGGTTACCCATCCGCGAACCGACTGCGGCAAGTGCTTAGCCTTGATCGATCGACCGATAACCTTGATCCGGGCTCATGGCTCTAACCTTTTGACCGCCACAGTCATGTATAGATGACAAACCAATATGTGCCCAGCACATCACGGTTCATCAGACTTTGACACCGAGGGAACGTTTTTGATTTTTTGACTTGTTGCGGTCAAAAAAGTTTTTTTACATTGTAAACATGCAGAAACACTCTCAAAAGTAAAATAAAAATCTGAGGGTAATAAAGCCTAAAACGCCTTATTCCGGGAACTCGGGCCAACGAAGTGTACCCAAATTTTATTTAATTTGAAATCTCGGCACACTTTGAAGATGGAAATGATGAGCGGAAACTAATGAAAATCTTAAAGAATGCTCTAGTGGAAAATATTTTGGAATACCTACGTAGAGAGAATTACGGATGTTTGTTGTAGCTTAAAAACAATCTTCTAGGTATATAACAAAGTTCTTCAATTCTCTAATACACAACAGACAACCTAAAACCGCTAACTTTAGAGAACATGAAACTTAGCATTATGTTCGCTAAACAACGCAAGTGAGTTTTAACCTCGTAACAATTTACAAATTAAAAGACTAACTAACAATTTAAATAAATACAAAAGTACATTTAGGCGTCGAAGTACTCGTCCGCATCGCTGTCATCCGGAAACGTGCCCAGAAGACTGGCAGCATGGCCATGTTGAATGGCATACATAAATTATATTTACCGTTTATGAAATTTTTATGAAGCAATATAATTTTAGTGTTCCGGTACGCAATAAAAATTAGGATCTAATTTTTATTGCGTACCTCCAAAACTATTACTGCTACCAAATCACAGAGTCAAAAAAAAAAACTACGATAAACAAATTTCCACAAAAGATAATTTTCACAAACCTAAATTCTCTGTGGTCGGCCGATCGGCAATAAAAATGACTTAAGATGACTAAACTCCTAAGATAAGGATAAACGATAGAATATTATAAATTAACCCATAAAATTGTGTATTAAGATAAGTCCTTGGCCAAGTTTCCATGATATTTTCAACATCCTATGTATAATTGGTTTTCATGATAAAGTGGGAATTATCGAAATTTATAGGGAGCCGTTTGTTATCCTTTGCAAGATAAAATTGGGGCATTTGATTTAGACTGTTGGAAATACTTTGTTAGTTGGGGAGAATGTTCACTTGGTTTATGTCTAGAGGCTTTTGTTTATGTTTTAATTGTTGTTTACATTAATATTTCAAGTCTTGAGGTTGGACTTTCAATGAACAGATCCAAGACACAGTTATGCTTGTAGCGTAAACTGAACTTTACTGTGTTCGAATTAAAGTTATTTTTCCATTAATTCATATTTGTTTACATTTCCGGCAAATAAATCGCGAACCCAGATGAGCAAGTTTTCGTTGTAACTAATCTTAGTTACAACGAAAACTTGCTCATCTGCAAGAAATATTGAAACATGATTTTCATGAAGGAGCTCAATGATTCGACGAACAATAACAAAGAAAGACATTTGGGTAGGAACAAGAAAGACATTTGGGTAGGCCACATAAATTACTCAAACTGCCAGACCATGAAAAAAAACTAACAGAACAGAGAGAATAATAAAAAAATATATAAAATGAATAAAAAGACCCACATCGTCTTCACATTCACAATAAATAAAATAATGTAATACTTTACAAAGTAAGCAAATGTCATTGTTTATAAAAAAATCATTAATGTCAATGTGTTTATAAAAAAAAAAAAACATTCAAAATGCAGAAATTGGAAGCAGCTCAAACCCAAGCTTTTTTGTCCTCAATATAACCTTTAACGGTATAAAAGGCTTTCTGGCACAACTTTCGTTTAATGAATGATTTGAATTTATTAAGGCTTAGATCTTGAACGTGGCTTGGTAGTTTATTATAAAAGCGTATATTGCATTGGCATCTGAACGAGCTGCCTATTTTCTTGAGCCTGGCTGTACGTATGTACAGCCAGGCTCAAGAAAATAGGCAGCTCAACAACAACAAGTACTTGTTGTACCTACAACTAATAGGTACCTACAACAAGGCTCTTAATTGGAACAAATATTTGGAAGTCGTTACTCTATGAATGTCGGTGTCAACAATTCGAATAGTGTAAATGTTACTGCGAATACAAAAATGAGTTCTTACGCAAACAACCCATGCGTTTAACCATTATGGCCTCCGAAAGAGAACAAAATTTGTTGAAGAATTTGTCAATCAATCTATTACTGATCAATCACAGCACCTGTCATGAGATTTAACAGCGGATTTTCTGATTGGAAATTCCCATATTTTTCAAAACGTACGCTATCTCGTAATATTCGTCTCAATTTGTCAAAAATACCCTCAATTAAACAAAATTTTTGACATCAAATTTCGATGAGATGAGATTGCGACTACAGTCCAATCACAGTGATCTTTATTGCCATTGCGATAAGGTTACTATTAGGTTGCTGAAATTTACAAGTTTTTCAAATTTACGGAGATCTTTACTGTCGTAACAATAAGGTTGCTATTGGATTGCTGCTGTGAGAGGTAAAATTACTGTGAAATGCCTGTAGATCAAGATGGTGAACGTTTTTAATAACAGGAATTGGCTTCCTGATTCGATTTTCAAAAACAACTAAAGATCGCGGAAATCTATTGAATGCGGGCAGCACAGAACCAATCGTACTAGTGATGCTTGGGGGAGGCCTATGTATATCCAGTTCCAGTAGTGGAAGTCTTTCGGCTGAGATGATGATAATACCTTGGGTATAATAATATCTATATCTAATTATACGCTTTACTCTGTAATTGCATCTATAATGCAACTACCACTTGCTGTGGGGGTATAATGATTTGAGTAGCGCGTTCCAGATCCAATTATTATAAACTTGTCAGTTGCGTTCCATATTACATTCGGTCTCTGTCCATCGTTGCATGATATTATCTTGCATTAGTGTGTTAATAGTATTGTACTCTACCAGTTTGAACATTCTAATACCCGGTTCCTATACGACGACGGTTTGATAATCTTACCAATTATAATTTTGGTAATGTCGCGAACTTGTAATGTTACTTTGTATAACTGAGTTTAAGTAAATACTTTCGTGGAACGGGAGCTTGTGGCTAAATAATAACAGCCCCACGGGTCGTTCGATCAGGTTAAGCTACGCTTGCCGCGGTTGGTCCGTGGATGGGTGATCATCTTTACATACCAAGACCTCTCCGTGCCTCGGAAAGCACGTTAATCCGTTGGTCTCGGCTGTCATTCGTTTATCTTTGACGGTTGTTACGGGTCGTCAGAAGCCCGGAAGTCTGGCAACCAGTCTTCCCAAGGGGTATCGGATTACCTAGTAACTGGGTTGTAGATATCAGATAGGCAGTCGCTCCATGTAAAATACTGGTATTCAGCTGCATCTGGTTAGACTGGAAGCCGCAACAAACACAACCCCAACATAGTTGGGAAAAAGGCTAGGCAGATGATGATGAAATACTTTCGTGGAATGAAAAGATCCATGTTTTGGCAAGGACACTACCAGCCGCACTACCAGTGGTGTCGGTTACAATTAACGGCACAACCAATACCGAGCCTATTTTGGATTAAAATGTACAGTCAACACAGAAGAGTTGCAAGTTTTTGACCCCCTATTCCATAATTCAACGAGTTGAACTAATATATAATCAACCTCTTTTACGTAAATTTGATGGATAAATAATTCAGCTGCCGAAGCAGCTGAAGTTGGCTCTGTCGACAGCAAAGTGCTGCTCGTCTGTACTCTGCCTTTCTCCAATACCTTGATTATAATTTTCACGTACTCCGATCAGTGAGTTATAATATAATCTAATCTAACTACCCTGTATTGTCCTATTGCAGAACAAAGGCCTCCCGCACCCTTTTCCACACAGTTCTGTATTTTGCTAATAACTCAAACTCAAAGCATTTATTTAAAGTAAATCTTGTACAGGCACTTTTGAATTGTCAAAATTAAATAGTCTGTCAGTTAGTCAGAAAGTTGAAGCTAGTTGCCCTTTCTAAAACGTAGATCTCTATGGAGAAAAACGGGCAAGAATCTCTATGGGCACTCTTTTAAATCAAGATATTACAAAATCCTGGGTACATTAGTCTAATGCCGGCCATAAGAGAGAGAGTTGAAGCATGAGTTATAATAGAATATAATAAAATCAAGGACAAAACAAAGGGAGGTTGGAAGGCCTCCCACAAGGTGGTCCGACGACACAGAACCGGTCGAAGTGGAGGTGCTTGGCGGAGGCCGAGACGTCCACTGCTGGACATATGCTGGCCTATGTCCAGCAGTGGACGTCTTTCGGCTGAAATGATGATGATGATGAAGGACAAAACAGTAAATAAATTATAACTGGAGAAATGCTTCTATACATAACATTTCACAAAACCTTCTTCACTAACGTTTCAAATTTTCTTTAAAACTACTTTTTTTTTCAAGAATCAAAATATATTATATAGAAAAGATATTATAGGTAAATATTTATTTAATGCCCATTAGGTACTGTAATTAAAATATTCATTGGTAATTGATTAAACAAATTATCATATGTATATTTCTGTAAATGTATTGTAAGAAAACCTTTACACGTCATGTAAATATTTTTGAAATTAAATGAGGATGTTTCGTATCCGACTCTGAGAAGCAACACCAAAAAAACTGAGGGCCTAGATTCAAGTCCAGACATAATCTTGGTTAGATTATAACAAAAATATGACATAAAAAAAATTAATCCTCCGAGTTTAGAACCTCCTCCTTTTTTGAAGTCGGTTAAAATATTACTATGTCTATTTCTGTGTCAGGAACGCTTGATCGATTCGAAAATGGCATTTTTTTTTGTTTGAATAATAGCCTACAGAGAAAAGATACATTCAGAAAGGGAACAATAATTGATCAAAGTGACTCTTCCTCTCTTTGCGTGTTGGGAACATCTTATCAAAGAAATACACTATATGGCCGCCTCTGCCTAACCGTTTGGGGATTACAGGTGTGATGATATATGTGTTATTCAAAGAAAATATTCATCAACATCTGAATATAAAATTATTGTTTCTCCGTAAAATAACTGTACCTATATTTTTTATGCTTTGATTTATTTAGCACCCCGCGGTTTCACCCGCATAAGTGTCGATCCCGTGGAAATATCGGGATAAAAACTATCCTATGTCCTTCCCCGGGATCCAATCTATCTCACTGCCAAATTTTATCGAAATCCGTTCAGTGGTTTAGGCGTGAAAAGGTAACATACAGACAGAGTTACTCTCGAATTTATAATATTAAGTACTTATGGAAGTGTGGATTGCCTTGTCGAAAGGTCTATTCTATTTTTAATGATATCTGTTTACAAGAAGTTTTCGTTTAAATCCTAATTTTATTTATGTTAACTATTTTTAATGGGGCAAGCAAAGCCGATGTCGACTATTCTGCCAATGTCTAAAGGAAGCTGGAAAAACAAGGGTGCATAGTATATATTGTAAGTCAAAACCTATTTTTTTTTAAAGCATATGGTATTCCCAAAATGTATGACCCAATAACCTACTAACTCTAGTATAATCAAAATTATTACCACATAAATGTTTTATTATATAAACAAATAACTGTAAGTAAATATTACGATTAAAAAAAAAATGCAAGGAAAAGATTACTTGAGAAATATTTTCATAGTTTTCAGTCACTACTTTATTAATGAGTTTTCGTTTATTTAATTCCGCCTCTAAGATGACAGACTGACCGAAATATTCAGTGTATATTTTATATATAGTAGGTACATACTTTGGTAACCAATCACAACGTACTTATATTCAGGCTGAAATTACGCAACGGTCACGCGTTTTCAGGAAATATAAAGAAAAATTTGTTTAATGTATGTAATTCAAAATAATTATTATGTATTTGTAAAATACTTATCATTCCATTTTTGAGCAAAAAAAAAATATCAACCTGTTAATAGTTCATTACTTACAAATATCGCCACACAAATAGTTTCAAAACTTTACTCACTTGATAATTATGTAACTTTAAAACTTCGACGTTAATAAACTAAGTTATTTACTAAAACTCACACAGTGTTTTGTTATTTAAATAACCGATAAACACTCGTATTAATAAATAAAAAAAAAAAACAGTAAAAACTTACCTAAAAACACTTTAAGCACATCACTAACTTCACAACAAATTTTTTTTTCTCTAAATTCTCCGCCACTCACTTTTAACGAAAACACATTCCTTTTTTGAATACTTTTATTCAAATGTCACTTCACTGCATTTTTTACACTACGCGCGAAATGTATTAACGTTGAAAAGGCGTGCAGCCCCTTACGAAACGCGGACCGGTCTACCCCCCACCCGGCAAGGCTGTGCGTTGAGCAGAACGCATGCGTCGTGAAAATATATTTCAGTTCAGTTAGAAGCTCGGCTTTTACATTTTTGTTGATAAAATAGTGTTAAATTACACAGTGTTAAATGCAGAATAAATTCTACATCATATTTAGTTAATGAAAATCTTAAAGCAATGATTTTTTAAGTTGACATAAAAGTGTCGACTCTCACTATATTAGTGGAAATTCTCAGTATATTTTTAAATGCCGATAGTTTAGTCTTTTCAGAGATAAAACCTACACTATTAAAGCCCATGAAGGGTTTGATCTTTTGATCTTTTGAACTACTTTTTTCGTTTACGCAATCAGTAAGGAAAATATGTTTTCTTGTATGAAATGACAAATGACCTTGAATCCGTACCACGGTCAGCGCTATTTAGCGCTAACCGCACCGTTGTACGCAAATCTGAGTGTTGTCATTTGACAACACTCAGATTTGCGTACAACAAGCCAGAACTACTCTTATGCGAAAGAGTGTCTTTTGCATGGCTCCAAAAATCTATAATAAATTGCCAAAAAGTTGGAAGCTATTAAGTGACATACAGTTTAAACTGAAAGTTAAAAAAATTTTAGCAGAAAGAGCTTATTACAACACCATCAATGATTTTTTGTGTGAAAAAAATTTTGAATGACTATTCTAATTTAGACCTATTTGTTTTGAACTTTATATATGGTTCCGTGTTAACTATGAGTGTTATATATTTTAATTTGGATAATTGAATTGTGGGTATATATTTCTATTTAAATAATTTTATTAGCTCGGATAATTTGAATACCGTAAAAATGTTGCTTATAATTACCTACTTAAATATTTGTATGCCATTGTCTATGGCAAGCATGACGACCTGTTGATAATACTTTTAACAACTTGCATGCTGATTTTTTCGTATGTATACTCATGTTTAAACAAATAAAAATTATCTTATCTTATCTTATCTCATGGTTCAATAGAGTGTTTACGTTTGAAGCGCTGAAAGCGCATAGCGGTTTATTTGGACTGGAATTTAATAGGATTTCAGATAAAGCCTAATTTTGGGAATATGTGATACTGAAGATTTTAGAATTCAGTGAGTTTGGGGCCTCTTGGAGTCCTTAAATCCTAGTTTCATATTTCACTACAAAGTCAGTTTTTGAAGTGAAAGCTTCTTAAGGCGCGTTAGACATTTTATGAGATGGGAAAAAACCATTGAACTCGCGCCACTGTTGCCGTAAGCGACACTGCACGTGTTTTGTTTACATATATTATATATATCCGATCGGCACTCCCGGAGTGCCACTGTTTTTATTCTTCTTCTTATTACCCTAGGGCACTTATGGAACGTCAGAAGCTCGGAGCACGGTTTCGAATTAATCGTTTCCTATGGAGAAGAGCCAGCAGAAAACTCCGCAGATTACTCAATTAAAAATAATTGGTTTTTGCAATGTTTTCAAATAACACTGTTAATAGGTATGGTAAGACGGTGTTGGCCTGTCAACAAGAACCTTCCAGGTACTAAACAAACTAGAAAAGGTCAACAAATCGAAGCATCATATATCTACAAAGCCACGAGGCTCTTTCCTAGTTTGTTAAGGGGCTTACATGACCTAAAGCGCGGTTACTGTCGGACTGCATAGAAAAGAAAGAGAAGCGCGATGACACAAAACAGAATTTATTGCGAAATATGAAGCAATTATTTAATTACAAAAAATCTATTGTTTGGACTAAAAAACTAAAACACTAGTATTTTAGTATGTTCATCATCATCATTTCAGCCGAAAGACGTCCACTGCTGGACATAGGCCTCCCCCAAGTTGGGGGGGGGGGGGGGGGGGGGTTGCCATAATCGCCACGCTTGGCAGGCATGTTGGCGACAAAAAAACAGTTTGATTGTATGTTTAATAGTATGGTTTTTATTGTAAAAAGAAAGTTTTTGAGGTATCTTCATGATTTTTTCTATCGTATCAAATTAATTGTATTATGTTTTCAACACACTATCTACCTAGCATATATCCTGAAGAATATCTTATATTTTTCTGATTTTGTTTACTGTAGTCGATCATATACTTTTATTGTTTCTAAAACTTGCGTTTTTTGTATTTAGGTCCTGTTAGCCCCTTAATGTGAGAATGTTGTAACGTTCTCACATTCAGAAACAAGCAAGGAGTCTGGTATACAACCCTCATTTACTTTGTTGATTACTTAATTAAACTTAATATATTATCCTGTCAATGTGAAAAAAACTATACGAACAAGGTTCACTGAAACATTTTAGGTTATATTATTCAAATCTTTAAAAGAATAAATCAAATCAAAATCAATATAAATATGTCTACTTGTGCACACAGGTGTTAAAACTTTAAGAAAAAAAAAAGAAAAATGGTTTATAATTTTTAGACGTAAACCATAACAAATAGTGATTGGAGCCTCATTTTTAGCAGATTGTCAGCATCGAGGAGTGGTCCCCTTAGGGCCGAAGCCTGCCGGGTTAGCGAAAAAAAAAAAAATTACTTATTTTACACAAATGTAGGTAAAGAAAATAAGCACGTACGCAGGCACTTTATAAAGTAGGTATCATTGTGTTCCGCTAGTATTGAGGCATACAAATGATAAAAAGAAAAACGAAAAAGAAAGAAAATATATTTATTTAGCACAAACTAAAATACACACAAAACACCAGATACATACATCAGATAAAAACAAATAAAAAATCGAATAAAAAGTGTAAAGTCCGATGTAAGAAATTAGCAGGAAACTCTGCGTTTTTTTTTTTTTTTTTTTTGGAAAATCATCAAATGACCCCTCCCGCTCTGGGCGGAGCGGAAGGGAGTGTCAGACTCTTACTGACTAAAACCCACCCGTGTTCCTTCAGTTACCTGTGCCGGGGCCCACGGTATCTCTTTCGAACAACCCGCAACCCTGGCAGGAGGAAAGTGTGCCTCACGGCTGCGTAAAAGATGCCCAGTTCAGCAAAAATGCCTGCCTGACTACATTGTAAAGTAGGTATCACTATTCTAAAGTAGGTTTCACTATAATCATATCGGTAATGTACTACCACTGTGTATTGTGGGATACAAACATTACAAAACCAGCTGCGCCCCGAGGTTTCACCCGTGTAAATGTCGATCCCGTGGGAATATCGGGATAAAAGCCTATATGTTAATCCAGGGTGTCAGCTGCCTCCATACAAAATTTTATCAAAATTGGTCTAGCCGTTTGAGCGTGAAGAAGTAACAAACATATAAACACACACACCCTTCTCACAAACTTTCGTTTTTAGGGTTCCGTAGCCAAATGGCAAAAACGGAACCCTTATAGATTCGTCATGTCTGTCTGTCTGTCCGTCTGTCTGTCTGTCCGTCCGTATGTCACAGCCACTTTTCTCCGAAACTATAAGAAATATACTGTTGAAACTTGGTAAGTAGATGTATTCTGTGAACCGCATTAAGATTTTCACACAAAAATAGAAAAAAAAACAATAAATTTTAGGGTTCCCCATACTTAGAACCGAAACTCAAAATTTATTTTTTTCATCAAACCCGTAGTGTGGTGTATCTATGGGTAGGTCATCAAAAATGATATTGAGGTTTCTAATATCATTTTTTTCTAAACTGAATAGTTTGCGCGAGATACACTTCCAAAGTGGTAAAATGTGTGCCCCCCCCCCCCCTGTAACTTCTAAAATAAGAGAATGATAACACAAAAAAAAATATATTATGTACATTACCATGTAAACTACCACCGAAAATTGGTTTGAACGAGATCTAGTAAGTAGTTTTTTTTTAATACGTCATAAATCGTAAATTACAATTTACCATTCATTCAATCAACTCAAAAAAAAAAAACATTTAATTTCATAAACATAAACCTTATGCATAAACCCGGATGTTACGGAACCCTCGGTGCGCGAGTCCGACTCGCTCTTGCCCGGTTTTTTTATAATATTAGTGTGAAGTGTGATTAGGAACGAAATACTTAGTTGGTAGGTATACTGTTCTCCCGTACACACAGACTATGATGATATCATCTGCCTAGCCTTTTCCCAACTATGTTGGGGTCGGCTTCCAGTCTAACCAGATGCAGCTGTACTGTTTGTGACTACCCGTAACGACTGTCAAAGATCAATGTCAATGACAGCCGGGACCAACGGCTTTTAACGTGCTTTCCGGGTCACGGAAGGGTCTCGCTATGTAAAGATGGTCACCCATCCACAGACCAACCGTGGCAAGCGTAGCTTAACCTGATCGATTGACCTGTGCGGCAGTTATAATTTAGCCACGGGCCCCTCCCCCCAGACTAGGATGATAATTAGGTATAAAAATGTATAACACTGTGTGGTTAAGTAATAACAGCCGCAGGTTAAGCTACGCATGCCGCGGTTGGTCTGTGGATGGGTGAACATCTTTACATACCAAAACCCCCTCCGTGCCTCGGAAAACACTTTTAGCCGTTGGTCCCGGCTGTCGTGTCAGCTGTCGTCGTTCGTGGATCTAACAGTTGTTTAGTCAGAAGCCCGAAAGTCTGACAACCAGTCTTACCAAGGGGTATCGTATTACCCAGTAACTGGGTTATGCAGGTCAGATAGGCAGTCGCTCCAATACTGGTATTCAGCTGCATCCGGTTTGACTGGGAGCTGAACTCAACATACTTGGGAAAAGGCTAATACTACATCGCTTTGGCTTTATGTACTTACCCCAAATAAGTATTACATAAATAAAAGCACATCACTTATTCATTTAGAGTATCAAAGTAAATCACTCAGATTTTATTTTAATAAAACCATGTACATTCCGACGTCCGTCGTTTAAAGGAAATACATGACCCTCTTTGGCTCGGCCACTGTAGGGTAAGGAGGAACTCCACATGATATATGGAGCAGTTTGTCATTCGGACCATGTTGGTAGGAAATGCTGCTAGCTTAAATCATGGGCATGAGTCTGTTTTACATATTATATTATAAGCAGTTTTTTGTGGGACATTTTTGCCTTATTCCACTGTCATCTCGGTAAATTATCACAAAATTAATGTAAACGGATTTTTGAAATAATTATGGTCATTTAATGCTTCGGCTACGTTGTCGCGAACACGCGAACTGTAGTTCGCGCGCTCTCTCTTGCACAAAAAAAAAGAAAGAAAGAAAGAAATTACGTTTATTTGCGGTAAACATGACGCAATAAAAAACATATAAACAAAAAAAAAAAAATAAGAAAGGGTTGGGAGAAACATGCGTCACATCCACGCAAAACGGCTATAGCATCACGCACAACATTCGACATCTCGCTGTACAAGAGAGCGCGCGAAGTAAAAGTTTGCGTTATCGCGACAATTTTTTTTTTGAAATCTTTATTTTAAGGGACTTTTGAACTCCGTTAATGCCAGCCCCATCATAAACTTATCTTGAATTACTAACAAAAAGCAAAACTAAGCTAAAAAACAACTAACAACTAAATATTAACTAATGAATAAATCATTTCAGCTTCACGGGACAAAGGTTGAGATAATAAACTATAAAACATGCCTAAGTCTAACCTATTTATACCTAACTCCCCAATAATTTGATTTCTCTCAGATTCGTTCCTGATCCCTCCATCAAAAGATGTTGAACATCTTCTCTTTTACCGCAAATCTCGCAATTGGGTGAATTTACTTTTTTCATAAGATACGCAAAGGCTCTTAATGGCATGTGTCCAGACCGAACCCGATGAGCAGTTACAACAGTACCTCGGCTAATGGTATTGGTATCAAACCAGGGGATATGAGGAGGCTCGTTTTGTATGATCTATATCGCGACAATGTAGCCGTAACATTACTGACATAACTTTTGTGCTATGTGCACCAGTAGCGAAGGGGGTCAATTTTTGTAAGAGGTAAGCCAGAGTAGATATCTTTAATATGATGATATTATTTGTCTATAGAATACTGACTGTGCCGTTTTTCAAAGGGAAGCCGTTATGAACCGAGTTATACGGAACCTTCGCCACTGATGTGCAGAGTGGTTTGCTTATTTTTTTTTTGTTACCCTTTTTGTGTCCCACTGCTGGGCATAGGCCTCCCTTTTCTCTTGTGCGATCTCTGACCATGCTTTTGTTTGCTTCTACTAAAGATTTAATATGTGTACCTACTATTTAAATGGCTTTAGTCCTACTTCGTTTTCCGTATCTACCAAAAATAAAAGAAGTGACAATTAATTCATTTAAATTAAGGCTCCATTTACACGTGGCAAGTTTATTGCTTGAAGCATACCATAAAATTGAAGCAACAATTGGCTAGCAACGTCTAATTGTTACAAGATACGGACAAGTTAGTTGCAGTTCAAAACGGTATTTGTTTATTTAATATTTTCGTCGATATTGAAGAAAAGTTTTCATTGCTCCTTCCGGGACCCTTAAAAGGAGTATTTACGTTACAATTGCCTTTAGAAACTTTTGAAAGGTCAGCCCACCAATTAATAACCTCGTAATAACTCAACTGATGTTCGATTCTCTGAGTTGTTTCTTTTAAATTCAACAGTACCTATTAAAGTGTTCTAAAGCATTTTGATTTTAGTCTTTAAACTAAGTATGTTATTGTGTGCAAAACGAGTATTGTCAACTTTAAAATACTTTAAATTAACGATACATTAACTTCGCAGGTTCCTGCTAAACCCGCAGAACATACGTTTTAGTTACTTCACTAATGAGGATCTTGCAGGTAATTAAAGTTAAGCATAATAGTTAACACATGTTTGCCGTACAAACTGTGGGCTCAAATAGCACAGAACTTATGTCCTGAGATAGTAAGACCGGGTTACTGCAGACCACGAAGATGATGGTGGGACGAGCTGGATAGCTTTCGTCAAAACTGTAAGAAGGACACGCGTTGCCCAGGAGTGGGACAGCGTAAGATGGTAAAAATAAGCATCCCCGTTTATTTTTCTGTTCCTGTCTGTTTATATGTGTATATGTCGCAGCCAACTGGTTAAATTAGCCGTTTACTTAACCACCTGGCCTTTAGAAGTAGTGTTTGCCTCACTTCGCTCCCTCGGCTAACCTAACCCATTTGGTCTGGTATTTAGTCTGACCGGCCCAAAGCGAATGGACCGTGGGGCATTCGACCGTAACCAAAAATAGTCTACGTTCCAAAGGACCGGTGACAAAATGATTTCAAAATTAATTTAAAGGGTCAGTCGCATGCGTTGTGTTAGTTACCTATTTGGTCGGGGTACCCTAGCTTAGTTACTGCGACCAATCCGGCTCGCGCGTGATTGCTTACAGACTTCCCACCTAAACTATAATTGAATATAATTCAGGCCGTTAGTTGAACGGCAGCCGTTTAGTTAAAAGGCTTGGCGGTTAACTAAACGGCTAATTAAACTAGAGTCGCAGCCAACTAGTTAAATTAGCCGTTTAGTTAACCGTTTGGCCTTTAGAAGTAGTGCTCGCCTCACTTCGCTCCCTCGGCTAACCTAACCCATTTGGTCGGGTATTTAGTCTGAACGGCCCAAAGCGAATGGACCGTGGGCCATTCGAGCGTAATCAAAAATAGTCTACGTTCCAAAGGACCGGTGACAAAATAATTTCAAAATTAATTTAAAGGGTCAGTCGCATGCGTTGTGTTAGTTACCCATTTGGTCGGGGTACCCTGGCTTAGTTACTGCGACCAATCTGGCTCGCACGTGATTGCTTACAGACTTCCCACCTGAACTATAATTGAATATAATTCAGGCCGTTAGTTGAACGGCAGCCGTTTAGTTAAAAGGCTTGGCGGTTAACTAAACGGCTAATTAAACCAGTTGGCTGCGACATATACATAATGGTTAAATAAATAACAAAGTTCGAAACTGATAAAGGTGTAAACAGCACGTAGTTAGTACCGGTTTTGAGAGCAATGGTGATGAAATAAGTCTGGGTACGAACCTAAGACGATCCGGGCGTCGCGTCGGGAGCCGCGGGACGACTCCCGGCCACCGTAGGCGTGGGCCTGCGGGCGGAGAGTAATGGCTCATCGTCCGATCAGGACCAGGCCCGTGGCGGACGGCGCGTACGTGTTCCACGCGCGCCTCAAAGAGATGTCAGCATCAAGGTAGGGGCCCCTTAGGGCCGAAGCCTGCCGGGTCAGCGGGATTGTTCGAAAGGGTTACCGCTGGCCTGGAACATAAAGGGCTAAGGAAGGAACACGGGTGGGCTTTAGTCAGTAAGAGTCTTGACACTCCCTTCCACTCCACCCAGAGCTGGAGGGATCATTTGATGATTTCCAATCCACAAAAAAATGGACCTCGAGACCGTCGCTGCCTCTGGGACACTACTGCTCACCAATATTTTGTAATTTATTATTTCACCAATATTTTGTGGTGATTTATGAATGTATCACTATAAAATAATTATCTTTTAAAACAATAATTAAACCGTAGTCCACATCGTTGTATCTTATCACTGTCCGCACTAAGCCGGGTATTCATCAGTGTAGCCGAGACTTATATTTTATGATCGCGTGAAAAGCCTTGTCATATTCACGGTGACGGGACAGGCGAGCACGAAAGTGATTGTGTTTTGTTTTTTGCTGTAATTTCTCTTTTGCTCGCTGTCAGTTTCGTTTTAGTAAGTAATTTGAAATGTGACGCTAAGCATTGTTGTTGGTGTAGGAAAACTGTTTAACAAAATGTAAGTAGTGTTGCCTTACGCTTCCTATAAGTCGCGATTATACAGGGTTACTTTTCAAAGAACATCCAAATTTTTACATGGTGTTCTACCCATGAATATAAACAACTTTCACTATGGGACCAACTCTGAAATCACGAAAAAAAAAATCTGCTGTTTCATACAAAACTTCAATACCTACTTGACCAAAATGTATGAAACAGCTGTTTTTTTTCGTGATATCAGAGTTGGTCCCATAGTGAAAGTTGTTTGTCGTCCCTGTGTTGGGGTCGGCTTCCGATCTAAATGGATGCAGCCAAATACAAGTTATTTACATGAAGTAACTGCCTATCTAACCTCCTAAACTCAGTTACTGGATAACGCGATACCCTTGGTGAGAGTAGTTGTCATATATTTTCGGGATACTACTATATAGATCATTGATATATATGTTACACTAGATTAGTAATTAGCGCGCCAAGGCGTTGCCACTTGACATAAGGCCACAGCCCTTAGCGTAGCTAACGTCACTTCAGTGCTCTGTGTGACGCTAACCGAAGTTTTCCGAGTGAAACGCGTCAAAAAATTACCGCCAAAATGGGAAAATGCGTAGTCAAAGAGTGCGATTCCAGGTCACAAAAACACAATAAATTAACCGGAATTACTTTCCATACGTAAGTTTGTTGTTTTTGTGTTTATATCAACTTAAAAACGCAATAAAAAAATTTAAATTACGTTCAGTGTTACCACTAAAAACTTAGTTTTAGTTTCCCACATTTGTGGGAGTTTTTTAATTTTTGGAATAAGTGATTTTAAATAATTTTTAATAATAACAACGTTACAGGGTGCCTAAAGATGCAGCACGTCGTAATAAATGGATAGAAATAATCCGATTGCTTAGAAAAGAGACTGACTGGCTACCAACTAAATATACTGTCATTTGTTCTAAGCACTTCCGTGATCAAGACAAAATAGGCCCAAAAAGCGAATGTGGCCGTGTTTATTTGTCCAATGAAGCAATTCCAATGCTTATTGTAAGTAATCATTTCATGCGGTAATTAATATTATCAAATTATAGGTAATGGTAATGGTCAAATGCCTTCTCATTGTTCTTCTTCCTATCATCCTTCATCATCAACAAATTAGTTTATATATCAACTCAAACTAAATTGTGTATTGGATGTTATTTTCAACTTAGTTTTTAGATCGTAAAGAGCTGTTTTAACTACCTACAATAAATTGTAAATTTTTCAGGACAACCGTTATTCTGAAGAGCAGGTGGAGTTTTCAGTAGAAGAAAATATGGATGTGGATGCTGTGGAAACTGACGAAGAGATAGACGAAATAATTGAAACGCCGCGAAAGCACAAAATGAGGAAAATAATTCACCGTTTGAAAAATGTATCAGCTAGAAGACTAAAAAAACTAAAAAATATATCTCAAAAAAATAAAAGACTAGAAATAAAAATTAAAATATTAAAAGATGTTATAGAGGAACTGAAAAAAAAACGTATGTTGAGCGAAGAAGACGAAATGCAGCTAAATGTAAATGAAGAAACAGTGCAATTGATGGAAGAATTTAAAAAAACCTTCAAAAAGAAAAGGACTTTCAAAAGATTTCCTTATATCCTAAAAAAATTTGCTTTGACGTTAAACTTTTACTCCCCTGCTGCCTACAAATATGTTCGATCTGCATTGAATAATTCATTACCACATCCGAGAACACTGGCTAATTGGTATAGCAAAATAAACGGAGATCCTGGATTTACGTCGGAGGCTTTTAATGTTTTAAAGGTCAAAAGCGACAATTCTAAGTCCAAGATCATTTGCAATTTAGTTATCGATGAGATGGCTATCCGTCAACAAAAAATTTTTGATGGAAAGAAGCACCACGGGTATGTCGATTTCGGATTAGATGACACAAACGAAGAACAAAATCTAGCATCCTCTGCTTTAGTTTTACTTCTCACATGTTTGAATCAAACATGGAAGATACCTATTGGCTATTTTTTTACACATGGCTTAACTTCATGTAAACTTGCCAATATAATAAATTTGGCGCTTGCAAAATGCGCAGAAATTAACGTGGAAGTAGTGTCAGTAACATGTGACGGCAGTCAGACTAATATTGCTGCAATGAGAGTTTTAGGATGCAAACTAAACGACCCAAACAATTTGAAAACTACTTTTAAGCATCCTTCAACAGGACACGATGTGGTTCTATTATTAGACGCTTGTCACATGCTCAAATTAGTGAGAAACAGTTTTGCATCAAAGAAAACGTTTTTTAACAAAAATAACTACAAAATAGAATGGAAGTATGTAAACCGTTTACAAAAAATTCAGGAAATTGAAGGGCTTAGAACAGGGAACAAACTAACTAATCGCCATGTTAATTTCCGCAACCAAATCATGAAAGTCAAGCTGGCATCACAGCTGCTGAGTAATAGTGTTGCTCAGTCACTCCATTTGGCCAAGGACTTGTCTTCAGAATTTTCAGAGAGTGAACCCACTGCGGAATTTATTAAAATACACAATGATATTTTTGATGTTTTAAATTCTAAAGGAGACCCCAAAGCTTATGGTTTTAAGAAAACTCTAAAACAAGAAACGAAAAATAATATATACGAACTGATTGAAAAATACAAAGATTACATTACCAATCTAAAAGTACAAGTTATAACAAAGAAAACAATTAAACGAAGAGGTCAAATACAAAACATAATAATTAAAAAAAATATAAAGAACGTGTTAGATTGCAAATTTAAAACAGGTTTTTTGGGTTTTCTGGTTTGTTTAGAAAGCCTTAAAGTACTGTTTTCAAAGCTAATTGAGACAAAAGTGATAAAATACATCGCAACATATAGACTGTCACAAGACCATCTAGAATTGTTCTTTGGTTGCATCCGGCAAAAAGGTGGTTACAATAACAATCCAAATGTAATGCAGTTCAGATCAGCCTACAAAAAATTATTAAACCACCTTGAATTGAAGAACAATTTTAGAGGCAACTGCGTGCCCCTTGAAAAAATTAATGTATTGGCGACTACAACTAACGACCATATCCAAGAAATTAATAAGTCATGCTTTCACCGTGATAATAGTGACTCGGAAAAGTTACAAAACATCATGAAGAATCAAAAAGATTTAGAAAATGAATGGGTCGTGCAGCAAACGAACAATAACATTTTTACAAATATAACAAAACAAGTCGTTGGATACATTTCCGGCTATGTTGTTGACAGAGTTGGTCAAGACCTTAAATGTGAAATATGCATCAAAGCTTTATTAGCTACAGAACTCAAGTGGTTTCACAAATTAATAAATATAAAAGATAACGGAGGATTGTGTTACCCATCGGAATATGTATTTGAAATATGTATGAATTGCGAAAGCATTGTAAGACATGCCATAACACTTTCCGACACCAAGTCTTTGTCTCCTAAATTTGGCCTCTTGATATTAGCTACAAAAACTTTAGAAAAACTCAAAGGAAACAAGATATTAAAAGAATTTGCGATACACCCTGGAGATCATTTATCATCAATACAAGTTGATCATTCCCTTTTATTAATAAATGCCATCATTTATAAATACTTAAAAATAAGATTGTATCACGAAAGCAAATTATTCAGTCAAACTAACAAGAAAGAGTCTAAAAGGCAATTGTACACAAAACTAATGCTACATAGCGGAGTATGATTTCAATAACAATAAATAAAAAATATTCAAAAAGAAAATGTCTTAATTATTTTCATTAGTTACTAACTGACCGGGCAAACGTTGTTTTGCCACATCGCTACTTCGTTTGCGTGGTATCCTATCCCTTACTCTACCCTACCCCTACCCTACTCCTACCTTACTTCTAACCTACTCCTGCCGTACCCTACTCCTACACTACTCCTACCTTGCTCCTACCCTACTGCTACCCTACTCCTACCGTACTTCTACCCTACTCCTATAGATATATTAAATTTTTCTCTGCGTAAGAACCATCCTCGTACTTTAAGGAGTATTCTAAAAAAAGAATTAGCGAAATCGGTTCAGCTGTTCTCGAGATTTGCGCTTAGCAACACATTCAGCGATTCATTTTTATATTATAGATAAACTTCTAATACACATCCAATATGAAATACATAATTCAAATATTTTAAAATAATATAACTTAACGTTTAACGTTTTTTTTAACGTTTTTTATGGCTTAAAAATTTGGGTAAATTTTCGCATGGTTAGGCAACCCCATCCCGGCATTGCATGTTTATCTTAGAGTAAGAAAGCTATAGAGCATCGGGTAGCGTGGCCACACATGAGACAAAAAACTAACTTAACTAACATTGGCTACATAAGTAGCTGCCTTGAAAAAACTGGCACGCAGTGAGAGACGGAAATAGTATAGCTTTATCCTTTTCTGTTACTTATAATAACTCAATACTTTATCCCTTTCTTGTGGAAATGAAATGGAGCTACCCGCTGTCTATACTTTTCTTTGTCTAAGATGTTTATATTGCGATCTTTGTCTAATCTAAGCAACGGTATTATTCTTGCGCCTTGTGTAAGTGAGACAGATATATGTTTACTTTTAATTGTGTAGTGGTTTAAAAGCTACGTCGTCGCGTTTAAATAGTGGTTACATTTTTTTGACACATTTTAATGAAGTTTGCTTCTCTAGTTATTTAGCTCAATGATATAGATGGTGTAAAGTTCACTCATCTTTGTGAACAAGAAGTTTTAATAATGTGACTAATGAACATGATTTTGACATTTTTAATACCTACCAGTGTTTCTCGGCTTAGGGTGAATGGATAGTGGTAGACCGCGAAATTCAAATTTTCTTAGGTTTTTTGCAATTTGCAGTACAGTATCAGATTGGTATCTTGATCAAAATCTGATTCGCGACAATAACTGGTTCATATTTAGAGCATTATAATCTTTAGAATCATTAATATATCTTTCTAAGTTAGATTTCTACCACCAACCACCAATCTCTTATGGAAAAGTGTTAATGGTACAATGGTACAACCTGACACTGACCTGCAAATTGCAAAAAAATGTAAGAAAATTTGAATTTCGCGGTCTCAACTATCCATTCACCTTAATGAAAATCTTCTTTACGGAAAAGATGGCGTCTAAATTATTTTGAGTTTGTATTAGTCGATCGTGTAATTTGATTATTTTATTTCATCACCACTGCTCTCAAAACGGTGAAGGAAAACATCGTGAGGAAACCGGCATGTCCTCTAGGACATGCCGGTTTCCTCACGATGTTTTCCTTGTTTTTGTTTTTTTTTTTTTTTTGTTTTCTTCTAATTTTTGGTTCTAACCAAAAATTTAAAATGACATGAGACATCTGCCAATCCGCACTGGGCCCGCGTGGTGGATTAAGGCCCACTCCCTCTCACCGGGAGGAGGCCTGTGTCCCAGCAGTGGGAACATTATAGGCTGATTATGGTGGTGATTATGGTAATTTGATTTCCTAATTTATGTTTATAGATATTTTGTGCCGACCTTTTTGTTGCCTTTTTTTGTTTTTAAATGTGTATAGTAGTGGTAACTTGTAAATGGCCTTCTTTTGCATATTGCTTAAGAACACTGTTTATATTAGCTGTAAGTTTCCCGAACAGGGTAAAATAAATCCTCCAGACGGGTATTGTGTCTGGTGGGATACTGTCCGACGATTGATGCCGAGACGTTGTATCTCTCTCTGCTTGCGTGATGCGCAGTTCGCAAGTGGCAATGTACAGACGCCAGCTCATCAAGCTACTTGAAACTGTCAAATTTTCCCAATCAACTTTGGACCTTATGCTTTACCAATAAAGTTGAAAATCTATTAAAGAAATTTGACAGATCGTAGTAGCTTGATGTGCTGGCGTCTGTACATTCTACAGTGCCCTCTAAAAGTTAGCTGACACTTGCCCACTTCAGCTGCAATGCCACATTCGTCGTTTCAGCCGATAGACGTCCACTGCTGGACATAGGCCTCCCCCAATTTGGGGGGGGGGGGGTTGGCCATAATCGCCACGCTTGGCAGGCGGGTTGGCGATCGCAGTATGGTATGATGGTGGAATAAATAGAGAACGCTGCTGCCCATTCTCCGGTAAGACCCTTAGTCGCCTTTTACGACACCCATGGGAAGTAAGGGGTGGTGCAATTCTTTAAGTCCGGCACCACACAGACAATGCCACATTATGATTTAAAATTATAGTTTCTAAAGTTTGAACTTGTAAGTTTGGTGGTGGTGGTTGGTGGATGGTGATAGTGGTGGTGGTGGTAGTTTGCAGACATTTGAAACTATAATTTTAAATCTTATTGTGGTATTACAGCTGAAGTGGACAAGTGTCAACTAACTTTTGGAGGGCACAGTAGATGCCACCACAGTCCAAACTATCGAGCCAGCAAACAAAAAGTAAAAAAAAAAACATAACAGTTTTGTTGCCGACTATACTTCTCCTTGACGCGTCCGTGACGGTCTCTAACGAGATTTACGCTTTAAATTTCAAAAGGATAATAACTAAACTGAAAGCGTTATGTAATAGGTTTTATACTGAAAATTACTTTAAATGTATTTAAAAAGTCTACTTTTTTTTAGGGTTCCGTACCCAAAGGGTAAAAACGGGACCTTATTACTAAGACTTCGCTGTCTGTCTGTCTGTCACCAGGCTGTATCTCAAGAACCGCGATAGCTAGACAGTTGAAATTTTCACATATTATGTATTTCTGTTGCCGCTATAACAACAAATACTAAAAACAAAATAAAATAAATATTTAAGGGGGGCTCCCATACAACAAAGGCGATTTTTATGCCCTTTTTTGCTCGATATCGAAAATGGCAACAGGTAGGCACTTGAAATATTCACAAAATACTCAGTTGTATTTTAACTTTAATAATAAATAATAAAATTGAAATAAAATAAATATTTAAGGCCCCCCCCCCTTAAATATTTATTTTATTTTGTTTTTAGTATTTGTTGCTATAGCGGCAACAGAAATACATAATTTGTGAAAATTTCAACTGTCTAGCTATCGCGGTTCTTGAGATACAGCCTGATGACAGACAGACAGACAGCTCCCATACAACAAACATGTTTTTTTCGGCGTTTTTGCCTTGGTACGGAACCCTTCGTGTGCGAGTCCGACTCGCACTTGGCCAGTTTTTTATTACTAAATGGGCCCGCTCTTGACCCCCATCACGCCTGATGAAAAGCGATGGATGAGGTCTGAGCAAGCCACTCTTGCTTTGAAGGCAGACGGGTGAACTATGGTCTAGAAACGGAGTGGAATACGATATTTTTGTCAGTTCTTCTAAGAATATTTTTACATAACATCACGCCTGTAATCACCAAAGGGTAAGGCAGAGCTGTACCCATCGTACATATTTCGCCAGTTATTTTATTTATTTATTTCAGGCATCAAGGCCCATATAAACACATACAATACAATATTAATATCTTATAAATACATACAACATTATAATTACACTAAAAACTAACGCACACGAAGTGTCTGCGTCATGTTTCGCTAACTGGTGTCATGTAGCCAGCCACGAAGCCGGCGGTACACAACACTCTTCGGCCAGAACTCTTTCTTGAGGAACTTCTCGAGATGATGTGTCGGAACACGCACCATGAACGACTTGAAATTTGTGTTGTGACGCGACTCCAACTTCTCGACCTTAAAATCAAGTTGGTCTTCACACGCATGTACTCCGCAATCTCCTCAACCTTCTTGGAGTGGTGCAGTCTGGACACGTACAGCTGCGTCGTGGGGATTGCTGGACGCAGCAGCATGTTGGTTGAGTTCTTCTTCTTCTTTTATGTTATGTTTGAGTCCCATGTAACAGGGACCGAGTGTATTGACATCGAACCGGAGTTACCAACATAGCTTGCAGAGTAAGCAAACTGAAGTGCCAGTGGGCTGGCGATGTTTGTCGAAGGACCGATGGCCGGTGGAGCAGACGAGTCCTGGAGTGGAGACCGCGTATCGGCAAGCGTAGTGTGAGACGCCCCCCGGACGATCTAAAGAAGGTGGCTGGATCAGACTGGATGCGGAAGGCGGAAAGCAGGGTGTTGTGGGCAGCCTGCAGTGGACTGCAATAGGCTGGGTTGATTGATTGTATTGACATCATCAAATCCGGGCTGCTTTTGAGGAGTTCTTTATAAAAACCCAATTACACTTTGCTCGACCTGGGGAAGAACCCACGACCTTATATTTAGTAGTAGACCTTGCTATCACTTCACCAACGGGGCAGAAAAACTTTTGTGTCTGTCCATTGAAAATTGAACGTGGATTAAAAATATTCAAAAATAAAAGTCCATGTTCAACCAATGAGGGGTTGAACATGCACAACATTTAGGGGTTCAACATGGTCGGGAGTAAAAATTGTGGGGTTGAACATGGACTAAACCGAAAATTATAATAAATTCTACGGATTTAGGTATATAAAAGTCCAAATAAACGTTATTCTTTCTTTTCTTATCCGTATATTAAAATGACGGACAAGTATCACTTCTCGCGACTAGTTACGGACTTGTTCTGACTAATATCGGACTCTCGGGTTTTTTTTTTTTTTTTTTTTTGGGTGGGAAATCATCAAATGACCCCTCCCGCTCTGGGCGGAGCGGAAGGGAGTGTCAGACTCTTACTGAATAAAACCCACCCGTGTTCCTTCAGTTGCCTGTGCCAGGGGCCACGGTATCTCTTTCGAACAACCCGCGACCCTGGCGGGCATCGGCCCTAGCGGACCCCGTCAGTTGGTGCTGACATCTCCTTGAGGCGCGCGTGGAACACAACGCGCCGTCGACCCGGGCCTGGTCCTTACCGGACGGCGAGCTGCCCATTGCTCGCCGTCCGGACTTTCGCACTTCGGACTTTTCGCGACTAGTGAGGGACCAGTTTTGACTAATATCGGACTTCTCGCGACTAGTGACGGACTTGTACTGACTAATATCGGACTTCTCGTGACTAGAGACGGAATAGTTTTGACGGAGTAGTCACGACTAGTGAAGAACTCGTTACGACGTAAGTACATAATTATGCTCACCAACAAGGTGTGTAATAATTCCAGGACATCCTGCAATTTACCGCTCCGACTTCGGAATCAGAAACACTTATCATAATCTCAAATCTACATGTTAGCATTTCAAGGAACCACTCGCTATCAAAACTTGAGTCAGCTTAAATTTATTTTAAAACTTCTCGCTAATTGGAAACATAATTATCTCAGATTAATTATCAACTTAATGGTAGAACTTGGGTGTGTTTTAATCTTGTTGAGTTTAATGGTTCAGGAGTTGTTTCTTTAGATGTTTTTTCTTGGAAATGAAGTCTATATACTTAAATAATACTATAAAGATGTAAAATGTATGAGTTTATGTAGAGGGTAATCTTTTAAACTACTAATCTGATTCCGAAAATTACTTCACTAATGTGGTTTAACCTACAGTATTGCCAAGTGTCATATAGTATATTATTTAATCACACTAATATTATAAAGGCGAAAGTTTATGAGTGTGTGTGTTTATTTGTTTGTTATTTCTGCACGCTCTAAAGCTGGACCAATTTTGATAAAATTTTGTATGGAGGTTTAACATGTAGGCTACTTTTTATCCCGATATTCCCACGGGATCTACACTTATGCGGGTTTAACCGCGGGGCGCAGCTAGTGATACAATAAAGGTCGAAATCGCAAACAGAAGCTAGAAGTGGTATAGATCCTTGTGTAAGTAATTAGAAAATGAATCAAGATATTTCAATATGAATTTAAGATTTTATTAGTACCTACGCAACTTGACTAGTACCTAACGGTAATTTAGTTCGATAAAACATGATAATTACTGTATTTAATATTACGTTATAATGAAATACGTAGTAATTAACTTGAACCGAAGCATTAATGATTAATTATGTTCTTCAAGTTCAATACAACAATGCGTTCAGGATGCTGTTGGGGCTTCCACGCTTCTGCAGTGCGTCGGGAATGTTTGCTGATGGCTTCGCAGAGATCAGACGTAAGTGTGCTGCGTCGCTGCTGCAGAGGGTCCGGGGCAGCTCTAACAGTCTCCTGAATGACATCGCAGGGAAATTTGATTGCCTGCTCGTCCATTATTTGTCCAACCTGCATGTGTAGGTACTAACAGTTTTTTTATGTTTTTTTTTTTGTTTTTTATGTTTTACTAACAAATTATGGATTTATAATTCTGAAATAAAATGATTATTATGAATTTATATATCTCGGAACCATGGGGTCCCGGTCTTTTGGAAGGCGTATGAGGGGCCGAAGCCAACTTGCAGAGGCCCCTTAGGAAATTTTAATGAAATGCGGCACCAACCGACGATTATCCCTGTATGCGCTATGCAAGTGCACCCAAGGATAACCCCCGGTTGGTGTAGGACTATTATTATTATTAATATAATACATATTTACCACCCTAACTATCCTAACTAATATTATAAATGCGAAAGTAAGTTTGTTACCGATCATCCTGAAACTATGCATATACGAAATTTTGCTTACACGTTGTCAGGTCTACAGAAACCGAGGGTACCTTTCATCCCGAAAAAAAGTGGTGTTCCCGAAGAAAATAACAATAACGTTATTATAACAATAGATGGCGCCACGTGTCTTTCGAATCAAAAACAGGACAACGTCTGTCGGGTCAGCTAGTCCATACTAATATTATAAATTCGAAAGAAACTCTGTCTGTCTGTTTGTCTGTATGTTACCTTTTCACGCCTAAACCACTGAACAGATTTCGATAAAATTTGGCAGAGAGATAGATTGCATCCCGGGGAAGGACATAGGATAGTTTTTATCGACGTACCTCGCGAGCGAAGCCGCGGGCGGAAGCTAGTTTTACATAAATTAAACGTTCATCAATTGACTTAAAATTCGCGCGCTGCGCCGCACTTTTGTAACGTGGACACAGCTGTTAAGTATACCGAATACTGTTTTCTAGGCCGTGTATTTTGGACTATCGAGCGGTATAGACTAAGAACTATCTGTATATCGACTACGTGTATTGTATAGTGTTCATGATTAAAAGGATTTACCAAGTTTATGTGACTTTTCTTTCACTTGGGAAAAGTGTATTTCGTGGACCAATTTTTTTTTAAATTCTATTCGGGAAACTTTACACCTAACTTATTCAGTGTTCTTTAAAAACATGAAATTGAAAGCCGTTTACAAGTTTTTTCACTCATAATAAAAAAACGATAACAAGGTCGTTATAAAATACAGACACAACATTGTTCTGTTCAGTTTTGAAGGGCCAATGAAACTTTTGGTACGGTCTACGTCCAGTTTGATGGTTGATTTATTCACTAGGTGGACAAAAGTAGGTATATGATGTCTGAAACGATTTCTCAGAGGTAAGCGCATTGCCATTTGAAACACAATGCCATTTGAAAACTTAAAGAATAAAGACTCCTACAAACAGGCGCGTCACGCGATATAATCGCGCTTGCCTTTGTGTCGCGCGCGATTTTATCGCGTGTCACGCCTGTTTGAAACTCAAACTCAAACTCTTTATTGCATTCATGTGTACATTTCGTTGTTACAATATACTTAAGTAAGTCCCAACATGAAACCCGATTAGGGCACGGCAACATAATAATAATTCTAAACATAATCTATCTATTAACCTATATATATATATAAATGAATTGATGTTTGTTAGTTTCACAAAAACTAACAAACATTTAAGGAGGAGGCTTTACAAACACGCAACACCAATGATCGTTCACTTGACACTTGCTCTGCAGTAAGACAGTTGCAAACTAATACTTCTTCTGTTGTACTGATTCCCGCCGAAAGACGTCTACTGCTGCACATAAGCCTCCCCCAAGCATCACCACTTCGACCGGCTCTGTGCTTCTCGCATCCAGGGACGAATGTCTTAAACACTAAAAACTAAGTAATACACACACACACACCCTCACTCACACACAAAAATGTACACACACAAACACCCCCTCACACACAAAACACACACACACTAAACCGCGCACACTAAATACGCGCACACGAAATACTAACTAATTAGATACCAAAGACCATTTTCCATTCTTAGCATTTTTCCCAATTTTATGCCACTTCTCGCAAATTCCAACCAGCGTGTGATCATTTATGATAAACGAATGCACTCTTTGCCAAAAGGGAAAATTATCTCAAAAGGTCATCAGCTTCTAATTAACCCATTTAATTACTGAACTTCAGGACCCAAAAGCATTATTACTTATCTAGAAACCTAGATCTAAAGTTTCAAGAAATTTCTTGGAAGCTGCGGTCACTTTGATGTTAAAATTATATTATCGCGGTTCTAAGTGCAGTTTTCAGTGACTTGAAAATATGCTACCATAGTTTCGCGAGCAATGGGCAACATTCCAAAGAGGGATAATTAGGAATTTTATAATTTTCTTACTGTAAGATACCTGTTGAGATACTGCTAAGATTACTTGAAATTACAAGTTGTGGAAACTCAGTAAATGATTGCGGTCGAAAATCATATTATAATCATCATCATCATAATTTCAGCCAAAAGACGTCCACTGCTGGACATAGGCCTCCCCCAAGCACCTCCACTTTGACCGGTTCTGTGCTTCTCGCATCCAACGGCTTTCTGCGGCCTCCACAAGGTCGTCGTTTTACCTTGTGGGAGGCCTTCCAACGCTACGTCTTCCGGTACGCGGTCGCCACACCAGAACCTTTCGGCGCCATCAGCTATCTGTTCTGCGAGCAATGTGCCCTGTCCATTGCCTCTTGGGTTCATATTATAATATCCTTGACAAAAATAATGATAAGTCGTATAATACATGATGTAAAGGACATCTACCAACCCGAACTGGGACCGCGTGATGGATTACTGCTCACTACTCCCTCTCACAGAGATGAGTCCTGGGTCCCAGCAGTGGGAACATTATAGGCTGATTATTGTAAGAGACATCAACCCGCAAACTTAGTTAGCATAATTCAACACAGTGAACAAAAAAAATAAGCGGTTTTATACAAAAGTGCAATAGTAATAATAATAGTTATTTATTACGGAGCTATTTATTAGAGGGGCCCGTGGCTAAATAACAGCCGCACAGGTCGATCGATCAGGTTAAGCTTCGCTTGCCGCAGTTGGTCGGTGGATGGGTGACCATCTTTACATGCCGTGATCCCTCCGTGCCTCGGAAAGCACGTTAAGCCGTTGGCCCCGGCTGTCATTTGTGGATCTTTGACAGTAATAATAATAATAATAAATATAACCCCGCCGCCGTATCTCTACGTTAACGCCGTGGTGGGGCTTGCGCGCTCCGAACTCTAGGCCTATGCCGGAAGAGTTTACTTTGCTGGAACAGGTCTAAGGTGAGGAGCCAGACCAAGAGAGATACAGAAATCCGCAGGGCAGCTTGTGGCGAGCTGTTGGGCAGTAGCGACCCCACGGACCCTATCTTCAGGGAGAAGTCTTGTTCCTCACCTCTGGCTTGCCTTTATTGGCCGGCTGGAGTGAACAATGACGATGAACAGAGCTCCCACCTCATTCTTGCCTTTATTGGCCGGCTTGAGTGGAGATTCGCAAGAGCAAACGTGCTCGGAGGAAGGAAGTATTCCAGTAAGATGCTGGTAGGGATCTTGACCGTACTTCCGGGATTGTCCTGATAGCCGTGGAATACCTCTCCACTCCTCATAAGCACCTCAGGACATGTTGCCCCCTTGTTGCTACGTCACTATGTGCTAGCGACCGTTTCCGGGGGCCCATTGTTGAGTGTGCAAGTCACCCCCTGCCATTTTATCCGTGTATATATAAAACATTGATCAGGCAGGGGTCGTAGTTATTCCATAGTTCTTGGTAACCAGTCCACTTTAGCCACCCAAACCCATAGTCCAACTTTTTATTTTTCCATATCCTGCAATAGTCCTACACCAACCGGGGGTTATCCTTGGGTGCACTTGCATAGCGCATACAGGGATAATCGTCGGTTGGTGCCGCATTTCATTAAAATTTCCTAAGGGGCCTCTGCGAGTTGGCTTCGGCCCCTCGTACGCCTTCCAAAGGACCGGGACCCAATGGTTCCGAGAAAAAAGAAGAAAAAAAAAAAATAATAACGTTTATTGTGTCCAAAAGATATACACAAACAATTTGGGTTTGGAGTCTTCATTTAAGCAGATAATGCCTGTATTAGAGGACTCCGCTCCTTCACAACAGTTGGTACTTACTTAAAACACAATAAAAACAGTAGATGTAGTAAAACAAAATATAATTGTGTGAACATGAGTGAGTGTGTACATGTGTTGTTGAGTGTTATGAGTGTAATGGATGTATGAGTATGTGTGTGTGTGTGTGAATGTACGTGTAGGTATGGGAGAGTCTCTGTGTGTGTGTGTGCGCGTCGTGTACATGTATTAAGTTACGTTTTGTAGGAGAGCTTCGGTATTTTCATATGTTAGTGGTTTTATCCAGTCAATCAACATTTCTTTACATACATGATAAGATTTAGCATTTACGAAAATTTCTTTATTTATTTTGTTATACAATTGAGCCGATCGTTTACTAAATTGCATAGATCCGAATTTGGTCTTGGTTATAGGTATTTGAGCTATATTGTGTTTTCTTCTCCTAGAGTGTATATTTGAATTATAAGGTAAGGTTTTGTGCTTTTTTAAAATTATTTGAGTAATATATAGTTTCCTAACTGACAATACATCACTAAGTTTGTAAAGGTTCTCTGTAGAATATCTCCTTTTTTTAAAATGCATTATTTTGAGCAGGGCTCGTTGTGCTCGCTCCAATTGAATGAATTTAGATTTTGTTGCCCCACCCCAAACAGGAATACAGTATATTAATATTGATTGCGCAAGAGAAATATAAATTTGAGTGAGCACATTTCGAACCGGCTTACCGCTACTCAGTGTAGACCTAGGCAGCACGTGACGCAGAGTCTTAAAAATCCAATTAAGCTTGCGGACTCTATTGGCAACTTGCTCAAGATGGGGGTACCAGCATAATCTCTGATCCAGCATTACCCCTAAATATTTTGTGCTAGAAACTTTGCCAATACTAGAGCAGTTACAGTTATCACCATTAATACCATCACACGTGTGTATAATGATTCGAAAATCGCCGGTTGGTTGAGTACGGTTGCAGATGCTGAAACATATAAAGTTTGTTTTTGAGGCATTTAAAGTGAGAACGTTAGCATTGAGCCAATTCGCAACCAGGGACATTCCTGTTTCAGCACTTAGCTGCACATCATGCCATGTCCTACCACTGAAGATGACAGCTGTATCATCGGCGTACGACAGGACTTTGGCATTTGGAATTTTCATGTTACACAGGTCGTTTATGTATATCAAGAAGAGCGTTGGACCTAATACACTTCCTTGGGGGACAGTCGTTACGGGTAAGACTGATTGTCAGACTTTCGGGCTTCTGACTGCCCGAAAGTCTGACAACCAGTCTTACCAACCCAGTACCTGGGTTGTGGAGGGCAGATGGGCAGTCGCTCCATGTAAAATACTGGTATTAAGCTGCATCTAGATAGTCTGGAAGCCGACCCCAACATAGTTGGGAAAAGGCTAGGCAGATGATGATGATGAGCTATTTATTTCGGACAGAATCCATATATGTGTTAGTAACAATTATTTTCTTAAGAACTATGTTAGTAGGTACCTAATAAAAGATTTAAGATTGGCTATTTAGCAATACTTCAGACGTTCAAAATGAGAGAGCCTCATGCGATGAAAAGTTGGGTCCGTGGCCTAGGCCCCCAGTGATCGACGCACCTGTGGCCGACGCCCCCGATACGATTAATTTAATATCTTTTTTTTTTGTGCTTTTTCACTTAGTACAGTAAATGAGAAAAGTGTTTCACCCTATTAATACAGTATTTTTCCTTGTTAAACAAAAGTTATCTATCAAATAGCAGAGAGAATAGATCGCCACTTAACCTTATCCTTACACACCTTTTTCCCCATTAGAAGCATATTTATTATGTACAAACATCCAAAAAATCAAAAAGACTTCATATAAAATGTTAGTGAATGTATATATAAGATACTAGCGGTCGCCCGCGGCTCCGCCCGCGTGGATGTCAGTTTTCGCGACAAAAAGTAGCCTATGTGTTATTCTGATTTATATAACCTATAGCGGTCCCCCGCGGCTCCGCCTGCGTGGATGTCGATTACCGCTACAAAAAGCCTAAGTTTGATCCCATGTGTTCAACTACCCAAAAGTAAATTCAGCATTATAGCCGACCAACAGGCAGATAAATAAACAGGATAAGCAGGATAAGTTAACTTCATGTGTTAAATATTGTTTAAGGATAAAATTTTGTAAAAAAAGTTACTGAATTAGAGCTTATATAAACAACATTTGATGTAATTTTATCTTGTGGCAACAAAATGTATTGATGTTCGGGAGACCCAATTCGTGATAGGCCAACGTACAGTTGGCCATGTGTAAAGCATTCCTTTCGTAGATCAATCCCTACTAAATTGAAATTTTGGCCCTGGAACTTGTTAATTGTTAATGCAAAAGAAGTTTTCACCGGAAATTGAAGTCGTTTAAATGGAATTGGTAAATCGGTGGGAATTATCGGTATCCGAGGAATGTGAGCTAATTCACCAGCAGCAGGTGATAATGGTCGCTACAATTAAATTGTCTTTTAATTCCTTTATAAGTAGCCTCGTTCCATTGCACATAATTATTGGGAGGGCTCAAATTTCTGAGAAGCATTATTGGCGTTCCGACTTTTAACGACAGTTGGTGAGGTGGCAGTTTAGCGGGGTTGAGAGAATTTAAAAATTCCTGTGGGTAATGTACTACATCAATGAATATTAGTGACAGTGTCTATGGATTTACAATGCTTAACTTGACCCGGGACTCTTTGCATAATTAAATTGTTGTTGACACTATTGCTCTAGAACACAGTCATTTCCATGAAAATTTTCTATGCCAGGTTATACAGCATCTATCAAGCTTTCTAACGAATGGACTATTTGGCCCAGAGACTCATCCAAAATAACGGTAAAAAGTCCTTCTCCGAGTTGTTGTGGGAAATTGCTAAGCGTATCTCCATGAAGATAAGCTCTCATATTGGTCCGTAAATTCAAATGTTGAACTGATGTCCAAAGGCGAGACGATTTCAAGCACGCCTTCATAATATCTGCTCGCGTACCTCTGTTAACAACTGGAAGTGTCTGTCGAAAGTCTCCAGCAAATACGAAAGTTATACCACCCATGATAGCAGCAGAGTTTCTGAGGTTTTTTAAAGTTCTGTCCACAGCCTCAACATGAGCTCTATGACTCATCGTGCATTCATCCCATATTACCAACGATGCGTCTTGTAGCAATTTACCAAGAGGCCCATTTTTGCGAATGTTGACCGTTGGTCTAAAGATACGGATAGAGGTAGTAGTAGAGTGAGCAGTTTTCCCTCGTTCAAGAGAGTTGCAGCAATTCCTGACTGTCCTGACAAAATAAAAGTATGACTACGAACAACTCCCTTAGTTTTTTTGGACACTGTGAAAACGAAGCTTCGTTTAAAGTGTTGCCCCAATGGTCATCGTTTTCAAGTAAACCTCGGTCACGTCAAGCTGGACCACGCGTCTGAGCCGCGCGTGTACCTTACTCATGGACCTAAACTGGGGTCCCGCATCCGCACCTCCGCCTAGGTGACGCCTAGTTCGCCTGTCGCCACGGGCCGCGGAGCGTAGAAATAGTATTATATTGATTTCGCCATAACTTTCAAACCAAACGTCCAATTTTAATGAATTAAAGACTAAATATTATCTACATAAACAGTACTTTGTGACAAAATAGTTTATTTTGATAAGGAGTAATTACATGTGTAAAACAAATGCGTTTAAATGAAGTCCTAAAAATATTCAAGATTTTTATTTAAAAAAATGTTTGTTGTGCTTAACTCGTAATAGATAGGTATAGTGTGTCGCGGACTTTTTTGTAGATATTTTTAAGGTCTTTAATTAATTAGAACATTTTATCGTTCTATCTTTTATATTTTAGGCGGCGTACGCCAAAAAAGGAACTTTATTGGATGATTTTTTACACCTTGGTTCCGAAAAACCCAAATATCTTACGGACCCCTATTTTTTCTCAAATAAAATATGGCCTATGTTACTCGTAGATAATGTAGCTTTCTAATGGTGAAAGAATTTTTAAAATCGGTTTTGTAGTTTTTGAGTTTATCCATTACAAACAAACAAACAAAAATACAAATTTTTCCTCTTTATAATATTAGTGTAGATATAAATAAATAATGAAAAATAACTAAGACTTTAATTTTTCAAAACATACCTCTAATATAAAAGCATTTCTATGTTTTAATATAATTACGATTTAATGTTATGCATATAACATTAAATGTAACAGTACTTACTTACAATCAATATTAAGTACATTTAATATTTTTGTAAAACAAGTTTTGTGCCTGACAGTACATTTGATCAAAAATTACTTTGAATTAAATTAATCGAATCGGGGGCGTCGGCCACGGGTGCGTCGGCCACGGGTGCGTCGACCACTGGGGGGGGGGGCCTAAGCCACGGACCCGAAAAGTTTTCCGACCTAATTTGTACACCAGCCATGGTCAAACATGTTGTGCCAAAGAATATCCTCTAACACCAATAATAAACATTATACCACGTTTATCATCTACACATGTTTTGCAAATAAACTAATCTTTATCTACGTCCACTTTGATGGGTTTGTTCACTAGGAGAACAAAAGTACATGATAGGTACTTAAAACGATTTCTCAGAGAGGTGCGTGCATTGCCATCTGGCGGGGATCATGTAGTGGATTCATGGTAAAATTTTGCACGTCGAATTTCTTTAACAACCTGTCTACTTCCAGTCTTCACTGGGCACGCGTGGTAGTTTACAGCCCACACCCTCTCGAAGTGAGGGAGGCCTGCGTCCCAGCAGTGGGAACATTATGTGTGTAAATCTATACATATAATAAAATTGTAGAAAAGTGGTGTCTGTACAATGGAAATATATGAAAAAAAAAGTAGCAGGGGTTGTTATTAAATCGATGCCGAACCCGAAATTGTAATTAATAATTTTTTTGTCTGTTTGTCTGTTTGTCTGTGTGTTTGTGCACGCTAATATCAGAAACGGCTTATTCGATTTGGATGCGGTTTTTACTAATATATTGCAATAAGCTTCACTTAATATTTAGTGTTTATTTCATGTCAATCGGTTCATAAATAAAAAAGTTATGTCAATTTAAAGAATCACGGCGAACATTTGTTAAGGTATTCTATCAGAGTACGTTCACGCCTCGCACCTGCGCGTCCGTGGCTATATAAAGCGCGCTGAGAGCCACACCGCTGCCATAATTCCGATCCAGCCTGTCCCTTGCTGCCCTCTCCCAGCGACGCCCTAAGCCGAGGTCCGTACCCCACAGGGGGTGCCCTTAGCGTGTAGTCGCTTAGTTTTTAACCCCCGACGCAAAAACGACGGGGTGTTATAAGTTTGACGTGTCTGTGTGTGTGTGTGTGTGTGTGTGTGTCTGTCTGTGGCATCGTAGCTCCCGAACGGATAAACCGATTTTGATTTTGTTTTTTTTGTTTGAAAGGTGAATTAGTCGGGAGTGTTCTTAGCTATGTTTGATGAAAATCGGTCCAAGATGGCCGCCGCCACAAAATGGCGGAATACATATTTTTTCACAAATCCCTTAATATGGGTATCAAATGAAAGGGCTTGAATAGTAGAATACTATACGCTATTACAAATTTCAAATCCAAGATGGCCGCCACCACAAAATGGCGAATTATATTCTTTTTTCACAACTCCTTCAATATAGGTATCAAATGCAAGGGCTTGACAAGTAGAATAATGTGAACTATATTGAAAGGGAATGAGGAATATTAACTAACGAAATGAAAACTAAAAACTAGAAAATATTTTTTTGTCTGATCAATGCTCTAGAATGATGAGGAAAGTGGAGTGATGACTGGTACCTACGACCACTGAGTTTGACTATTTTTATTACGAATGGAAGAATCCCACTTAAAAAGCGTAGGTATTTCTACATCAGATAGTGTCGCAGTCCCATTTTATAAACTAGATCTGAAATACCTAAGATATACTTGTACGAAAGTTGAATAACTAAAGGAAGAACTAGGAAAAGGATATAATAAAACAAAAAAAAACTGTTTATTCTTAAAAATTATCCTTCAACTATAAATAAATAATTATTTTTTGACGGATAAAAAACCTGATTAAACACCAAATTACCTGAATCTTAAAACGCAAGAAAATAAAAGAAATTAAATACAAATATTAAGGACTCCCTACAAAAAGCATGAAATAAAAAATTAAATTAAAAATTTAAAAAACCCCCGACACAAAAATATAATAAAATTAAATGTAAGTAATTGGAAAAGGATCAAATAATTTAAAAACCCCCAACTTAAAGAATCTAGGTAACGAGACTAAAACAGATAAATTCATATGGAAGTCGGGGGACCGTTCTGTGGAACACCTTCTATGCTAAGAGGTCCCCCGACTGCCATATGAATTTATCTGATTTAGTATCCTGACCTAGATTCTTTAAGTTGGGGGTTTTTAAATTATTTGATCCTTTTCCAATTACTTACATTTAATTTTATTATATTTTTGTGTCGGGGGTTTTTTAAATTTTTAATTTAATTTTTTTTAAGTTTAATGATAAATGATAAATGATTTTATTTTGTAAGTCGGTTTGTACAAACACTTTTACACGTCAATCATGTTTTTTTTTAAAACTAGATGAAGTCGGCGTTTCCTATCTGACTACTCTGAGAAGAAAGGCCGAAACAAACTCAGAGGTCACAGTCTCTTTTAAAGTCCAGACATAATCTTGATCAGGTTATATGAAGACCATGTAAATCGATGTCTGAGATGGTCTTTTGAGGAAAGAACCACACAGATTGAGAGGAACTGTCCAGTCAGTGCACGCATTTGTCAGAAATCGTGCAGCTCAACTCAATATTTTGTAGTTACACTTTATATTGTGTAGTTAAGTTTATAAGTGTATTATGCCCTGGCTGGAGGCCTTAATTTATTGAGGCATCCACAGGAAAGCCCGGTTAAGCAGTCGATAACCCCTCAGGTTGAACTATGAGACGACCCTTTCAAAAAAAAAAAAAAACGCGCCGCTGCCATAAGGATTCAGTTATTCGTAGCGAACGCACGTATCCTGGAGAGTATAGGCGGATTCGATTATTGCGATTCACTTGAATACTGACTGTTCACGCCTCGCACCTGCGCGTCCGTGGCTATATAAAGCGCGCTGAGAGCCACGCCGCTGCCATAATTCCGATCCAGCCTCTCCCTTGCTGCCCTCTCCCAGCGACGCCCTAAGCCGAGGTCCGTACCCCACAGGGGGTGCCCTTAGCGTGTAGTCGCTTAGTTTTTAAGTTTATATTGTGTAGTTAAGTTTATAAGTATATTATGCCCTGGCTGGAGGCCTTAATTTATTGAGGCATCCACAGGAAAGCCCGGTTAAGCAGTCGATAACCCCTCAGGTTGAACTATGAGACGACCACTTCCAAAAAAAAAAAAAAAACGCGCCGCTGCCATAAGGATTCAGTTATTCGTAGCAAACGCACGTATCCTGGAGAGTATAGGCGGATTCGATTATTGCGATTCACTTGAATACTGACTGTTTGCATATTTCATTTATTAATATTTTAAGGTTTGTAAGTTAGGTTATTTTTCTTAATTTTCTTTAAAATTTTGTAAATAAATATTGTAAGTATTTGGTATTGGTTAGGCGGTTCTTTCCTTGATTTTTGGGTATTTACTTATCTTAATTTGTATTTAGGGTTTTTATATAAATATTATAAGTATTTGGTATAGGTTAGGCATTTCTTTTCTTGATTTTCTTTATTAAATATAAGTTCATTAGCTCAGGTTAGTAAATAATTTTTCTAGCAATTCTTTTGTTTTATAAAGTTAGTACGTTTGGTTTACACGTCTTAACACTTATTACTTAAACTGTGATAATGTTAGACTGTATAATAATCTGTAAATATTTATAATTTAATTGTTTACGATAGTACGTGTTTATTAAATAACTGTGTGTTAAGTAGTAAGTACTATTTTATTGTAAGAATGCCTCGAAGAAGAACCAACCTCTCCCAGTGTAGCAGAAATGCTAAAAGGATGAGATTGGTTCAATCACAGGAATCTGAGGAAGGTCGTGAGGCAAGGCTCTCTGCAACTCGGGAACATCAGGCTAGGCTTCGTGCTACAGAAACTTCGACTCAGCGAAAATCTCGACTAAGTTCAAATCCTTCTCGAATGATGACAACTCGAAATAGGGAAAACGGCCCAGGGAACAACGAAAGGCACGTTTATCTCTCGATCGCGAAGCTCACGCGCTATCGCGTGAGTCTGAGACTTTTGCTGACAGGGAAACCCGCCTGAGCTCCCAGAGAGTACGGACAACAAATGCTCGATCCCAGGAGACACAGAACGAACGGGAAATACGTCTCACTGCTGATGTGAAGCTCATGCACTATCGCGTGAGTCTGAGACTTTCACTGATAGGGTAATTCGCCTGAGTTCTCAGAGGGTTCGGACAGCAAATGCCCGGTCTGTAGACGGTATATGTAATTCAAAATATGCTGCCCGAAAAGTCACTATTCCACGCGGACGAAGTCGCGGGCACAGCTAGTTCAAAAATATTATACTCAAAAACTTAGACACTAGTAATTTTATTTAAGATTTGCATGCCTAGCTTTGCTTTGTTTGCTAAAACTTTTGTTTTTAAAAACCGGCCAAATGTAAGTCGGACTTGCACATGAAGGGTTCCGTATCCCAAGGCATACAACGCCGAAATGAACGTTTCTTTTATACCCCTTTGAATTTTAAATTATTTTTATTTTTATTATTTGTTATTAGAAATACATCATTTGTGAAAATTTCAACTGTCTAGCTATCGGATTACGGCCCACCTCCTCTCACATAGATTAGGCCTGTATCCCAGCAGTGGGAATAATGAAAACAATAAGTGACGACAGTTTTAATGACTGTATTCACCACAAAAGGTTCTAGCCCCATTGAATGCTCGTTTATCTTATAGATAGTCTGTGCTAGTTGCTATCTATCTGCCTAGCCTTTCCCAAACTTTATTGAGGTCGGCTCCCAGTCAAACCGCAAGCAGCTAAATACCATTATTTTACATGGAGCGACTGCCCATCTGGCCTCCACAACCCAGTTAATTGGTAACACGATGCCCCATACTGATGATTAGAGACCGGATTATATGAATTTGCATATTCGCATATGCATTTGCATATTTTAGCCAATCTCAGCGGTAATAGCATATTTTATCTAAGATCTAGTTATGATGCATATTATCAGTACATTTACAATATTTTTCACTCACTCTGCGTTCCGAAATGCGACCAAATTTAATAACAGTCACAAAATATAAGGGCTTAGCTATTGAGTAATAATTGTAACTTTTTACTGCATTTCGGAACGCAGTCAGTAGCCGCGCGCGTCTTTTGTTTTGACAGTTACGATAATAAAATGAAAGAGACAGAAGAACGTCGCGCTCGCCTACTACAATGTCGTTCCACCTATTACGCATATAAATAGTTACTTGTTCATACTTGACGTGCGTGCTCATTGAAAATTTAGAAAAATATTTGATTGCTTACGTTTACAATTTTTTTTAATAATTTAAATGTCATAATTATAATGTTACTGTACCTATTATCGCCTATTTAAAAAAAAATTACTAATTGTATGCTGATTTTGAAATTTAAAAAAATTAAAGTACTTACTTTTCTTATTTTTTGGGGATTTCTAAAATGTATCATTTAATTTCACATATTCTGCCAATTTTCGTGCATATTTCAAGTATTTTTCATGCATATTTGCATGCATATAACAAGCTTTTTATGTTGCATATAATCCGGTCTCTACTGATGATGATGATAATTGGTACCCCATGGTATGCCTGTCTCGCTTCCACCACAAAAGGTTCTAGATCTGGTAATAGCTAATATCGTCAGTTATAAATCATTAGTTTTTGAGAAAATCGCGGACATACAAACATACATACATACAGGTCGAATACAGACACTCCTTTTTTAAGTCGGTTAAAAAACTTGGTATATACACATCACGACGACACATCACCATTGTCACATTGCATTTACTTCACTTAAAGATATTAAGTAATACCATCTCATCACAATCCAAAACGTTTAAATCCAGCGAAACATTTTAGATCGTTCCTTCCCGTTCTATCGTAACCCCGTCTCTTTCCAACCAGTTACCTAATGAGCCCCATTCATATCGTGAACGAAATGTATCGTCAGCACTACCCAATGAAATTCGATGAAGCGTGATGCAAATATTTGATTTAGAAGTTAGTTACATTACGGGTTTCAACCAATGGAAATGAAATTTTAAAGTGTGAAATATTTTTAACTGTGGCCAACCGCGACTACTTCAAAGTTGGTCGCAGTTATTTATTTATTAGGGACATAAAACAGTTACATCATACAAAAAATACTTAAATAAGATTAACAAACATGTAACCCACACCATTGTCCACGTTTTAACTAAAGGTTAGAAGTGACATACAAAAGAAAGAGAAAAGTAAAACAATAGTCGCTGCCACAATAATATTGCTGTGTTACTTAGCATAGCTTAAAAATACTCGCTAAACAAAATATCCAGAGCCATTTTCTTAAATGATTACTTAGATAGACAAAATATATACAGATACACAAAATATATACCTACTGTAGATCCATAAAATGCGTGTTGTAAGAATCAACAAGGTGACGGAGAGGTGTACGTTCCCCTGCGTTAGTCCTGCATATATATGTATGGAATAGTTGAGAGACGCGCACCCCCTATCGTATAACACTTCTGGATACCTTGTAACCAGTTACTTGGCTATTTAGTCATTAAGGTCATCGAAATGGGAATTATTTGGGAGGTGTGATCAGACTGGACAATTTCCGTAATGAATACATATGAGGCAGCTTAAAAGTCGCACCAATCACTGTAAAAATAACCGAAAACCGCCTCAGATGGTATGGAGACATTAAAAGACGCAAAGAAGATCATGTGGTACAAAGTGCATTAAATCTGCCAGAACCAAAGAAAAGTGAAAATTACTCTTTCCAAGGCGTACTGCCAATCGTTATACTCGAGCAGTCTTTGGGTAGCCTTTACTCGCCGGGCTGGTAGTGCTCTGCGTGTCCAATACAACAACGTCTTCAGGATGCTGATGCGGCTGCCTCGCTATTAAAGTGCGTCCGGAATGTTTGCGGAGGCGCGAACGGACGGCTTTCATGCGGTTATACGGAAGAAAGTAGCCTCCTTGTTGCAGCGCGTACGAGGCAGTAGCAACAGTATCCTGCAGATGGTTCTATCTGGTGCGGATTGCCCTATCTAGAACAAGTGGATGCATATTGTGATGGGTGTTGACTAACATAGTGTATAAGGTTTTACTAACACAATAGATACCTATAATTGTAATAATTTATTTCTCTGTATTTATAATTTGTAATTGTAAGGATTGATTTGTAATCTGAAATAAATAAGGTTGGTAGATGTCACATGTCTTTGAATTTTTGGTACTAGGACATGCCGGTTTCCTCACGATGTTTTCCTTCACTGTTTTGAGAGCTGTGGTGATGAAATCAATTACACAAAGTAAAGCGCCTGGGTTCGAAGCCATGATCCGACTCGTAAGACTCACAAGACTCGGTTGAATCGTAAGTCGATGCCGTTACCAATGGGCCATCACCCTTATTGCAAACAATCTCTATCAGAAAATAAATATATAATAATAAACCACTATAATTTTGTCACACAAAGACCCAAATCCCAACACACTCTACCAAAACTTGTACAACATTTCGAACAAGGCAAACGACGAAAGCAGTAATTGATTCCATAAAGATGTCGCCATTGTCGTTCATTAGGAGATAATTTCTTCTACTACGTTGTCCGCAGCGTTAAGTGTTCGCTAATAGGTGTAGGGTGAGCTTCAGTTGTGCGGATGTTGGTATTTTTCCTGATATCCGCAAACATGCATGGAAAAAAAAAATTTCGGTAAAGTGCCGCCAGTTACTCAACTGAACCGAGCACTCGGCGCATCCTGGTCAGTCACACCTAACACCTTATTTGACTGGCCAATTCTTCCCTTGCGGTGGTAGGGCTAACGCCCGCCTGGCTTGCGACCATCTTCCCAACGGAGTCCGGAGTCAAGCAGCCTGCTGTGTTTCGTCGATGCGTGGGAGCTCCAGTGCCTTAGGCATCTTTGAGCACGCTCGTTCCATCATAGATCTCATCCATCGCTTTCCATCAAGCGTGATCGAGGTCAAGAGCGGGCCACTCAGCAATAAAAAAATAAAAAGACAGCAATGGATTAGCAATATTCTTCAAAATGATTCAGATTGAGAATCATAGTGAATAGAATAGAATAGAATAATTTATTTGTAGAATAGAATAATTTATTTGTAGAATAGAATAATTTATTTGTAGAATAGAATAGGTAATTTATTTGTAAAACATAGGTACCTAGTGTGCTCCGCAGTTAGGGTACAGGTCCACAAGTTTAATACCCATAATACTCCGTTCCATAGCTTTCTGGCAATTTGACTCCGTATCGATCCGATCCGATCTATATATATCCGATCGACCTGTGCGGCTGTTATTCTATAACAGCCGCACAGGTCGATCGATCAGGTTAAGCTACGCTTGCCGCGATTGGTCTGTGGATGGGTGACCATCTTTACATACCGAGACCCCTCCGTGCCTCGGAAAGCACGTTAAGCCGTTGGTCCCGGGTGTCTTTCGTGGATCTTTGACAGTCGTCAGAAGCCCGAAAATCTGACAACCAGTCTTACCAAGGGGTTTTGTATTACCCAGTAACTGGGTTGTGGAGATCAGATAGGCAGTCGCCAACATAGTTGGGAAAAGGCCAGGCAGATGATGATACATAGAATATTATGTAACACTCGGCGCTTGCTAAAATCTATTCATAATGTCTATGTTTCATATCGGACCTCGGATAAAATAGGGTTACAACTCGAAAAAGGAATTTTGAGGTTGTTTTTCAGGAAAATTTAAAAACAGCGTATGCCATTAAAACATATTTTTTTGTATGCTTTTCAAGTAGGTATGTATAATTTTGATCACATAATAATAATAGTGTAAGAATAAAGACTGATTAACACATTCCTGAGTTTATTTTCGCTTTTTTTTTTATTATTATATTAATTTTTTTCGCTCTTGTCCCCAATCACGCCTTATGGTAAGCGATAGATGAGGTCTATGATGGAACGAGCATGCCCAGAAGATGCCTGTTCACTCTTGCTTTTAAAGCTTTTCTAAAAGTCCAGGTTTTTCGGTTTTTTTTTTTTATTAATTTTTTTTTTTTTCGTTTTTTTAGGAGTTGTAACCCTATTTTATCGGAGGTGCGATGTTACCTTTAACCCTAAAATAACCTTTAAACCTTTAAAATAAGAATGTGTGTGACTGTGTGAAATGTTTTGAGCGCGCTCATGTTATTCAGCGTTTGATGTTCCCACTGCTGGGATACAGGCCTCCTCTGTTCCAGAGGGAGTGGGCTGTAATCTACCACGCGAGCCCAGTGCTGGTTGTGTAGTCATATGTCTTGGAGTTTTTGGTTCTAAGACATGCCGGTTACGTCACGCGCGCTGGATCTCTCATAAATCTAATCCATCGGTTTTCATCACGCAACCGAGCTTTACCCACTCATCTAAACTTAATATTATAAAAAGAAATAATAATAACAAAATATTATTATATAAACTTAATTATTAAAATTAATATTATTACAAAGAATATATTTTTGTGTGTTTGTTTGTAACGCTTTCACTCTAAAAAAACTGAACTGATTTGGGTTAAATTTTGCACATAGGTAGACTATATAACCTGCATAAGGACATAGGATTCTCCCGATATTTCCACGGGGTCGAGACTCAAGCGGGGGAAACCACGGGGCGTAGTTAATTATAAAAAAAATGGCTGATCCACTTGAATATTCTGTTCCAAAATGTCACTGTTGGAACAACAAAAAGGCTTTTTATTCAAATATCCGGTTATAAGTGTAAAAATAAATGCATATACGATTTTCATAAAACTTTGAGCTCTGAAACATCAGAATATATGAAATCTTTATTACATTTATGAAAATTGTGAAGCTCAGCCCTTTAAAATTCTTGTGTTTATGGAATTCAATATATTTAATCGGAAAACGGCGATGTGGCGTTATTCATTCGAGTTTTTGTTTTGTGAACAGAATGATGAACATACGAATTATTCCGGTACGGATGATGAAGTAATGATGGATGTAAAACAATTTACTGTAAATGTGTAACATCGCTATGAGAATAAATTCAACCATAATATAAAAAATATTAGACTCTAATGGACTAGAATGCTCTTTATTATGTACCTACAACATATGAATTAAGGCGCAATACAAACAGGCGCGACACGCGATATAATCGCGCGCGACACAAAGGCACCGCCCAAAATCAAAAATCAAAATCAAAATGTTTTATTTCACATAAACCTACATGGGCACTTATGAAACGTCAGAAGCTAGGTGCACGGTTCCAATTGGTCGTTTCCTATGGAGAAGAATCGCCCGTTGCGCGACTTGCGGTGCCTTTGTGTCGCGCGCGATTTTATCGCGTGTCACGCCTGTTTGATGGAGCCTTTACAGTTATCATTCAACCACAGCGGGTGCATACGCAGCCATGCGCTCTGTATCACTTTAAATGTATGAATAGTGGACAACAGGCCGCATCAGGCCGACACACACCGTAGGAATGGTCGGCACGGCCAAAGCAAAACGCCTGGCGCGGCCTGTCAGTTAAGGGGCTTACAGGACCTAAACACAAAAAAGAAACCTGAAGTTTTAGAAACAATATAAAAGTATATGATCGACTACAGTAAACAAAATCAGAAAAATATATGATATTCTTCAGGATATATGATAGGTAGACAGTGTGTTGAAAACATAATACACACATCAAAAGTGTCTAGGGATCAACATATATTTTTGCAATAACTTTTCTCCTGATTGATATTAATTAAAATTTTCTTTAAGGATTCATCAAATAAAGTGTTTTCGTTTGTCACAGTAACGATAAACCAAGTCACCTTTGCATTAATAAAGAAATTTGCCATTTTCCTAATAAAGGGATTTTTGTCATTTGAACCACTAACACAAAAGTTCGAAAAAAAGACTGAAATAACAGTTTTCTTTAAAATTTTATTGGGTAACTTAAACAATTAATAATCCGTGTTTCTACCGCGAACACTAACAACACAAGAACATCGGTTTGGCATACTCAAAATGAGTTCATCCAAATCACGCTGTGGAATGGCCGCCCATGTTCGTTGCAACAACAAAAAAAGGTCTTCTTGCGACTGGATACCCTCCATATTCGGCAGAGCTCTTCTCTGTAGCATATCCCATGCATGCTCAATCGGGTTCAAGTCTGGCGACTGAGCAGGCCAGGGCAGGACATTGATGTTAGCTGCGGCGAGAGTCTGTCTTACAACTCTTGCGGTGTGCGGTCGTGCATTATCATGCATTAACTGAAATAAGGGACCAATTTGCACTTGTAGAGGAACGATGACGTCTGATACAATCGTCTCAGCATAAATTTGAGCGTTGAGGTTGCCTCTGATCCAAATCAACTCAGTTCTTCCGCCGATCCAAATACCCGCCCATACCATGATGGTTCCACCACTATAAGGATGGACTTCCTGGCAGGATTTTAATCGCTGTTGGCGTCCAGGGGTTCTCCAGTGTCGTATACGTCTTGTATCCGGTCTCATACCAAAACGCCCGCCCGCGTAACGTTACGTGTGGAAAAGCACACGAAACGCCATTGTTCTTCTGCCTAATTTCTGTGTTCAAGAGCCCATTGATATCGAATCCTACGATTGTGCATTGCTATAGGTGGTACCCGTAGCGGTCTTCGGGAATGAAGGTTCACTTCATGCAAGCGGTTTCTGACTGTTTGGTCGCTAATTAAGTTCCCTGAAGAGTGATGAAGCCTCACGGCTAACATCATGGCGGTTATTGTTGGAGCTCTTCGAGTTAAGATTTGAATGTATCGGTCTTGTCTCCGTGTGGTGCAGCGATACCGTCCTCCATGGCGCTCAGCCACGGTACCAGTGCTTCGGTAACGTGTCCAAAGTCGACTGATAACACTCTGACTTGTATTCAGAGCTAAAGCCACAGTACGTTGCCGGGAACCAGCTTCTATCATTCCCACGGCTCTGAGCATTTCTTCCCTGCTTAAATGACGTCGCCGCTCCATAATAACGTTGGTTTTAATCAGTAGTAGGGAAACAGTAGCACTAATAATGTCTTCAATGCGTTGTATGTTTTTATAGGGAAAATATTGACAGCTGATTTTCATCTTTTACTCGAATTTGATTCACAGTTCCTGATTCAAATTATGAAATGCACCAAAAAGAATCCATATAAATTTATAAAATCATAAATTTATTACAAAGCCACATCTCAATCTCAAGAAATCCGCATAAAAATGCTTGATCCCTAGACACTTTTGATGTGTGTATAACTAATTTGAAAAATAAAAATAAATAAAAATAAAGTTTTTAGCGGTATCTTCATGATATTTTTCTATCGAGAAAAAAATCACGAAGATACCGCTAAATACTTTATATATATAATTATTTAATTACAAAAAATCTATTGTTTGGACTAAAAAACTAAAACACTAGTATTTTAGTATGTTGCTTGTAGGATAATCTGACAAAAAATCAGAATGATTGTAGTTTTTAGCGGTATCTTCATGATTACGCTATACCGATGATACCGCTAAAAACTTTATTTTTACAATAAAAACTATACTAACATACATACAATCATTCTGATTTTTTGTCAGATTATCCTACAAGCAACATACTAAAATACTAGTGTGTTAGTTTTTTAGTCCAAACAATAGATTTTTTGTAATTAAATAATTGCTTCATATTTTGCAATAAATTACAAGGGTTCTGTCATTGCGCTTCTCTTTCTTTTCTATGCAGTCCGACACTGACCGCGCTTTAGGTCATGTATATCCCTTAACGGGCCGTGGAACCACGGCTTTACAATGGGACTAGCCAATCCCGAAATTTCATAACAAAAATCACTCGCACTAGTAAGTCCTGTCCTAAATATCCGCCGAATCAGAGACACAATGTCACAACAGTTACTGTTCATTAGCCACAAGGACGCCCTAAAAAATATCGTGTTACAATATACAATACACGCTTGAAGAATACGAGATAGAAAAGAGGAAGGTTTCTTGCACGTTTACGATTTCATTTGCATTGCCTGCTGAATAATAAATATGATTTTCTTTCACTCCACTGCGCGACAAAAAAAGCAGGGTTTCCATCGACTCGTCTAGGTCTTCGATGGTTATAACTAGGCAAGGTTTTGTTTTTATCACAACAAGATGGCTGATTTTTTTTGTACCAGACTTGTTCGATATCAAATAGGGCTTAAGGAGACGATTCGAAAATATAACACTATTATAATAAAGGCAAAAGTTTGTGAGTGTGTGGTGGTGTGTGTGTGTGTGTTTATATGTTTGTTACTTTTTCACGCTCAAACAGCTGGACCAATTTTGATAAAATTTTGTATGCTGATACCCTGGATTAACATACATATAGGTAGGTACTTTCTATCCCGATATTCCCACGAGATCGACACTTATGCGGGTGAAACCACGGGGAGCAGTTAGCAACACACTAATCGAGAGATCGACGTATAATAACTGCCATCAACTAATCAGACTGCTTGAAAAGTGTTTTGAAATTTTTAGTTGCAGTCCCTTTATTTTTATTTTTGGTCTGAATGTTTTTAGTTCAATTTTAGTTTATAGGATAGATCTGTTGTGTGTGTTGCATATGGAGGTTTTTAAACTGCTACCTCATCACACATACCTACAACCCGCAAGAGTTAACTTGAGACTTTGCTCAGATGACGTATGCGCGCGGTACTGACGCGTCGATGGCGAGAGCGATAACAGCGTGGGAGTCGAAAGGGACCGCTCGGGTCTTTTTTTTTTGTGGATGGGAAATCATCAAATGACTCCTCCCGCTCTGGGTGGAGCGGAAGGGAGTGTCAGACTCTTACAGACTAAAACCCACCCGTGTTCTTTCCTTAGCCCTTTATGTTCCGGGCCAGCGGTAACCCTTTCGGACAATCCCGCTGACCCGGGCAATCCCGCTGACTCGGACAATCCCGCTGGCCAGGACAATCCCGTTGACCCGGACAATCCCGTTGACCCGGACAATCCCGCCGCTCGGGTCTCAAGTTAACTCTTGCGGGTTGTAAAATATTTTTGTGCTTATAATATTCTTGTCCCTCTATTATTATTGTCGTAACTGTGATTCGACTCTTATTACCTACATTCAGGGCCATGTTAAACCAAGGATAATGGCGTGATTCTATGAGAGATGGACATTAAATTAATGTTTTAGTTAGGACATTATCTAGTAAAATATACACTATTTTATAGTCATAACTTGCAACTTAATATCATGTAGGTACAAACGCCAGCACATCAAGCTACCCGAAACTGTAAAATTTTCCCAATCAACTTTGAACCTTTTGTTTTAGCAATAAAGTTGAAAATCTATTAAAGAAATTTGACAGATTGTAGTAGCTCATTAGACGGCTGAAAGTGACTCAATGGGTAAAAGAGAGGGCTAGGCTAAGCTTGGAATTCCCCTACGCGATCAAATCAGAAATGAAGACATTCGTAGGAGTACCAAGGTAACCGAAGCCCGAAAAATTGCCAAACTTAGTGGCAGTGGGCAGGGCACATTGCTCGCAGGCTGGGGACGGGGATGGGGTATTAAGGCGACTACATGACCTTAAGCGCGGTCTTTGTCGGACTGCATAGAAAAGAAAGAGAAGCGCGATTACACAGCGCTGGTAATTTATTGCAAAATATGAAACATTTATATAACAACTAGCTGCGCCCCGCGGTTTCACCCGCGTAATTGTCGATCCCGTGGGAATATCGGGATAAAAAGTAGCCTATATGTTAATCCAGGGTGTCAGCTACCTCCATACAAAATTTTATCAAAATTGGTGAAGCCGTTTGAGCGTGAAGAAGTAACAAACATATAAACACACACACACACTCACACACACACTCACAAACTTTCGCCATTATAATACTAGTGTGATGTATGCGAGGTTTTGTTTCTTTCTCCATAAAAGTTTATTCCGCGGACATTGGTGTGGGTTACATGTTTACTTCTATTATCCTAGTTTGTTGTTTACCAAAATTGTAACATTTTGACGAGTTATACTAACATAAATGTAGGGAACAGTTGATTTTTTTTTCGCGATTTCAGATTTGGTTCCATAGTAAAAGTGGTTCATAATGATGAGTACAATGACCTCTTAAGAGGTTTTTGGTGTTTTACAAATAGCCCTGTATACACATACAATACGTTTGGTTGGCTCGCGCAATGGTTTCATCAATACGTTTGGTTGGCTCGCGAGTGGTCAGTTACAGTTTCAACCTATATAGGTTGAAGCTGTAACTGACCATTCGCGAGCCAAATTGGTCGCAGTGACTAAGCTAGGGCGCCCCAACCAAATAGGTTAGATTAGGTTAGAACTGTGACCACACACGCGCAAGCTGAGCGAGTGAAGTGAGCGGTGTCGTAGCAGCAGCGGCCGGCGAGCGTTTTACAAATTGGTCGCAATTACTTAGCCGTGTAGTATTTTTAGGACCCCAAAATAGGAATTATTCGTGGTTCACAAAAAGAGACGCAATCATTTTATTAGATTGTTAAAATATATTTTAAGGTCATCATTCAGCCGAAAGACGTCCACTGCTGGACATAGACCTCAAGCACCTCCACTTCGACCGGTTCTGTGCTTCTCGCATTCTCGGTTCCTGCGGCCTTCACAGGGTCGTCGGACCACCTTGTGGGAGGCCTTCCAACGCTAAGTCTTTCGGTACGCGGTCGCTACTCCAGAACCTTTCGGCCCCATCGGCGATCCGTAGGTACTGCGAGCAATGTGCCCTGCCCACTGCCACTTAAGTTTGACAATTCTTCGGGCTTTTAAGGGGTGATAAATAAGAATTATTAGAGGTTCGATTGCTTTTACTTTAAAATAAATATTTGTTGTTATTACCGTATTTACTATGGATACTTTTAACGAGAAGTATCGTTGCTGTAAGTTTCCCGCATACAATAAAATAAACTACGGTAATCAGTAGGTAAACATCAATTGACAGTAATATCTGGTAATATCAACTCATTTACCCCGAACATCGAATACAAATGCGTTAACAAAAGAAGAGCACCTATTAACAGACTCATTCACTGATCAAGCTCGTTTGATAGCTATCATTTTGTGGGGAAAAGGAGGTGACGGGGTTTTAACACTCTTTTGTTTATCGATTTTCAGTTGTTCCATGATATTGGTTTTCATTATTGGTTTGTTGTATTGTCGTAGTAGTTAAGGAGGCTTACATGACCTAAAGCGCGGTATCTGTCGGACTGAATAGAAAACAAAGAGAAGCGCAATGACACAACGCTGGTAATTTATTGCAAAATATGAAGCAATTATCTACATATTTACAAAAAATCTATTATTTAGACTAAAAAATTAAAACACTACTGCTTTATGCGGGTTGCAGACCAAGAGCTAAGCTAAGTTAGTTTAGCTTAGCTCGCATAGCTGATGTAGTTTTTCATACTTCTGTTCATAGTTTGCGGTCATTTTGATATCACATGATAATTATCATCCTACAAGAAGACGAATAGGGTAAACTAAATAAATAGAAAAGGCCGAAAAACTACATCAGCTATGCGAGCTAAGCTAGACTAACTTAGCTTAGCTCTTGGTCTGCAACCCGCATTAGTATGTTGCTTGTAGAATAGTCTGACAAAAAATCAGAATGATTGTATGTCTATTGGTATGGTTTTTATTGTAAAAAGAAAGTTTTTAGATGTATCTTCATGATTTTATTCTATCCTATCAAATTAGTTGTATTATTATTTTCAAAAACACTATTTATCTAGCATATATCCTAAAGAATATGATATATTTTTCCGATCCTGTTTACTGTAGTCAATCATATAGTTTTATTGCTTCTAAAACTTGCTTTTTTTGCGTTTAGATCCTGTAATCCCCTTAACTAGCGACCAGCGGTGAGCGAGAGCAGTGCAATGGTAACGGCCGCGACTTACGCGTTGGATCGTAGGTTCGAACCCTGACAGGCGCTTTACTTTGTGTGCCTAATTAATTTCGTCACCACTGCTCTCAAAATCATAGAAATATGAAAGAAGGAGATATGCCCGTTAGTTGAAAATACATCAAAATCCGATGAAGCTAGGTTGGCCCCACCACCGCGCCACTACTACACATGTAGTTCAGTAAAAGCAATAGATACAAAGTCGCGCAAACACTTGCATTTCATAAATCAGAACGTACTAAACAATCAATTATAAATCTTAACTTATCAAACACAGCGTGCATTTACCATGCACCGTACAACTTACTCATACAAAAACGCCTATCGCTATCGTTGTGCTGTGCAAAAGCCATTTATTTTACATATACGCTAGTAAGTGACTAAATCGGAAAGTTATCGATTCTTCCAGTAAATTATTGTATTTAAAAAAAAATTGGGTCATGAAAGTAGAATAAATAAAAAACGATATGTCAGAACATATTATATTATAAATCAATAAAATGTAGCTAAAAAAAATAATGGAAGTAAATAAAAAAAAAATTACATTATTTTACATATTGTCAAGGGTCTACCAACCGGAATTATACGTCATCTTTTCAGATCTTCTATAAACCGGGTTAAAATGGTTGACAAATTGAAAAATTTACTTTAATAGCAATATATTCGTTGGGCAATCGACATTGTCGTCGATAGACTACGTTAGTGGATCTTCACAACCTCATCACTATCTCACCGCAAGACACAGCGGCTGTACCACGCGACGCTCCGCAAAAATAAAGTATCGTTTTGTAATTTCTACATTGCTTGTCCAGTCACTCAGCGACATACTTAGGTAGTGGATAAGGAGCAATGTATTTGCTGCAAAAATAGTACAACCGCTGCGATATTTGAAAATAAAAATAACGTAGTAAAAGCATGAAATATTTTAAGATTTGTTGTTTTTCATGATTTTAAAGACAAATACAGTAAAATACTTTTACTTAAATATGTTAAGTGATTCCATTACATATGAAGTATGTATTTTGACTTCGCTTTTTACAGGAAACCACTGAACAACTCGGCATTTTTAAATTTTATCACGATCAGGGTCGAAATCGCACTAACTCGCGGTGACGGTCATTTTTTCAATAGCTGATCGGAACGCTCAGCACCAGGTGGTCACCGACACGCCCCCTTGCCACTTTTCTCTTTGTTATATTTCTGTGCTCAAAACGGTGAAGGAAAACATCGTGAGGAAACCGGCATGTCTTAAAACGAAACATTCGAAGACATGTGACATCTACCAACCCGCACTGGGCCCACGTGGTAAATTACAGCCCACTCCCTCTCGAAGAGAAGAGGCCTGAGTGATAGGTCCCAGCAGTCGGAACATTATCCGTTGATTCATCACAGCCTAAACTGCTGGTTTCAGAACCATAAAAGTTTGCACAAGAGGTTCATAAACAAGTGACACTAAGGAAGGATTTTTGAAAATGTATCCCCATAAAGGCGGTGAATTAATAAGGTAGGTAATTTTTACTAATGGGAAATACTATCGGGTGGGAATTTAGAATAAAAGTATAAACAACATTATTATGCGAAACCCGAAACACGTGTCAAGTATTTTTAAGTAAAGAATCTATGTACAAAATTTCAAAACTGTGTCATGAAAAATCACAAAGTTATAAGCTTGTTAAGTTACCTGTTTGTCCGTACAAAAACATGCTCACCATCTTGCGCTCATTGATAATAGTACCTAGGTACCTAACCGTTCGGCGCGGAGATTGGATAACTTACTTAGAGTCGCTCGGTGTCCAACGTTTATCATTTTTTTATTATTTTTGGGACAAAATATAACATGGGGTAAAAATTATTGGAATCGATTCAGTAACTTATTCTGAACTATATTCAGGTTTCGCACAATTATACTAAAAATAACGTTGTATAACATAATTTGATATTCATTTCGGTGGCTATTTTCAGTAAATATCGAAACAAATTAAAGACAAGTCGCACAGCTCAAAAACACACTTGGAAGTCCAAATTTTTACTCTAGAGTCAAAATCTTCACTCTGCCAAGAAGTCCTGAACGAAATTGTCGTATAAATTTTATAATTGCTGAAGAAATTTCAGCTAATTTTTAGATAAATGTGCAATTGGATGGTTCTCAACTGCTTTTAATTCTTATCTTAACCAGTTTTTGAAAATAATTGGGGAAGAATATGGGAATGTACTTGTTACGTAAGACTTAAACGATGTCAAGTTTTATCAAGAAGTAATCGTATTATCTAATGACTGGGTTGTTAAATGAAATTGTTTAACTTTTTAAGCGCTTGGCTAAATATCAATTGCCGTGCCCCTAGCGCGCGGCTCCAAATCGATAAAATAACCATCATTATCTGCCTAGCCTTTTCCCAACTATGTTGGGGTCGGCTTCCAGTCAAACCGGATGCAGCTGAATACCTAAATCGATAAAATAATACTACAATAAATAAGAAGGACCAATAGAACGAAAAAATCATGCATGTTCTCTGTCGCAGAAATACGACACGAGCGGTAGGGGCACGGAAATATGAGTCGCATAAAAGCGACACAAGCGGTTAAAAGGTTAATCTGTAAAAAGGATGGAGCGGTGGTGACCAGTGGCTTCGGCTCCGACTTACGAGTTGCAGGTCGTGAGTTCGAACCCAGCCAGGCCATTTATTTTCTGTATTTAATTTCATCACCACTGCTCTCAAAACAGTGAAGGAAAACATCGTGAGGAAACCGGCATGTCCTAGAACCAAAAATTCGAAGACATGTGACGTCTACCAATCCTCACTGGGCTCGCGTGGTAGATTATTAGCCTATTCCCCTCCCACAGAAAGGAGGCCTGTGTCCCAGTAGTGGGAACATTAGGGGAGAGTAGCCCAAAACGGGTACGCTAAGGTTGATGATAAATAAAAACAATTTATAGATACAAATTGAACATTTATTTGTACATTTTGAAATGTTTAGTTATCAAGGACTATAAAATAAATAACATATTTAGTAGTTTTGTACATTAAGATAAAAAAAATAACAAGAATCTTTACCATTCGAATTACCCGTTTTGCCCGTAGGGGGGGCCTAAAGCAGGTAGGGCTTTTGGGCAAAGCGGGTAGGGACTGAATTGCATGAGATCAACGTCAATCAATGACTAGAACTGTTTCATAACAATCATAACTCAGATGGAGCTCCACCAGGATCATCAGCTACTTACAGTGATAATGGTTGGATCAATGGACCAGTATTCTTGGAATGGTTGCGGCACTTTGTAGACAACATAATGAGTTGGCAACGTAAACAGATTATCCATATGAAATAGATATTCAACTAGCTCTAATTCTTGAGCTGCTGTAAAAACTGTTGTGAATCTTCCTCTTTTTTTGACATCCTTTCTTTACATGTATCTGTAAAGTCGAAAGGTTGATGCCATATTTTTTTGCTGCACCATTGACGGAAGTTTTGAGAGCTTCTTCTATCTCAAGCTTCATAACTCCCTCATCCCACGATGCATTTGCAGTCTTTCTTTTGTATTTATTAACCATCTGCAAAAACAAAAGAACTAATAAGCAGTCAATGATATACAGGGCAAATCGAGTATGGGCAAAACGGGCACCCGCTTTACCCCTACCCTTTTTGCCCACAAGCATGTATTTTTTTCAATCGACTCATATCCTTAAAACCGAAATAATAAACGCCAACCTATTACACAAATAAAACGTCTATTTATTGTAAAATAATAACAAAAAACTGGTAAGAACATATTGTAAACAATTTTCGAGTATTCAAAAGTAATGTAACTCAATTTTTTTTAGTGGAAATAGCAAAAAACTTCTTTCTTATCTTACCGTGAACTCGTGTCCGCCAGAGAAGCGCGCCGACTCCCTGTGATTGGCGAGCGGCAGGCGCCGCGCACTGCACGCTCACATTCTTATTAGCAATAACGGTGCGCAAATTAAAAAGCATACCCGGTTTAGGCGGGCTACCCGTTTTAGGCTTACCTCCCCTATAGGCTGATTATGCTGGGAAAAGGATACCGGAAACACTTCAACACCTCATAAAAAATGCCAAGCTAGATAGAGAAAATAAAATAAAATGAGATAGGTAGTCATTCCATGTCAAACACTTGGCATTCAGCTGCATCTGGTTGGACTGGAAGCCAGTCCCAAGATAGTTGGGAAAAATCTTGGCAGATCATGAGTTAAGAAAACCTTGTTTCAATATTTCTTGCAGATGAGCAAGTTTTCGTTGTAACTAATCTGCGTTTGCGATTTATTTGCTAAAAATGTAAACAGATATGAATTAATGAAAAAATAACTTTAATCCGTACAAGGTAAAGTTCAGTTTACGCTACAAGCATACCTGTGTCTTAGATCTGTTCATTGAAAGTCCAACCTCAAGACTTGAAATATTAATGTAAACAAAAATTAAAACATAAATAAAAGCCTCTAGACATAAACCAAGTGAACGTCCTCCCCAACTAACAAAGTATTTCCAACAGACTACATCAAATGCCCCAATTTTATCTTGCAAAGGATAACAAACGACTCCCTATAAATTTCGATAATTCCCACTTTATCATGAAAAGCAATTATACATAGGATGTTGAAAATATCAAGGAAACTTGGCCAAGGATTTATCTTAATATACAATTTTATGGGTTAATTTATAATATTCTACCGTTGATCCTTATCTTAGGACTTTAAGTCATTTTTATTGCTGATCGGACGACCAAAGAGAATTTTGGCTTATGAAAAGTATCTTTTAGGTATTAGGAAACTTATTTATCGTAGTATTTTTTTTAAATAATTTGTGGCAGTAATAGATTTGGAGATAAGGATCTTGTTTTTATTGCGGATCGGAACACTAAAATTATATTGCCTCATAAAAAATTCATCATCATCATCATTTCAGCCGAAAGATGTTTGCCATAATCGCCACGCTTGGCAGGCGGGTTGGCGATCGCAGTATGGTATAGTGGTGGAATGCATAGAGAACGCTGCTGCCCATTCTCCGGTACGCCCCTTAGTCGCCTTTTACGACACCCACGGGAAGTATGGGGAAGTATGGCGGGAAGTCTGTGTGGTGCCGGACTTAATGAATAGCATAAAAAATTAATAAACAGGAAATATGATTTATGTAGCATATATTTATGTATGCCATTCAACGTGGTAATTCAGTTTTTTTTTTTCGGTGGGGAGTTATCAAATAACTTCTCCCGCTATGGGCGGAGCGGGAGGGCGTGTCAGACTTTTACTGACTAAAACCCGCCCGTGTTCCTTCAATTGCCTGTGCCAGGGGCCACGGTATCTCTTTCGGACAACCCGCGACCCTTTTTTTTTTTTTTTTTTTTTTTTTTTTTGTGGATGGGAAATCATCAAATGACTCCTCCCGCTCTGGGTGGAGCGAAAGGGAGTGTCAGACTCTTACTGACTAAAACCCACCCGTGTTCCTTCCTTAGCCCTTTATGTTCCGGGCCAGCGGTAACCCTTTCGGACAATCCCGCTGACCCGGCAGGCTTCGGCCCTAAGGGGCCCCTCCTCGATGCTGACATCTCTTTGAGGCGCGCGTGGAACACGTACGCGCCGTCCGGCACGGGCCTGTTCCTGATCGGGCGGTGAGCTACCCATTACTCTCCGCCCGCAGGCCCGCGCCTACGGTGGCCGGGAGTCGTCACGCGGCTCCCGACGCCTGGAGCGTCTCCCGCGGCGGCTGGGACGGGAGGCTCTCTCCCTGAGCCGTCCCGCCACCTCCTTCGCTAGCATGACTGCTTCGCAGAAGGAGGTGACTGCCTCCCACTCCCTCTCGCCCCGGACCATGGCTTGCACCAGGGCCGGACGCGAGAGGTCGCCGCCGCTGCCGATCGCCTCTACGAGGACACGGCGGTGCTCTGCCCATGCGGGGCAGACCTCCACCGTATGCTCCACCGTGTCATGCTGCCAGCCTTATGGGCACGTTTCCGGATGACAGCGTTGCGAACGAGTACTTCGACGCCCAAGTGTCCTTTTGTTTTTGTATTTATTTATATAGTTAGTCATTTAATTTAGTATCTAGTATAAATAATTCTGTTAAATATTGTAATAAAATAATAATTATGTAGTAGTTGGTTTTTATTTGTCTGTGTGGACTTAAAGAATATCACCACCCCATACTTCCCGTGCGCGTGGGTGTCGTAAAAGGCGACTACGGGAGACCGGAGAATAGGCAGCGTCTTTCGGCTGCAATGATGATGATGATGATAGTTGATTTAACTTACCACTTTGTGTCAGAAATAAGTTTGAGAACAATTAACAAGAATTTTGACATCGGCCTGTGTTAGTAACACTAAGCAACATCTAAATGAATGCATACAATTCTTTCTTTCTTTCTTTTCTTTCTTTATAATGGATTTTCAACGCACGGCAGAGGACCGAAAGTTAAAAACCGAACAGAGCGCTTTGTCAGTTAAAAATGAAAATAAAAAAGTTTATTAATACAAGCTTTTATTTAAATAAAAACGTAACCCAAAAAAGAAAGAATAACGGGAACCAAAAAGATAAAAATAAATTTAAGTGACACTGTCATTTTAAAATATACATACATTTTAAAAGCTTGAGGCACTGTTATTGTGTAGTAGGTACACCTGTATAACAGATACCGTACATCAGTGCTTCAAGGTTTTAAAATTTATATAATAATATATTTTAAAATGACAGTGTCACTTAAATTTATTGAAGTGAAAACTTCTTTAGCGGCGTTGTACACTTTTTTTGTAATGGGTAAAAAATGTTAAACTCGCGTCAGGACACGTGACCCTGATAGAAAATTCGTAAGATTCCAAAATATCAAAAATTGAAAACAATTATACAGGATCAAATTAAATTAGCTAGCGAAACTTAGTCACAAGTATACAGGATCAAATTATATTAGCTGGCGAAACTTAGTCACAAGTATACAGGATCAAATTATATTAGCTAACGAAACTTAGCCACAAGTATACAGGATCAAATTAAATTAGCTACGAAACTTAGCCACAAGTATACAGGATCAAATTAAATTAGCTAGCGAAACTTAGCCACAAGTATACAAGATAAAATTAAATTAGCTAGCGAAACTTAGCCACAAGTATGCAGGATCAAATTAAATTAGCTAGCGAAACTTAGCCACAAGTATACAGGATACAATGGCAAAGTATTAATATGTGTTTTGTTTTCAATTCTGTCGGCACTCCCGGAGTGCCGCTGTTTTTTTTTTCACTTTAGTTCCCGTTATTCTTTCTTTTTTGGGTTACGTTTTTATTTAAATAAAAACTTGTTTTTAAAAACTTTTTTTTTATTTTCATTTTATTTTTAATATTTTAGACTTCATCATCATCATTTCAGCCGAAAGACGTCCACTGCTGGACATAGGCCTCCCCCAATTTGGGAGGGGGGGGTTTGCCATAATCGCCACGCTTGGCAGGCGGGTTGGCGATTGCAGTATGGTATGATGGTGTAATGCATAGAGAACGCTGCTGCCCATTCTCCGGTCTCCCTTAGTCGCCTTTTACGACACCCACGGGAAGTATGGGGTGGTGCTATTCTTTAAGTCCGGCACCACACAGACCAGAATTGATTGTTTTCAAATAAAAATTATTGAAAAAATTATAGACTTCCTTGTTGGAACAGATTCTGAGAGTTTCTATTACAGTTTATTAGTTCAATACAATACAAACCTTTCCGAAGTGAAACCGAGTTACTTGAGGGATTCAGTACTGCAAGAGAAGCTTTCTTAGCTAATGAAGATAGACTAAAGGCAATGAATGACTACATGGAAATATAACGTCCACGGGACTGACAGCTTTAAATGCCTTAATACAGGCACATGTATTTAATGTTTTTGAAGAAGCGGCAACATAGGTACATGAAGAAGAAAACAGTGAAGTACCTGCCTGATCAGCTCATAAATGATGTCGAGTTCCAAAGGGCTGAACGTGCTATGAACGGTGGTCAGCTTGTTTAGTAAAACTTTTTTTAAATCCGTCATCTTGATGCGGCGGTCATATTGAATTTAGGGTGATGTTACTAAATTTATCGTTTTCTACTCTTCTAGCCCTTTCATTTGATACCCATAATAAGGGGATTGAAAAAAAAAAAAATATCCGCGATCTTGGAGCGGCGGCCATATTGAATTTTGTGTAATTTTACTAACTTTTTCGTTTTTTACTCTCTAAGCCCTTTCATTTGACACCCATATTAAGGGGATTGAAAAAAAATGTAATCCGCCATCTTGGAGCGGCGGCCATATTGAATTTAGTGTGATTTTATTTACTTTATATGTGTTTTTCTTTTTCGCTGCACTACGTAGAGATTGAGATTGGATTGGATTAATTGGTATTTTAGCACAGACAAAAAAAAAATAACTGAAAAAACCTTCACCAATGGGATCTGATACGATTAACTTAACAGAAATAAAAGTGAACTACACTTCTGAACAACCTATTTCATGTTGAAATACGAAAAATATTTATCATGAACCATTTATTATAAGCATTCAAATATTCTTTTGTTGAAACAGACAGTTTTACCTTCATGCAATTTTAAATGTAAAACCAGTACATACATTTTTATTTTGTTGTTTAAAATCAGCAATGCATGTGCATATAATCTTCATAATATGACGCTACCGTCCAAAATCTGGTAAACAACATAAAAAATAATGTCTGTGTTTTCAGGATTTAATTTGAAGAGCGTACCTCTTCAAATTGAATCCTGAAAACACAGACATTATTTTTTCGCACGACGACATTATTATCAAGCTTATACATTTTCAAAATATGTTATGTATTTTATTCATGTAATTTTGTATTTAACATATCTACACTAATATTATTAAGAGGAAAAATTTGTATTTTTGTTTGTTTGTTTGTTTGTAATGGATAAACTCAAAAACTACTGGACTGATTTTAAAAAGTATTTCACCATTAGAAAGCTACATTATCTACGAGTAACATAGGATATATTTTATTTGAGAAAAAATAGGAGTCCGTAAGATATTTGGGTTTTTCGGAACCAAGGTGTAAAAAATCATCCAATAAAGTTCCTTTTTTGGCATACGCCGCCTAAAATATAAAAGACTAGCGGTCGCCCGTGGCTCCGCCCGCGTGGATGTCGGTTTTCGCGACAAAAATAGCCTATGTGTTATTCTGATTTATATAACCTATAGCGGTCCCCCGCGGCTCCGCCTGCGAGGATGTCGATTACCGCTACAAAAAGCCTAAGTTTGATCCCATGTCTTCAACTACCCAAAAGTGAAACGATGAAATGTTCCAATTAATTAAAGACCTTAAAAATATCTACAAAAAAGTCCGCGACACACTATATCTATCTATTTCGAGTTAAGCACAACAAACATTTTTTTATTTAAAAATCTTGAATATTAAATAGGACTTCATTTAAACGCATTTATTTTACACATTTCATCACTCCTTATCAAAATAAACTATTTTGTCACAAAGTAATGTTTATGTAGATACTATTTAGTCTTTAATTAATTAAAATTGGACGTTTGGTTTGAAAGTTATGGCGAAATCAATATAATACTATTTCTGCGCTCCGCGGCCCGTGGCGTCACCAAGGCGGAGGTGCGGATGCGGGACCCCAGTTTAGGTCTATGAGTAAGGTACACGCGCGGCTCAGACGCGTGGTCCAGCTTGCCGTGAGCGAGGTTTACTTGAAAACGATGACCATTGGGGCAACACTTTAAACGAAGCTTCGTTTTCACAGTGTCCAAAAAAACTAAGGGAGTTGTTCGTAGTCATACTTTTATTTTGTCAGGACAGTCAGGAATTGCTGCAACTCTCTTGAACGAGGGAAAACTGCTCACTCTACTTTCAAACTACCTCTATCCGTATCTTTAGACCAACGGTCAACATTCGCAAAAATGGGCCTCTTGGTAAATTTCTACAAGACGCATCGTTTGTAATATAGGATGAATGCACGATGAGTCATAGAGCTCATGTGGAGGCTGTGGACAGAACTGTAAAAGACCTCAGAAACTCTGCTGCTATCATGGGTGGTATAACTTTCGTATTTGCTGGAGACTTTCGACAGACACTTCTAGTTGTTAACAGAGGTACGCGAGCAGATATTATGAAGGCGTGCTTGAAATCGTCTCGCCTTTTGACATCAGTTCAACATTTGAATTTACGGACCAATATGAGAGCTCATCTTCATGGAGATACGCATAGCAATTTCTCACAACAACTGCTAACACTTGGAGAAGCACTTTTTCCGTCTCCAAATTTAAACAGCAGTTATACCGTTATTTTGGATGAGTCTCTGGGTCAAATAGTCCATTCTTTAGAAAGCTTGATAGATACAGTATACCTTGGCATAGAAAATTTTCATGGAAATGACTTTCGTTGGGTGTGTTCTAGAGCAATAGTGTCAACAACAATTTAATTATGCAAAGAGTCCCGGGTCAAGTTAGGCATTATAAATCCAGACACTGTCACTAATATCGAAGACGTAGTACATTACCCACAGGAATTTTTAAATTCTCTCAACCGCGCTGGACTGCCACCTAACCAACTGTCGTTAAAAGTCGGATCGCCAATAATACTTCTCAGAAATTTGAGCCCTCCCAATATGTGCAATGGAACGAGGCTACTTATAAAGGAATTAAACGACAATTTAATTGTAGCGACCATTATCACCGGCCCTGCTGCTGGTGAATTAGCTCACATTCCTCGGACACCGATGATTCCCACCGATGTACCAATTCCATTTAAACGACTTCAATTTCCAGTGAAAACTTCTTTTGCATTAACAATTAACAAGTCCCAGGGCCAAACTTTAAATTTAGTAGGGATTGATCTACGAAAGGAATGCTTTACCCATGGCCAACTGTACGTTGGCCTATCACGAATTGGGTCTCCCGAACATCAATACATTTTGTTGCCACAAGATAAAATTACATCAAATGTTGTTTGTCTATCTGCCTGTTTGTCGGCTATAATGCTGAATTTACTTTTGGGTAGTTGAAGACATGGGATCAAACTTAGGCTTTTTGTAGCGGTAATCGACATCCTCGCAGGCGGAGCCGCGGGGGACCGCTATAGGTTATATAAATCAGAATAACACATAGGCTACTTTTTGTCGCGAAAACCGACATCCACGCGGGCGGAGCCGCGGGCGACCGCTAGTTGCTTATAAAATAATACTATGTATGTATACCATATGTATTTATATTAAGTAAGACGTATACCTGGAAAATATTTATTTAATTATACACTATATTGTACACCACAAAAATACATAACAAAAAAAAATTATCGATCATTAAAAATAAAAATAATTTCGATTCTATTTCATTTCACTTCCAGCTGACCTCTCATTGCACCGTAAGCCTATACAATTGCGAGGTCTATATTAGATATATAGACCTCGCAATTGTATATTGTGTATACATTATGGAAACCATATATATGCAATAAATTATACTACATACATGAAGATATAAAAAACTGGCCAAGTGCGAGTCGAAAGAAAAACGCTGAAAAAAACACGTTTGTTTTATGGGGCCCTTAAAAACCTTTTTTATTCTATTTTTAGTATTTGTTGTTATAGCAGCATCAGAAATGAAAATTTCAACTGTCTAGCTATCACAGTTCATGAGATACAGCCTGGTCACAGACGGACAGACGGACAGTGGGATCTTAGTAATAGGGTCCCGTTTATACCCTTTGGGTACAGAACCCTAAAAAATTAACGAAATGGGTCGCGAAAAAAAATCAGCTGTTCCCTATTTCGTCAAAATGATTTTTTTCGCGACCATTTCGTTCATTCGTCAGAAAAGGACCAGTAATGTAGTTTGCATACTGTATAAAGCTACATTTCCAGTATGATGTGTCGCCGTGTAAACGTAGTCTACAGAAAGATTTTGCAAAAATAAAACGTTTATCTAAAAATGTGTAAATAGTTTTCTCAAGTATATTGCAAAATTATAAGATACAGAATCTATTAAAGTGAAAACATGAAATAAACTTGAATTCTACGAAGGAGAACTGTGAATTATTATTAAATAAACTAGTCGTTTGAAATCATGAGGTGGAAATCCCGAGGTGAAACAGTTTGCGGTAGCCAAAACAATAATAATATTATTTGAAAGTCGACTTGAACTGTATTTGTGTTCCGTGTTAAACTCTGGAGCGTAAGGGGCCCGTGGCTAAATAATAAAAGCCGCACAGGTCGATCGATCAGGTCAGCGCTACGCTTGGCGCGGTTGGTCTTTGGATGGGTGACCATCTTTAAATATCTTGACCCCTCCGTGCCTCGGAAAGCACGTTAAGCCGTTGGTCCCGGGTGTCATTCGTGGGTCTTTGACAGTCGTTACGGGTCGTCAGAAGCCCGAAAGTCTGACAACCAGTCTTATCAAGGGGTATCGTATTAGTAATTGGGTTGTAGAGGTCAGATAGGCAGTCGCTCCATGTAAAATACTGGTATTCAGCTGCATCCGGTTAGACTGGAAGCCGACCCCAACATGGTTGGGAAAAGGCTAGGCAGATGACGATGTAGGAACGATTTACAGAAAGACGTACACGTTAAAAGCGTCCAGAATACAACAAATAGTAACAAAACAACAATCCAAAAATAAAATACCTAATCACACTAATATTATAAAGGCGAAAGTTTGTGAGTTTGTGTGTGAGTGTGTGTGTGTGTTTATATGTTTGTTACTTCTTCACGCTCAAACGGCTGGACCAATTTGGTATGGAGGTAGCTGACAACCTGGATTAACATATAGGCTACTATTTATCCCGATATTCCCACGGGATCGACATTTACGCGGGTGGAACCGCGGGGCGCAGCTAGTTAAAAATAAGCCGAAGCAGCTAAGTGATGACCAGCACCAACTGACGGCGCCCGTTCACGAACATGACGCATGGATCAGCACCATTCAGCTCAACCATTTTGAAGGGAGCTAAATGATCCAACACACACGCCACCGTCAACGTAACATTTGAGTGAGCATGACATACTATCAGCTACCAGGGCACATTTAAGTCAATGAAAGACATATTACCCGGTAAATAGTAGCTCTAGTAAGTACCTACATAGTTGCCAAACAGAATGAACAAAATGGAAAAATGAATTCGTTACAATTGGCTCTTGAGGATATACGGTCCCAAAATACTGCGATCAGCTTGCAAAACACTGAAATAAGAACTCAGAATGAAAAAATCAAAGAGACAATAGATTTCTTATCAGAAAAATATGATGATGCACTTGTGGAAATTAACGATTTACGGGCGGAATGTAGCAGTAACCAAAAGGTTATAAAAGCGCTTGAAATCAGGGTAGACTTCTTAGAAAAGCAACAAAAAGTGGCTTCGCTTGAAATTAAAAATCTACCGTCGTCATCCCTTGAAACTCGCGACTCCCTTACGGGTTCAGTACAAAAATTGGGTCAGATCATCAATCAACCCGTGTGTGCAACAGATATAAAAAACATCTTTCGTTACAAGAGTAAGTCTGACGCGGTGGGTCCAGTCTTGGTAGAATTCACGTCGGCAACCATTAAAGAACAGTTTCTAAAGTCGACCAAGGACTTTAATAAGCACAACAAGGAAAATCGCCTGAACACATCCCATCTAGTAGAAAACGGACCTAGGCAACCCTTATATGTAAATGAAGTGCTCACGGCTATGACCAGACGCCTGCATTATCTCGCCCGAGAACTTACGAAGGAATTCGGTTACCATCAATGTTGGGTTGCAAATGGCAAGGTGTATATTCGTGAAAAAGACGGAATGTCAAGCCGCCTCATCAAAACCGAAGAAGACCTCGCGAAACTCCGTAAGAAAAAATAACTAGCACGGTACCTACAACTACATGCTATCTTTGTCATCACAGTTTTGTTAACCCTAGTCCAAACTTATACTATTCCATTAATAATTAACACTAACACTAAAATTAATCAATTATTCATACACTGTTCAAAACAAACAAGCTTGTTACTAACATTAACTATACATTCTACACAATACAAAATACACATCATATATCACATCCATAACGCTCACAAACTTAATCAGCCGACATACCGTATAAAATTATGCCTAGTATATGTTACGCCGCTAATCGGTGCTCAAAACATAAATGTCAAAATGGAAATTATTCGCACTAACATTCGATAACACACAAAGTAACCTAAACAACCTAGATGCTGTCTCGGTGTCGGATGCTTCGACTTGCGACTTGGAAAACTGTACCCCACCTACTTTTATACCTAATCAAACACTTAAAATCATTACACAGAACATTAGAAGTATAAACAAAAACATAGCGGGTTTTATGACTACACTTGCTCGGACAAAACTTGATTGGGACATAATCGCACTAACCGAGTGTTGGCTCCCTAACACCCATAATATTCCCGAGTTGACGAATTATAACTATTACCTTACCAACAATAATCATACACAAAATGAAGGTGTAGTCCTGTATGTGCATAAAAAACTGCAAGTAGTTGCAGAGGAGCCATCATTCTTAGATGCTAACTGTCTCCAATTAAAAATCGATAGAAATACTATTCTCTTAGCGATATATCGCCCGCCAGGTTACAAAGACTTAGATAATTTTCTAAACTCCCTAAATAATACCCTAAGTAGGCTTCCAAATACAATACTATAATTATTACGGGAGACATAAATATAAATATACATGAACACTGCAAGGATTCCGCTAAACATTCCTACTTAAACTTACTGGCTACCCATGGCCTTTTACCTGCCCATACAATACCTACGCGACAACAAGCTTGTCTTGATCACGTTATACTGAAAACTCGACTACCTGCTTCTACTTCAGTCGCACACTCTGCTGTAACTGATCATGAGACGGTAATGTTGTTCTTGTCCAAACGAATGCCTAAAATAATTACAAAAAACTGTATTCGTTTTGATTATGTTAAAATAGATTCAGACCTAAAACAACTAGATTTTAGTGAAGTATACAAGACCCAAGATCCTCATGTGGCAGGGGAAACAATAACTAGATTAATAAAACATGTGATAGATTCTAACTCCAAATCTGGTAAGACTCCAAACCGTAAACAAATATTAAAGCCATGGATTACTCCTGGTTTACTTCGGTGTATGCGGCATCGAGACACATTGCATAGAAAATTTAAACAGGCGCCTAACAATGACATTTTGAAAACTACTTTTACTAGGTATAGAAATTATTGTAATAAATTATTAAGGAAATTAAAAATAGAATTTGAAAAAAATGAGATCAAAAAAGCTGGAAAAGCCACAAAACAGTTATGGTCGGCTATAAATAATATCTCAAACAGGTCGACAAGGAAAGAAAACACATCATCACAATTATTAGCCTCATCAAGTACACCACAACACTCTGTAAACCATGTCAATGACTTTTTTACCAAAATAGGTGAAAAACTAGCAAAAAACATAAAGGGTACACAGACAAGAACTACAAAGGGTTACCAAACTAACGGAACGCAATCCATGGTAATGCTCCCAACAGATGAGGAAGAGGTAGCCGGAATATTAATGTCACTCCGCAATAACTGTGCCGCGGGATGGGATGGGATATCCGGTGACCTCTTGAAAAAACACACGGCCGTGATTGTGCCTCCGTTAACGTACATATGTAACCTTGCTCTTTCCACAGGTAAATTTCCTAACGTGTTCAAAAAAGCCATAATTCATCCGATCTACAAGAGTGGGGACAGGAGCCGTGTTGATAACTACAGACCTATATCTGTGCTAACTGCTTTTTCCAAAATACTGGAACGGGTAATGAACAGCAGACTTATGAGCTATTTGGAAAAAAACAATCTAATCGCACCAACGCAATTTGGCTTTCGCTCAGGCAAATCCACCTCTGACGCGGTCCATGAGTTGACAGACTATGTGGTCACAAATATGGATAGTGGGGATAAAGTTATGGCCATATTTCTGGATCTTGCTAAGGCCTTTGACACGGTTTCTGTCCCAATTCTTGTACGTAAGATGGAAAGTTTGGGAATCAGAGGACTTCCACTGGACCTCTTTAAAGACTACCTGAGTGAGCGTACCCAGAGAGTAAAGATAGATGAATTCATCAGTGAGGAACAAACAATTAACTACGGCACGCCCCAGGGCAGTGTGCTCGGACCTTCATTATTCCTCATTTATATCAACGATCTGGGTACACTCACTATCCCTAATGGCAAAATCATTAGCTTTGCTGATGACACTGCTCTCTTGTTCAGCGCGAACTCGTGGGAAGATGTCTATGAGTGTGCACAACTAGGCTTTAATAAGGTATCCAACTGGTTACGCGAGAATCTGTTGACCCTTAATGCAACCAAAACCAATTACATAGCATTCTCCATAAAAAACAATGGATCCTCCCAAACATTACATAATACTATTGTAGCTCACTCTTGCACAAGCCCACACACTGGTAGTTGTAACTGCGAACCACTCACCAAGGCTGAGAATGTAAAATACTTGGGAATAACAATTGACAAAAACCTAAGGTTTCAAGACCACATTACCACCCTTAGTAACAGACTACGGAAACTAATATATGTGTTCAAAACGCTGAGACATGTAGTCGATAAGAACATTATGAAATTAGTGTACTACACCCTCGCTCAGTCTATAATATGCTATTGCATTACCTCTTGGGGTGGAGCTCCAAAAACTACCCTGATAGAAATCGAAAGAACCCAAAGAGCTTTACTGAAAGTGTCGTCTTTTCGCCCGTATCGATACCCCACTGAACAGCTATACAAAGAACATGAAGTTCTGACAGTGCGCCAACTATTTATATTGCACATTCTGTTGAAACAGCATACACTCTTGGTGTATAATCCAACGCTGTCCAGGGGGAAAAGGCGATATGACCCAGTGGAGCGCCAGCATCTACGTCACAAAACAATTTTTGCAAAGCGTTTCTTTTGCTATTTAGGTGGCTACTTATATAATAAAACTAATAAGGTGTTACATATCTATAGTCTCACAAAGCATAAATGCAAAAAGATGCTAACTGACTGGCTATTAAAATTAAATTATAATGATACTGAAAATATCCTTACAAAGACCTAAACACAGAATCACTTACTCTAACACACCCACACACGTACACACCCACACACCCACTCAATCACAAATACTACACATTTACTAACATTTGTCTTTAATCTAGATATTAACTAAAATAAAAACTATTAAATGTCATACCCTACTACATTCTGTCAGCGCGCATAGTACATAATTTGTAAATGAAAATGTAAAGGGGTGGGATCCTGGTGTCCTGAAACACAGGCCACGAGCCTAACTTAGGCACCAGTCTCCCACAATATATACTCAACTGAATTATGTGTCATTGTCGAATCTGACCGATGTAAAATAATATGTATATTGTGGTGAGAAAATAAAAGTTTATTATCATTATTATTATAGTTTTCACATCTTTGCTATGCAATTATACAATACATAGGAAAGTCCACCTTTGGGCTTTAGAACCTTATTATCATACTAATATTATAAAGGTGAAAGGTTGTGAGTGTGTGTCTTTATATGTTTGTTACTTCTTCACGCTCAAAAGACTGGACCAATTTTGATAAAATTTTGTACGCAGGTAGCTGACACCCTGGATTAACATATAGGCTACTTTTTATCCCGATATTCCCACTTATGCTGATGAAACCACGGGGCGCAGCTAGTTAAGTATAAAAAATACTGGGTCAGTGGGTCGCCTTAGGGGCGGTTTTACTTACTCAGGAATATAGAATCATTTTATCCCCAAAATAAAACCATAATTTATTTAAATATTATCTTATCCAATTTCTCAAGTACCTACTTCGATATCTGCTGGAGACACATGTCAATATCCGTCGAACCGTATAAAGTAATGCATCGATGTATATTCTTACGAGATATTTGGTAAGGAAAGCACGTGTCGATATCTAGAGTATGCCAAATGCACTCCCGGGTGGAAAATGTGCTACTATTGGTGAACGGTTTAAAATGTATTTTAGTTTTTGAAAGGTTGGTTATTGAATTAGAGAATTAGATTTTGTGAAAGGCTGCTAAAACTGAAAGGTCTATGCTAAATTAAATGGAATATTCATTCGAAGCATTATTTTATACGGTAGTATTGAAAAATTTGACAAGCTAACATTACGGTGTTAGTCTTTGTGACAGACAAATAGACACCGTAGGAACTTCTCTCATCTTTTGGCTATGGTACTTTCAAATTTGAAAGTGAAATTGTAATTGAGCTGTCATTCTACCTGGTGATTAACACTATCACCAGCTCACATCACCTAAGTTTTCACGGTGAGTTTTTTACATAATGAACCGGTTGTTTTGTACTTTGTACTTTGGTAGCGTTGATAATAGTACTGAACCAGCTTCTGCCCTCGACTTCATCCGCGTGACATTTCACCCATTCACCCTCTTAGGGGTCATTTCTCAGGCGGGAGGAAACGCCCGGGTGTCACCATTGCCAGGATCGCCCAGAGGACACGGTTTCTTGCCGGTTCTTCTCCATAGGAAACGACCAATTGGAACCGTGCACCTAGCTTCTGACGTTTCATAAGTGCCCATGTAGGTTTATGTGAAATAAAACATTTTGATTTTGATTTTGATGATTTCCCATCCGCAAAAAAAAAAAAGGGGTGGAATTTCGCAAAACCCTTTCTTAGTAGATGCCTACTCTTTTTAAAGAATACACCCTCCGAATTTCAAGTCTCTAGGACCAGCGGTGTATGCTGTACGTTGATATATCAGTCAGTAAGAACTTAGAATTTTTTTAGTTATAGATTTGTTTTAGAGAAAACTGGCATTTTTACACAATGAACAGTAGTGTTAAAATAGCTTTTACGAGTGGCGTTATTGTACACCAGTACAACCTCGGCCATCAGCCTCACAAACGCCTTGTTAGCATAATCAGCCCATAATATTCTCATTCCTAGGACACAGGTCTCTCTGAGAGAGTTTGGGCCGTAATCCACCACGCAGGACTAGAGCGGGTTGGTAAATGTCACATGTCTTCGAATTTTTGGTTGTAGGACATGTGGGTTTCCTCACGATGTTTTCCTTCACCGTTTTGAGAGGAGTGGTGATGAAATTAAGGAACAAAGTAAAGTGCCTGTCTGGAATCTAACTCACGACCTATAACTTGTAAGTGGAAGCCGATATCACTAGGCCACCACTGCACTACTTTGTTGACCAGCTTATACAGGGTGTTTGAAAGCTAAGTGCAAAGCTTTAAGGAAGTGATAGTTGACACCATTTACAGCATTTTGAGCCATACATGTCTTAGACGAAGTATTTTATTATTATTTTTAACTGCAAACTTTTAGTCAAAAATAACATACCAACTTAAACTGGAAAAAAATAAATAAACATACTTCGTCTAAAGCCGGCCATACATACTACGGTCTACCGGAGAGGTCTTCCTGGGCAGGTGTGCCTGCGCAGGTGAACCGGAGCGCGTGTGAGAATAGACCTGCACAGTTTTTTAAAGCTGCGCAGGCGACCGGTGCAAAGTCGAAACCAATTCTTTCGAGTGACACCATACGGTGTACCTGTAAAAGAACTGAAGACCGCTTCGGTACACCGGAACGTCCCCATAAATACTACCGGCCTGTGGTAGACCTGCGCAGGCAAACCTGCACAGGTAACCTTTCCGGTAGACGGTAGCGCGTATGGCTTACATAAGACATGTATGGCTCAAAATGCTCTAAATAATGTCAACTATCACCCCCTTAAGAGGCGGCATTGCATACAAACTTTCAAGTCCTTGTTTTTCGAAACGAATGAACCGATTTTAATGAAACTACATACGCATAAGCAGGATACAAAGGTCTAAAAAGTTTAAAAAGAGATAACTGGAAATCTCTGTTTCTATGGAAAATTTAAAATCGGTCTAATTTGGCTGTAACACTATTTTTAGAAAATGTTCTTAAGTAACTTTTTAGACCTTTGTATCCTGCTTATGTGTATGAAGTTTCATTAAAATCGGTTCATTCGTTTCGAAAAACAAGGACTTGAAAGTTTGTATGAAATGCCGCCTCTTAAGGGGGTGATAGTTGACATTATTTAGAGCATTTTGAGCCATACATGTCTTATGTAAGCCATACGCGCTACCGTCTACCGTCTATCTATTCTCACTCAGTTCGTAGCTATACAAAGAGCCCATAAAAACCCAGTCCCAAAACAAATCAAAATCCAATGACAAACGAGACATTGGTAACTGGCCCAATCGAGTTTGAACCGGTTCGCGGTATATTTATCATCGTACACGGAGTTACGAGGCGAAACGAGAAAATATGGACTTCGGGCACACATTCAAATGTTTGGAAGTGGCTCTGTTAAAGATTTTGTTATACTGGTATCTTTAAAATAAACTATGTTTGGAGAACTGATGCTCTTTTTAGTGAAACATATGTATTTGCTGTCAATTTTAATTGCAATCCACACTAAAATTAAAAAGATATACTGGAACATAAGAAGAAATTAACCTATGGGTATTATTATGCTGCAGACACACAAAAAAATCGAGGAACGATGTTATGCAGCCTGTGGGCTAGATAAACGCGAAGATCTTACAGCGCACTGCGCGTTCAATATAACAATGCGTTTAGGATACTGGTGGGGCTGCCGTTTCGCTGCGATGTTTGCAGAGGCGCATGTAGATTGCTTTTACGCCGCAATGCGAAAAAGGTGGCCAACAGTGTCTTAAACATGGTTGATGGGATGTCTCAACGGTGACCAACCGTTATTTCTTGTCTTATTTTGTTTAGTGTCTGTGCTTACTAACTTAGTCGTAAGTTTAACTAACAATCTTAATTGAGTTTGAGTTTTGGTCACTTTAATAAAGAAAAATTCAATTCTATTCTATGAAAGGCATTGGGAAGTTGATAGCTATGTATTAAATAATTAAAAAATGCAAAATAGATAGAACACCATGTAAAAATTTGGATGGTCTTTGAAAAGTAACCCTGTATGTGTTCAAATTCGATTGACACAAAAGAAAAAAATGTCTTCATGCCAATGAAAAAACCAAAAATCAATCAAAATCAAAAGTCATTTATTCAAACTAGGCTGAGAATCAGCACTTTTCGAACGTCAAAATTGCATAAGGCAGTCCCCCAAAACGCCCTCCCTTCACCACTTCCTAGAGCTTTCGCTGTGGAGAAGAAGTGGTGCAACAAACTCCTCAGCAGCACAGCTGTCTGTTCAGTTAGAAAACACTTGATTGTATACAATACTAGTTATGTAAAGTAATTAACATTACAGGACACAGAACATTAAATTAATTGCCATATGTCAGTCAAATAAAAAGGAATGTCACTGATGTTGCTCATCATATCATCATCATCATCATCATTTCAGCCGAAAGACGTCCATAGGTCGACGACATAGGTCTCCCTCAAGTTAGGGGGGGGGGGTCTGCCATAATCGCCACGCTTGGCAGGCGGGTTGGCGATCGCAGTATGGTGGTGGAATGCATAGAGAACGCTGCTGCCCATTCTTCGGTACGACCCTTAGACGCCTTTTACGACACCCACGGGAAGTATGGGGTGGTGCTATTCTTTAAGTCCGGCACCACACAGACAACATATAGACATCATCATCGACATCATAGGCTCATCATATAGACATACCTAGCCAAGCTGTTACTTTAAGGCCCAGCGCACACAGCTGGAGGCGCGGTGGAGAGCAATTGAAGACAACGATTCAATATAAACCATAACTAAGTTGACATACGGTCAATATAAGAATAAATTCGCACACGGTGCTCGGAGCGCCCTCAAGCTACTACAAGAGCATGCGCGCGACTGCTCCAGTCGCCGCCGTGGTGCTCTGCGCTCCGCCGCACTACTCCGCGCCGCGCCGAGCTGGCTGGCAGCTGCGCGTTACCGCGCGTCTCTTCCCTCGAGGGCTCTCAAGGGCTCTTGGACTGGGCCTTATAGACCCTCAGCAGGAAGATACCACGTAGCTTCATCTTTTTTTTAAACTGCATAACCAACTATTATAGGGTCGTTATCAACAAGATATGGCACTAATGAGCGTTAATGCACTACCCCTGATGTTGCAGCATAAAAATTAACGACTATAGATAAACCAATATGCTTTTAAGGGGCTTACATGATCTAAACATAAAAAACAACAATAAAAGTATATGATCGACTACAGTAAACAAAATCTGAAAAATATATGATATTCTTCAGGATATATGCTCGGTAGATAGTGTGTTGAAAACATAATACAACTAATTTGATACGATAGAAAAAAATCATGAAGATACCTCTAAAAACTTTCTTTTTACAATAAAAACCATACCTACTCAAATACATTTATTCTGATTTTTTGTCAGATTATTCTACAAGCAACATACTAAAATACTATCGCGCTTTTCTTTCTTTTCTATGCAGTCCGACAGTTACCGCGCTTTAGGTCATGTAAGCCCCTTAAGGGAAAGAAAGAAAGAAGGGAACCATATAGTTCGTCTAGTGGTCGCAAGCGCTAGGGACACGGTGATCTCCTTCTGTGAAACCATCATTTTACAGAAGGAGTCTGCGGATAGGTTGAGACCACTCTCCCGACCCGCAACAGATGTACCGGGCGTCGGCGGAGGGCGGAAAATGCCCTCTTCCAGCCCCCATAAATTGGTCCTGAGGGACGGCTGACTTGGGGACGTTTGCTGCCTCCCACCTAGCAGGACATGAGGCGGCAGCATGGAGTATTCCACGCGCGCCACTCTAGGACCTCACCGGGGGAGTTTTACACCTCACTCCCCCCGTGGACTCGAGGTGGCCCGTAAAGGCGGGCCGGCACCAGCCGGTGATCTTGGAAGGCGTACAAGTTCCCATGTCCAAGTGCGGGAAGGGAACACCGGGGTGGTTTTTAGTCAATAAGAGTCTGACAAACCCCGCCGCCCACCCCAGGGTGGCGGACATCAATGAGGATTTGCCAGCCCAGAACAAAAAAAATTGTGATCGGACCACAATTTTTATTTTCAACCCAGGAATCGAACCGAAGACCTTATGTTCAGCAGTAGTGCTGAACATAAGGTCTTCAGTTCGATTCCGGGGTGGGGTTGTTGGGTTTTCCATCTGGTATTTTTCAATAGCAGACTTGAGTATTTGTGCCCGGCTGATGGCAATAAGGTCGCCCTCTATTACAAAGTCAAAGTCAAAGCATTTATTTCAATTAAACCATTAACAGGCACTTTTGAATTGTCAAGAAGTCGGAAAATATGAAGCTAGTTGCCCATTCCAAAGCGTAGTAGTACAGTCGGTGATAGCAATTAACTGACCCCCCTAAAAATTACTCGATTTTGCACCCTCTGCTCATAACATTAAAGGTTATTCAATATGTATGAGTTTATCAGACTAACACTACCCGATGAACAGAAACAATAAATAATTTTGATACGCAAACTTGAGCTTTAAGATGTTGGTGTTAGGTCATTACTATGTATATGGGTATTTGTTACGCAATTTTCATTTTTATGCAGCAAGACTTAAAGGTTAGGTTAATGTTCTGATAATTTGTGTCATTGCTACTGATACCTATTTTCATCTGTCTTACCCAAGTTAATCTGGTGTCGTGGTTTGTGTGTAAGGCTGAGACGTGGAAGATGCAAGTTCAAGTCCTGTCTCAATGTTTAATTTTGTTTTCAATAAATATATATATTGTTCGTTAAGTATTTCTTGCATTATTGTAAAGAACAAGCACATCAATTAAATTAATAAAATTTTCATCTTTTTCAATAAGTGGGTAGTTAGACGTCATTATGCGTATTCAACAAAAACTGCTATTGAGATGATATTAAGAATATGGGGTAGAAGAATAAATTGAACAAGACATTCTATGCACAAATAGCAGTGAATACGCGCGAACATTTTTACCTTGCCTTACAAATTGCGAAAATCCACGCCTTTTTCCTTTTTATTAATTATCAGTTTTGATACAGTTTAATCGTCATGTCTCAGTTGTGATTATTTAAAATACAAAATAATCTATTTGCATGAGGAGAATGTTGGTGTTAAAGCGATTGCTAGGAAACTTAATATAGCGGTAAGTGTATTCTTTTTTATGCTTCATTTATACTTATAGCTATTCTTTAATTTGTTAGTTGGCTTAAAAACTTGTGAATGAATAATAGAAAATTAACTATGTTTCATTATGAGATCATGTAAAGGTCTAATGTGGTTTATCTAAACTTATTCGAAAAATTATGCTTACTTCGTTACTAAAATTATGCTTATTGTGTTGTTTCAGAGATTATACAGTCAGATTGTGGCTAAGACGTTTTGAAGAGACAGGGAATATTCAAAAGGATCGTCCTGGAAAATATGGCCCAACTTGTGACATCAACATGGGAATTCATGAGAGGAAGTGACTGTTGTTGGAATATGGTGCGCGGTATGCGGAACCGCTTGCAACAAGTAGTAGAAAAAATGGTGCTCCACTTCGCTATTAAAAGCACCACTGAATGACTTCAGTGACCAGTGTTGGCCACAAACAATACTAACGTGTCAGTGTGTGTGTTAAATTAACTATTCTTATAATTTTTAACGAAGTATTTCGCATACCTAGTTTTTGTCAAAACCTTATTTATAACTAAAAATAACTACTTACAAAACAAATTGATATAGATAAAACATTAACACATAATGCTATTTTATTCAGTTAAATGATATTTAATGTGGTGTGTTATTGTTATGAAATAAAGAGAAATACCTATAATATTTCTAAATATTCTAACATGTTGATTCACTACATTAAACTCTGTGAAGTATGTAACAACGTTATTAGTAAGCAGGTAAATGTTACCATTTACGTTATTCTTATAATAATTTTATTTATAAAATAAAATCGTTTTTACCATCATTATCGTTTTTTATTTCTGTTCAGCTTTTTTTGGTAGCTAAATTTATAATTTATTATTTATGACTTTAAAAAATATTGTAAAACAGAACGCGTAACAGACAATAATATATTGGTTTCGAACTCACAACCTCATTCTCGTCAGCTTACTACAGCTACTACCAGACCACACGAACATAGTGAACGTCGTTGAAATTAGCAATTATATTACAAGTTAAAACAATATTCAAGATCATACCTACCTTGACACTGCGTGTTAAAGTTCAAATTCGAATAACTATTTTATTAATCATAGACGACCAGTTGTTCTAGTTCGACAAGCTTACTGTTAACAAGCAGAAGGTTCAAATTCGTTTAATTTTTAAGGGGGTCAGTTAATTGCTATCACCGACTGTACATTGGACTTAAACACAACTGGCGAAATGTGGGTATATTATAGGTACACCTCTGCCTAAACCTTCGTAGGATACAGGCGTGATGTAATGTTATGTGTCAAGAAGGATAAATATCACCAATTAAATTGAACGCGATCACGACATCCAAACCGCGTTCAAGAGCTGTCACAACAATTATGACACTGACAGCAGTACCCTAATTGTGTAACAGACATTAAATTTCATAGCATACATATTAACTCGGAAAGGGATCGTCACTGTATCGTCTTTCGCCTCGCCGTCAAACAGGTGTCAAATCTAACGTAAGCACGTAACCAAAGCGGATCAGGAGCTCCGATATGTTGACTCGGCTACGGCTAGGCGACGCCGCGCTTACAGCTCGCCGACTGCTGGTTCATGGTGCTGCAGGCAGGCAGAAGGGCAAGGATGTCCGAAGAGACGTAAGCTCGGGTATAGAGAGACGTAAGCGCGGGACGACGAGCCGTAAGCGCGGGAACTGCAAGTTGACCACGTACCGCACCGCGGTTCGTGAGCTTGTCCCGAGGCGAAGCGATTACGTTACGATTGCGATAAGTGTGCGTTACAGTAGGGAGTTTCATTCAAAGAATACTGAATGGCTCGAGTTGATACGGTGACGATTCCTTTCCGAATTGATATGTGTGCTATGACCTCCAATCACCATTTTAATTATCTTGAAGGATATCGCCAATACATTGCTTCATATTGTTAGCTTATTAATTATCAGATGTTATATTTTTAATATTTCGTAGCTTATTTATAATAATTATAGATCGTTATGTACAACTGTTATTATTTAAAGTCACTAAATTATCTCTAGAAAAGTAACAGGTCTTGAGTATAGTTTTTTATTTGAGTCGCAGTAGCGCCCTCGCCGTGAATACGAGTAGTAGGGATTGTCTAGAGATGGTAGGGTGACAACGTTCGTCGGAAGGGCATTAAGCTTTGACCAGTTGAAGAGTGCGGACGCAATAAGTGCTAAATATATATTGTACTGTATACAACAGTAAGTAATAAAGTGTGATTTTTACCAATACGGTGTTTTACTTCTGAGACTAATCCTACAGACTCAGAAGCGGGATCAACAAAAATCAAAAGGATTTTTGCCACGCCACAAAAAAACGTAAGTATTCTTTTTTATTTTTTGTTTTTATTTTATCGCATTGCACTATTTATTTTAGTCGTTTTAAAAATATTTTGCAAGCAACGTTATTAACATGGTACCTACGTTGATAAAACCATATGTACATACATATATACATATTTATCACTACAGTTTAAATAGGTACACGTGAACTACAAAATTATTTACTTATTTTACTACCCACATAGTTGATCGAGTGTATAATTTTATATTAATTTATTTTATTTTTAGTTGTAATATACAAATACTATTACTTGTGCGCTTGCATTTACTAACGTTAAAAAGGTGGCCCTAAAATATAAAACTGCTAACACAAGAGGGCATAACGATGAACTTATACGTTATCCTGGTAAATACATTCCTACCAGTAGACTAGATATGTGTGACAATTTTCTTCAATTGAATAAAATTACCCTCGTTCTAGTTTCACATTATTCTCTCAACCGTCAAAAGGTTTGCAAAGAGAAAATCATTTGTGATTAATTGCACCTAGGAGGTTTAGTATATTATTAGTTGAATCGAAATATTTTTTTTCCAAATTGCTTATGCACGCATAAACAACATACCCTTCAATCTAATTATAGTAACTTCCATTATCGTTTACAAATACTGATTCGTACATGAAAGTTTAAAACCAATAGCCAGAGATTATACTCGTGTGTTATAAAAATAGTAACTTACTGAATAGTTTATATTTTATAACAGCATCTCACTTCTGTCATAAACTGTATGTGAACAATTTAATAACAATGAGCTACCATCTTCGACATTCCCGAAAATATTTTAATGGTAATTGTATGTATATTATGGATTATAGTAATGAGATTTAACTCGGGTATTGTAAGTTTCAGAAAAATGGAAACTAATTACGATCAAGGAGAACCTGAGTTAAGGGATCATGGTTCAAATGATATACATGACCAAGGAGCGCCCAGGTCACAGGGCCGGTATTCAGACTGTGATGACCCAGGAGCGCCCAGGTCACAGGGCCGGGGTTCCGATCATCATGACCCAGAAGCGCCCAGGTCACAGGGCCGGGGTTCCGATCATCATGACCCAGGAGCGCCCAGGTCACAGGGCCGGGGTTCCGATCGTCATGACCCAGGAGCGGCCAGGTCACAGGGCCGGGGTTCCAATCGTCATGACCCAGTAGCGCCCAGGTCACAGGGTCAGGGTTTCAGCCGTCATGACCCAGGAGTGCCCAGGTTACAGGGCCGGGGTTCCGATCGTCATGACCCAGGAGCGCCCAGGTCACAGGGCCAGGGTTTCAGCCGTCATGACCCAGGAGTGCCCAGGTCACAGAGCCGGGGTTCTAAAAATGGTGACTCAGAAGGACAAGGGTCTCCCGAACGCAATAACCAGGTGAGCCCAATATTAACAACTGCAAGGTGTCGGGGCCGTAGAACGGCTGATCATTCGCTACGAAACCATGAACACACAATGGCAACTACATACTTTCGGCCCGAAGGTGGTGCGAGGATTAACTGCAGACGACGGCTCAGTTCATCGTCCGAAGACTCCAGTGAGCATTATCACAATTCTGCTAAACGATTTAAACAGTCTAGGTCTGGAGATCATGATTCGACTATACTCGATAAATTTCTTGACATTTTAAAACATATGAAAAATTCTGATAAACCAAAACTCACTTTCGACAAAAATGTAATTCCTGAATTTGATCCGATGTCTAAGGAGCAGACTGTATTGACTTGGCTAACTAAGGTAGAGGAATGCGCTACCATTTATCAATGGGACGATAGGGAAACTATTCACTACGCCCTTCCTAAGTTGATAGGTGTTGCAAAAACCTGGTATCGAGGCTTATCAACTGTCTTACTTTCTTCGACTGAATGGAAGAGAAAATTGATAGAATCTTTTCCCTGCCGCGAAGACTACGCTGAACTCCTTACGGAAATGTTATCCAAAAAAGCTCGCTACGGTGAATCGTGAGAACATTACTATTATGCGAAGATTAACTTGCTGAATAGGTGCAACATATATGGCAAACAAGCTGTAGATTGTATTCTTTATGGTGTCGAGGATCGTGCAATTAGGGTGGGTGCCCAAGCTGCCCAATTTCCTGAACCCGAACAGGTACTTTAGGACCGTGAAAGTAGGGCAAAGTAGAGATCACCAAGACCCTCCCCAACGCTCTCGTAATAATGACAAAAGACAGCCATTTTCCCGACAGAATACCACAAAAGATTATAGTAACGCTAACGTTAAATGCTTTAACTGTAACGAAGTAGGGCACCGTAGTAATAAGTGCAATAAGCCCGCCGTAAAATGTACCTACTGGGACAAAATGGGACATTTGGCAGAATACTGTTTTAAGAAATTAAATAAAATTCGAGAGAAGGACGATGCACACGTTAAAGAACGGCCAGAAAAACAAGTAGCCGAATTACACGTGGACGATAGTAACAATAAATATATTTTGGATATCAAACTCAATAAAACAATTACCAAATGTCATATTGACCTAGGTAGTCAGTGTTCCTTGATTAAAATAGGCATAGCTAGAGAATTGAATCTTGGCATTCAACAGCCCGAAGTTTTGCCGGTATTAAGGGGCATAGGAGGAAGTTTAGTGTCACCATTAGGCGTTGTGACGAGTGAGGTCGAAGTCCAGGGTATTCATGAAGTAATCGATCTGTATGTTGTAGAAGACTTCGTGATCCAACACCCGGTTCTATTAGGTCACTCCTTTTCTGAAAGGCCAGGAATTGTAATAACTAAAACTTCAAGTGAACTGATTTTTCAAAGGGTCAGCAGTGAAAAGGTCCATTTGAAAGTAGGTAAACAAATCAACTTAGTTCAAAACATTTTGTCGCCGGTGCCCGTTGAATCCTCATCTATCGTTACAGGCACAATCCGCGTTAACGGAACTCTGCGAGGTAGGGAAGGCAAAGAATATTATCTCTTCCCCGGAGAATACGACATTAATCATGGTCGTAGTGTAGTACTCGTTTTGAATGTATCTTCCGAAATTGTTACCATTGATAAGGGTTCTCTCTTAACGCGGGCCGTTTTCGAACAAAACGACCGTTCTATGCTTGATTGTTGTAATGTAACATTTAATGAAAAGGAGGTTGACGAAACTGTAAATTGCGGACAAGGTATTTCCGAACAAGAGCGTCTAAAACTTCAACAACTGCTGTCAAAATACGGTGATTGTTTTTCAAAGGGTCTCGACGATCTCGGATTCACAAAAATTACAGAAATGCATATCGAGCTTGAAGACTCTCGTCCTGTTGTGTATCGCCCGTACCGAATGTTTTACCCCGAAAGGGTTTTAGTAAGGAACATGGTTAAGGAAATGCTTGATAGTGGGATTGTAAGGGAATCTTCTTCACAATATGCAAGTCCTATTGTGCTGGTCAAAAAGAAGACTGGAGAAAAGAGATTATGTGTCGATTACAGGGCACTTAATCGAAAAACAAAAAAAGATCATTATCCGCTTCCCCGAGTTGAAGAACAGTTGGACCAAATTTCGGGAAATACCTTATTTACATCTCTCGATTTGGCTTCTGGGTACTATCAGATACCTATTGCGGAAGAGTCTAGACACAAAACTGCCTTTGTAACACCTGACGGTCTATATGAATATAACCGAATGCCATTTGGACTCGTAAATGCGCCTTCGGTATTCCAAAGGACAATCAACAAAATATTATCTGAGGCCAAGGTTAAGTTCGCGATAGTTTATATGGATGACATTTTAATTCCATCAAAAGATGTCAGTGAGGGGTTACAGAGGCTAGAGGAAGTTTTACAGTTGCTGAAGGCAGGGGGTCTCACGTTGAAATTGAGCAAGTGCAACTTCTTCCAAAGTCAGATTGATTTTCTTGGACTTGAGGTTAGTGCTGAAGGTATTCGTCCAGGGTCTAGAAAGACTGATGCTGTCTCCAAATTTCCTACGCCAAACAATCAGCACGAAATAAGGCAATTTTTAGGATTGTCTGGGTTTTTTCGCCGTTTCATTAAGGACTACGCTCTTATTACATCTCCTCTGACAGATCTATTACGAAAGGACTCCGTATGGGTATGGCGAGAGGCACAACAATCTGCTTTCGATAGAGTTAAGACCCTTTTAACTCAGAGACCGCTATTGGCATTATATGATCACAATGCCGAAACTCAACTACACACGGATGCCTGCAAGGATGGTGTTGCAGGTATACTTCTTCAGGCTAATACAAATGGAATTTTCCAGCCCGTATCTTATTTTAGTCGTAAGACTACACCTGACGAACGCAAGCTCCATTCATACGAATTAGAGACGCTCGCAGTTATAGCATCGTTGAATCGTTTTAGGGTGTATCTGATAGGCATACCGTTTAGGATCTTTATGGACTGTAACGCCCTTAGATATACATTGACCAAACGAGATGTAATCCCTCGAGTCGCCCGGTGGTGGGTTCAGATTCAGGAGTATGACTGCTCCATAGACTATCGTCCTGGTTCACGAATGATGCACGCGGATGCATTGAGTCGAAATCCCGTTGATGAATGTACGTCTGAATCTCATGTCCTTGATGTACTCGCTATAGAAGATATGGACCAAGCATGGATTACTACTGTACAAATTGCAGATGATGAAATAAAGAAAATCAAAGATGTTCTCGATGATTCAGGTTCTGAGCGCGTTTCTGATATTTGCAAAAATTATAAACTTAAAAATGGTCGCGTCTATCGTATTGTAGGCGATGAATTAAAATGGTTAGTGCCCAAGAGCGTTCGTTGGCAAATAGTACAAAAAAACCATGATAATGTCGGTCATTGCGGTTTTGATAAGACTCTGCAGAGAATTCAGAAACATTACTGGTTTGCCAAAATGCGTCGGTTTGTAAAAAAATATGTGTCGTCTTGTTTGGAGTGTGCCCACCATAAAGCACCTGGTGGTAAACGCGAAGGTGTACTCCATCCAATAGATAAGATAGGTATTCCTTTTCACACCATTCACGCTGACCATTTAGGGCCTTTTATAAAAAGCAAAAAGGGTAACTGCTACCTCCTCGTAATAGTCGATGGTTTTACAAAATTCGCGAATATTACTCCTGTTAAAAATACGAAGTCGACTACAACCGTCAGAATCCTTAAAGACCACATTAGTTATTTTGGTGCCCCCACTCGCCTAATCACTGACAAAGGTACTAGTTTTACGAGTAAAATTTTCAAAGACTTTGTTCTTTCATACGGCATCAAACATATTGAAAATGCAGTTTCCACACCCTGAGCTAATGGGCAAGTGGAAAGATTTAACAGAACGATTCTTGACGCTTTATCTACGTCTTCTCATGGTGATGACGAGAAAAACTGGGATGAATATGTTGCCGAAATCCAAATTGGTTTTAACACTACGACACATAAAACTACCCAAAAATCTCCATCGGAACTGCTTTTTGGATTTAATATTACTAGTCATTCACAGGGTATTCTAAATTCTGTAATAAATGATACACTAAATGTAGGTAGTTCAGATAATTTAAATTCCATTAGGGAGCAAGCAAATGAGAAAATCAAAGAGCAGCAAACAAAAGATGCCCATAGATTTAATAAAAGTCGCAAAACGGGTACTTTTTATAAAGAGGGTGACTTAATCCGCGTCGAAAGACAAATTCCACACGACGGAAAATCAAAAAAGCTTGTAAGCAAATAACAAGGACCTTATCGTATTGTAATAGTGTTACCCAATGATCGGTATCTCATAGAAGATACCCCTTTAACACGTAAAAATGGTCGTAGGTATGAAAATATTATAGCCCTAGATAAAATTCAACCCTGGTTAAATTTTAATAGAAATCTCGACAGCGATACTGATGATGAAAGCTCTACCAGTGATAAAGAAGAGTAATGTAGTTAAGCGTAAAGTCGAATCATGAATTGTACCAGAATTACCTCTGTGCATGTTCAGCTTATATTGTATTTTCTTTATGTTATGTATAGATCGTAGATTGCTAGATATACAATACATCAATTTGTTGATTTAGTTACATCATTACAATATAATATGATTATTTTGTTACTAGTACATAATTATTTCGTTACTTATATATAATGTTTCTTTGTAATTGTATTTTTTATATGCATATGTTATATCCTTTTATTAAATTTATATCTTGAGTTTGATTTAGTAGGGTTTTTTTTTTTTTTTAAATAAATAACCCATAAGTAGCGAAGGGACTCGCTACGAACAGGATGGCCGAGTTGTTAGCTTATTAATTATCAGATGTTATATTTTTAATATTTCGTAGCTTATTTATAATAATTATAGATCGTTATGTACAACTGTTATTATTTAAAGTCACTCAATTATCTCTAGAAAAGTAACAGGTCATGAGTATAGTTTTTTATTTGAGTCGCAGTAGCGCCCTGGCCGTGAATACGAGTAGTAGGGATTGTCTAGAGATGGTAGGGTGACAACGTTCGTCGGAAGGGCATTAAGCTTTGACCAGTTGAAGAGTGCGGACGCAATAAGTGCTAAATATATATTGTACTGTATACAACAGTAAGTAATAAAGTGTGATTTTTACCAATACGGTGTTTTACTTCTGAGACTAATCCTACAATATGTTTCAAAAATTTGTCTGCTCAACATCGTAAATAACAAAGTCATTGCTACTGTTAATGAGTTACGATCTCTTGTGCCGACCGCTCTCAATTACATTGGTGAAATTCACCGTAATCGATATAGCGTTAATAGCTTTTTGCGACACCTTCGAGAAGAGATTCGATAACATATACGTGAATCTTGTGGAGATCAAAGTGAGTAAACAATTCCGAGAAAAGAATCGAATATAGGTGGTACAAAAATAAATACGTGAACTGATTTCTAATCAATTATAAGCATATTATCTCAGATTGAGTTATCAAGGGAAATATTACCAAAGAAAATATAACATTATTCTTTATTTATTTAACTATTCATGTATAAACAGACAAGAAAGAAGCTACAGAAAAATACGTACAAAAGTGACGCTTATTTCTAAAGAAATCTCTTCCAGCATACCTTCAAGGAGAGTACATAAAAAGAGATGTAAACAACGTGTATATCAGTAGAAGGGAAAACAAAATAGATAGGTACATAACATAAAATAAAAATCTCTATACATCACACTAATATTATAAAGGCGAAAGTTTGTGAGTGTGTGTGTGAGTGTGTGTGGGGGTGTGTGTGTGTTTATATGTTTGTTACTTCTTCACGCTCAAACGGCTACACCAATTTTGATAAAATTTTGTATGGAGGTAGCTGACACCCTGGATTAACATATAGGCTACTTTTTATCCCGATATTCCCACGGGATCGACAATTACGCGGGTGAAACCGCGGGGCGCAGCTAGTTTATTATAAACATACAATATCAGAATAATATACTTACATACATACTTCTAAAATAATTATCATCTATACATATAATAAAATTGTAGAAAAGTGGTGTCTGTACAATGGAAATATATAAAAAAAAGTAGCAGGGGTTGTTATTATATCGATGCCGAACCCGAAATTGTAATTAATTTTTTTTTTGTCTGTTTGTCTGTGTGTTTGTGCACGCTAATATCAGAAACGGCTTATTAGATTTAGATGCGGTTTTCACTAATATATTGTTGTAAGCTTCACTTAACATTTAGTGTTTATTTCATGTCAATCGGTTTATAAATAAAAAAGTTATGTCAATTTAAAGAATCACGGCGAACATTTGTTAAGGTATTCAGCGAACGCACGTATCCTGGAGAGTATAGGCGAATAGTTGCTTTCGATTATTGCGATTCACTTGAATACTGACTTAGGCGGTTCTTTCTTGGATTTTTGGGTATTTACTTATCTTAATTTTTATTCAGGGTTTGTAAATAAATATTGTAAGCATTTATAGGACTATTAGGGTTAGGGACTTATTTCCCTGATTTTCGGTATACTTATCTTAATTTGTATTTAGGGTATGTATATAAATATTAGAAGTATTATATTTGGTATGGGTTAGGCATTTCTTTTCTCGATTTTCTTTATCTTCTATATATATATCAACACACAGCCCAAACCGCTGGTCCTAGAGACATGAAACTTGGAGGGTGTGTTCTTTGTAAAGAGTAAGTATCCACTAAGAAAGGATTTTTGGGAGTTCTACCCCTAAAGGGGTGAAATAGGGGATGGAAGTTTATATGAAAGTCTGTCAGTTTTGAAGTTAGGATCTTCAAGTTTTGTGTTTAGGCTGAGGATTTAAAATTAATTAACAAGTGTCTCAGCGTTGTGTATGGAAAGTCCTTAATTTTCGAAGTAAAAATCACAAAATTCAATCTAGGCTTATGGTTGGAAGGTAACGCAACGCAACGTAAAAATGTAACGCAACGTAAAGGTAACGCAACGTAAAAATCTAGGCTTATTTATGGTTGGAAGGTAACGCAACGGTATTGTTAGAATTTCAACCCTTAAGAGCGTTTACGCCGTACGGCATTTCATACAAACTTTCAAGCCCTTATTTTTCGAAATGAATGAACCGATTTTAATGAAACTTTGTACGCATATGCAAAATACATAGGTCTAAAAAGTTAATAGAGAACATTTTTGAAAAATAGTGTTACAGCCAAATTAGACCGATTTTAAATTTTCAATAGAAACAGATTTCCAGTTATCTTTTTTTAAATAAGACATTTTGAAAATGTTCTCTACTAACTTTTTAGACTTTGTATCCTGCTAATGCGTATGAAGTTTAATTAACATCGGTTTTTTTTTTCGAATAATAGGGGCTTGAAAGTTTGTATGAAATGCCGTACGGCGTAAACGCTCTTAAGGGGGTGAAAAGGGGAATGAAATTTTGTTTTTAATTATATTGTGTAATCTATCAACGCACAGCCTGCACTGCTGGTCCTAGAGATATGAATTTTGGAGGGTGTGTTTTTTGTGAAGAGTAGGTATCCACTAAGAAGGGGTTTTTGGAAATTCAACCTTTAAGGAGGTGGAAAAGGGGGGATTTTGTTTGTATGAAACATCTTATTCCTTGAGTTAATAACCTTGAAACTTGGCACGAATACTTATCTAAGTAAATTATTAAGTTTCGCAATTTTTGTTTTTCTAAACTACTCTCTAAAAAGGGATTGGGGATTGGGGGGTGTCAAAATTTGTATGGAAGAATTTTAACGTGCTGTCCGATTAGCTCGAAACTGAGTATGTATACTTAAAACTAAAAATAAAGACTAATGTGGGGTACACTACACAAATACGAAAAACTTTATTCCGACAGTCACAAATACGAATTTCAAAATACCGATTTTCATAATTCCGAATGGTTCAAAATTCCTAATATAACAACTCCGATTTATCATTAATCCTATTTTTATAATTCCGAAATTTCAATATTCCTAACGTTTATAAGTACTATTCTCAAAATACCGAGTTCCAATAGATCGAATAACAAAAAGTCCGAATTAATGAAAATTCAAAAATACGAATTCCGATTAATTAGAATTCCGAATTAATTATAATTCCGAAATAAAAACGCCTTGTAAAACTGAATAGCAAGACAAATATACGAGTAGAATACGGAATATCGAAGCACAAAATATCGATAAATGCTAATACGATGCTACAATATTGCGATGCACGTAACTGCGAAAGACCCGTCTCTGCGAGGCCACTACACTTCCATGCACGTTACCGCGATAGATCTTCACTGCGACACTAATAAACTTCGATGCACGGTAAAGGTATTTATATTGTCATTCGCTCGCTCTTGCATCCTAGTATCGACGGAGCCCCGCTTCGCGGGGCTTAAAGTAACATGCATGCAGCAAGCATGCAGCATGGAAGCAAACACGCAGCATGGTGCATGCCAGCAAGCATGCAGCATGGAAGCTAACACGCAGCATGCAAGCAAGCATGCAGTAAGCATGCAGCAAGCATGCAGCATGCAGCATGGAAGCAAACACGCACCATGCAGCAAGCATGCAGCATGGAAGCAAACACGCACCATGCAGCAAGCATGCAGCATGGAAGCAAACACGCAGCATGCAGCGTGCAAGCAAGCATGCAAAAAGCATGCAGCATGCAAGCGAGCATGCAACATGCAACATGCAGCAGGCATGGTTTCTGTCACGGCTCCGGCGCTGCGGTTCTTCGGCGGCCCCACGCGTGCTAATCGTCGCAGACGGCTTTCGCTCACCACCACGGCTCGCTCACAGCCTCCTGCTCCTCAGCCCGCGGGCCGCCTCGCCTCTACGCGCTTACGCGATTTTAAATTACACTCTAGGGGTAGGGCAGACAAGACTGCGTGGAGTCGGATTTACAGCGATTCGTTTCTGTCACTAAAACCTAATTTTTAGCAAACGTTTTAGAGCTAACAATTTTATTATAAATGAACATTCGGAATAATACACATTATATAATACAATACTTAGGACATATGACTTTATTTCATGCAAAATTAGGAGATTCAATTATTATAGTACTCGATATTATGACAGAATATATTTAGAAGTAAAGATAATTATGTAAAACAAAATTTCGAATTTTTGAACATTATGGTTACTGTAGTTTATAGCAAACGTGTTATGGATAATGACTTTCGGACAAACAATATTAGGAGAAGAATTTTCCGAATAACCTGTTAAAATAGGTACTCCCTACCTATTTTAACAGGTTATTCGGAAAATTGAAAATCGGAATGACGTTTTTCGGACCGTGAACCCATCGAGCATTTGATTCTTCGAACAAATGAAAATCGGAAAACAAGCAAATCGCATTTATGACTTTCGGAAACATAAATTTCGTGATTTTTAATAATAGAGATTATAATTCTTAGGTATTATGAAATTCGGACTTTTGAAAATCGGAACATCGAAATTCGGAATAAAATATTTCGGAATATTTGGGTGTTCCCACTAATGTGTATCAAGGTTTTTCGAAAATCTACCCCTAACTGCGTGAAAAAGGGTAGTCAATTTCACAGGGGAGTATTTTATTACGTGGCATGATTAGCTCGAAAATTGGAATAAATAATGTTTGAGTCGAGTCATCGAAACATCCTGCCGGGTCAGCGGGATTGTCCGAAAGGGTTACCGCTGGTCCGGAACATAAAAGGCTAAGGAAAGAACATGGGTGGGTTTTAGTCAGTAAGAGTTTGACACTCCCTTCTGCTCCACCCAGAGCGGGAGGGGTCATTTGATGATTTGCCACACAAAAAAAAAGTCATCGAAACATCCCAGACGATTGTTCAAAATTCCATCCCTATGGGGATAAAAAGAGGGGACACTGTTTATATGAAAAGGCTTATTTATTTGGTTTTTAAACTTTATAGACTTCCAGAAATACTAACTTTAATTTCGGAAGTCGGTGTCTTTGGATCTGTACTTAAGTTTTTTGCCACCGACTTCCGAAATTAAAGTTATTTTTCACTTTGTAGTGTTTTTTTGGAGGTCGGTTTTTTTTTGTTATAACGTTTTTATTTCTCACTTTTTAGTGGGTCTGTTTATAATGTATCTAAGTTAAAACATCCTAATATCAACTTGCTCATCGTCTTTACCAAAATATTGCTTTTCCCGATGCATGACTGACATTAATTGTTGAGGAATTCTCCTGGTATTTCACCATCAGCTTCATTTCACCATTCGCATTGTGACGAGCATAAATTACTTAGCAACCATGTTAAAGTAATCGAATCGCAACCCGTGAAATACTTATTATGGAGTAGTTCCGGTGGCCATCTGTGGTCTTCATCATCGGTTCCACTTCACCAAATAGTGCTTTCGAGAGCAAATGCACGAGTTACTGTAAAAATTGCCCAAATCGCTATAGGTGTGCTTATAATATTTAAAGAGTTCCTTCGATTTCTCCATTATCCCCTCATCAGATCCTGACCTGATGACAATGGGACCACCTGGAAAGTATACCCTGAAAACAAAAAAAAAAAAATCAAATCGGTCTAGCCGTCTTCGAGTAATCGGGAACGTACATAAAAAAAAGATTCCGACGAATTGAGAACCTCCTGCTTTTGTTGACGTCGGTTAAAAATAAAAAAGTGTGTTTTAGGGTTTTTCAAAAATCGACTCCTAGCAAGTTGGAAAAGAGTAATAAAGTTTATGGGTTGGATTTTACTGCTTGCTTCCATTAACTCGAAAATGGGTATGGGTCTTTGAGTCAAGTTATGAACACATGCATCCCAAACGATTTTTCAAAATTCCATCCCTGTTGGAGTGAAAAGCGGGGATATAGTTTATTTGAAAAGTATAAAAACTCTTTGATCTATAAACTTGAAAATTGGCCCGAATACTTATTTATCTAAATAAATGTTAAGATCATAAACATACATTTTCGAAATATTAGGAGGAAAGTACGAATTTCACGCGGACGAAGTCCCGGGCAGAAGCTAGTCATCAATAATATCATTAATTTATTATTAGTCATCTTATAAAATGCTCTTACATTCTTGTAATTTAATGAAAATGGCCAACTTGACACATTTTTTTTTACTCTAGATCCCCAACCACGTTGAATATGTCTTATGAAAAAAAAAAAAAAAATACTGAATACTACAAAATCAGGAAAAACCCCGTTCAAAAAAATGTTTACTGCAAATACTCTTCCCATTGCATAACCCAATACCCCATTATCAAATCACCAAAAAACCGCGACCAGAAATACATGAAAAGAAATAAAAGGCCATGTAATTATGTGGGCATACCACCTGGCGTCACAAACCAGACGTGACTTCGATAGCAAAAATGTTAATCTCTGTAAAAACGGGTATGTTAAAGAATGGCAGAAGTATCACTCCTTTTTACCGATTTCAAAAAAAAGGAGGTTATTATCAATTCAACACGTATGTATGTAATATTATTGGAACTGCTATTAACTATTATTCACATATGACAATCTATTCGGGCTTCCAAACAAATATACAAAATGTTATAGATGTATGTATGTTTGTCCACGCATTTCTCCGCAACCATTAATCGGATCGTGACCATTTTTTTATTGGCTTACATTTACTTCAACTTAGGGAACAGCGAAAGTTTCATCAAAATCGATTCAGTAATTTTTAAGATATGGACTAATACGTGTAATTGTGACGGCCTGGCTTATTGATACGAGCTACGGGTGTAGTGTCAAAGGGAAAACATCTCAAAACCTTGGTCAAATTCTAGTGCAGTATTTACAACAAAACTATTACCTACTTATTACAAACAAATATTTCAGTTTTTACATAAAACTAAAAATTACGAAATAAAAAAGTAATTAAAAAAAATTAAACCGACTTCAAAAAGAAATTAACTCAAAATTATGAAACCACTTTAATTTCGGAAGTCGATTGCAAAAAACTAAAACTAAAATACAGATCTCAAGACACCGAACTCCAAAATTAAAGTTATTTTATAATTTTGAGTTAATTTCTTTTTGAAGCCGGTTTAATTTTTTTTTTCTTTTCTTTTTTGGGGACTTGTCTTCTTGTGTTGAGATGAGGTATACGAGGATAGGTCAGATCGAGAGAGCAGTGGTGGCTCAGTCGTAACGGCTCCGACTTACGAGTAGTAAATCGTGACTTCGAACCCAGGCAGACGCTTTACTTTCTAAAAATAATTTCATCACCACTGCTCTCAAAACGGTGAAGGAAAACATCGTGAGGAAACCGGCATGTCCTAGAACCAAAAATTCGAAGAAATGTGACATCTACCAACCCGCACTGGGCCCGCGTGGTAGATTCAGCCCACTCCCTCTCAAATAGCGGAGGTCTGGGTCCCAGCAGTGGGAACGTTGTACGCTGATTACCTATGCATGATCAGAGGGGCAATTCTCGTTCGGAACGTTCACAGTCTGATCTCAGTCTCAATCTGTCAGAGGTACCTCTTAATAAGTTTTTGACAGCGATTGTCGCTGAGATGTGACTGCGACTAGATTTAGAACTAGTCGCGAGCTCGAACTCACTGGTAGTCATCGCCAAAAAGCACGCTGTCTCACCTGATTTCGTTTCTGACAGAGCTAGTGTCAGTGATGAGCAGTTAGACGCTAGTTTACAGGCCCAACGTCTAGTTCGCACGCACAGAAACACCGTTCCGAACTGATAGGCACGTAAAAAAAATTCTAAAAGTGCTTTGGAAAATCGAGTTTTTTGAAAACACCACTGCATAAATCAATTAAAAATAAAGTTTATTGAACTCATCGATAACTGAGCTTTGTCGGCACTGACTTGGATTTGAAGATTTTACAGTTCTTTTATTACTTATTTACACCCAAAGTTCCGTTAAAAATAACAAGAAAAATGAATCTTTGTTGGCTCATAACTTCTTAATGGTTTTTTATTTTACTATTCTATTTCCGTACAGACACAATTAAAAATAAGTCAAAACGACACCATGTTTAACAGTGGGTGCGCAATGTCAAACAGTGGAGTAATATTCTTCCGAAATTTGTATGGAAAAAATATCGACTAGTGGCACCTCAAACTCAAAACTCAAACTCAAAGCACTTATTTCATTTAAGCCGTGTACAGGCACTTTTGAATTGCCAAAATTAAATAGTCTGTCAGTTAGTCAGAAAGTTGAAGCTAGTTGCCCATTCCAAAACGTAGATCTCTATGGAGAAGAACGGGCTAGAATCTCCATGGACACTCTTTTAAATCAAGATATTACAAAATCCTGGGTACATTCTTGTTGCTTCTATACGTGAGATAAAAGTAAAAAAGACACAAATTAGGAAACAATTCAAACTATAAGATTAAAGATAAGCCTTGGCAGTTAAGAGATGACCAGTCTCAACCGACGGCGCCCGTTCACGAACATGACGTCAGCTCGTGGTGAATAGCTTGGTAAGGGTGAGGCAACGGCAACCTGACTGCTTAAGGTACAGCGAATATTCAATTGGTACGTGCTGATAGTCCAGAGGTAGCAGTTTACACAGCAATTTATTTTTATGGCCTAGTTGATATTCTTGGCCTTACATGGGAGTCTCAATCTTATGGTACCTTTCGTGTGCAAGTGTTAAAAACTAGCACACGAATGGTACCATAACACAAAGCAAACAACGCAGAAAAAATTATTTTATTTGTTTTATAACTTTATTTGATGTTACAGCGCCAATAGAAATACACACTCTGAGAAAGTTTCGATTGAGAATTTTTTACGGTTCATGAGATTCAGCCCGCTGACGGACAGACGGATGAATAGCGGAGGCTTAGTAATAGGGTTACGCTGGCACCCTTCTGGTACGGAACCGTAAAAATCCAACCCAAAAGGAGGAGAAGTAATGAGGATGTTCTCAATTCGAATCATAAACTCATGAATTATAAGAATATGTGTTAATTGTGCATTTGAAGTTGACCTTATTGTGATAAACAGTAAGGTCAACTTGCCACGTCCCATCGGACTAGGATAGTGAGAGAAGAGAGAGTGCACCTGTGTCTGCGCACACTTGTGCACTATTATATCTCCCGCGCCGGAAACAACACTCAACCGAGACTACACAACATTATTTTTAGTATATGCGAAACCCGAAACACGCGTCTTGTATTTTTATGTAAAGAATCTGTGTACAAAATTTCAAAACTGTATCATGATAAATCACAGTTATGAGCTTGTTAAGTTACCTGTTTGTCCATACAAAAACATGCTCACAAGCGCCGCTCGCGCCGCGCCGTCTTGCGCTCTTTGATACTAGGTACCTAGGTACCTCACCGCACGGCGCGGAGATTGGATAACCTACTTAGTGTCGCTCGGTGTCCAACTTTTAACCTTTTTTAGATATTTTTGGGACAAAATATAACATGGGGTAAAAATTATTGGAATCGATTCAGTTACTTATTCTGAACAAACTATATTCAGGGTTCGCATCTAAAAATAACGTTGTATAGTCTCCGTTGAGTCTCAACGGAGACTTGCCATGGTCGAAATGTGGTCTGGAAAACTGTTATTATTGTGACAAGCTTGGTTTCAAGTTGGTGAACCGATATAGAACCTTCTGTTCTTACCTTCCTGTTCTCAAAAAGGTGCGTAAAATTTTAATGAGCCCCGTCCTTCTGATATAGAATTGAGGTGGAATGAAAAATTTACGTCAACCATTAGCAATATCTAGCTATTGGAACATCGATCGGTATTGTTTTATGTTTCTAAGTGGATAATTACGATATAAAAGAAATACGTCCAATGTTTTCATTACTCTTTCATTTCATTTTAAACTGTTAAACTGCCCTGTTGGCATGTTGGCCTTGTGGTTGTAAGCGAGACTGCTAAGTGTTGAGTCCTGGGATCGATTCCCGGGTCAGGCAAAATGTTATTGTAGAATAGAATAGATTTTATTTTCTTAACACAAATTACAGCATAAAGTTAAATTTGGCTACAGATACAATTTTGTACTTCATTTGTAGAAGACTGGCGCCTAAATTAAGTTTTTTACAAAACCTGTATGTAAGTCAGGTCACCAGACCCCCTTAACAATTTATATATTTCAAGTATTGTACTGAAGACGTTTGTCTGAAATCACAGTAGTATTAATTCATTTATTATTATGTCATTATTTAAACATTATTTAATTTATTAAAATTATTTAGTTTACTAGAAATATTGCAAATAAGATTTATGTTTTATCTAGGAAACATGCAAAGGATGTATGAGAGTGTAGGGTGTATGAATGTGTATGTGGGAGTGAGAGTGTGTGTATGAAAACACAAGTGTGGAAGTGGGAACACTAAAACTAGGATATGGTAGTGAAAAGATCTTCAGTTTGGGCGAAATCTAAGGAAAGAAGCCATTCAGTCAATGTTCTTTTAAACGTTGTTTTGCTTAGGATATGTGTTGAACGTAGGTTATTTAGTTTATTGTATAGAAACGGCCCAAGAAAAAAACTTTTTAACAAAAAAAAATAAACCGCCGAAAAAACTGAAAAGCAAAAAAAAAATGAAACTTTTTTATTTAACCTTAGTAACTAAGTTCTTAGACGAATGTAAGTATACCTAATTAATTTTGCGTCGGCGCCAAACAATCAATGAAGAAAGATTAATTAATTTGCTAGATTAATTAATTATTTAATTTCTCCATTCGCATTGTGACGAGCATAAATTGCTTAGCAACCATATTAAAATAATCGAATCGTAACCCGTGAAATATTTATCATTAAGTAGTTCCGAGGGCCATCTGCGGTCTTCATCATTAGCTCCACTTTACCAAATGAATTCGAGAGCAAATGCTCAAGTTACTTTAAAAAATACCCAAATCGCTATAACTTTGCCTATATAATTTGAGGGTTTTCCTCGATTTCCATGGGATCCTCTCATCAGATTCCAACTTGTAGATTACCCACCACCATTTTGAGAGTATACCCTTTCAAACGAAAAAAGAATGATCAAAATCGGACTACTCTGTAAAAAGTTATGCGTGGTCATACATAAATAAAAAGATATATATACGCATCGACTTGAGAACCTCTTTCGTTTTTTCGTCGTTTAATAAAAAGAATTAAATTCCGAGCAAATTTAGTTTTAACTAGCCTAGACTGGCATACATCCCTTCTTCTCTTGCGCACATCAAAATTTTGCCTTCAATTGTTTTTCCATTGGGGATTTCTTAGTAACAACTGAAAGCGATTGTCACTTATCTAGGTCCTCTGGACACCACTAGTGGTCTCTTTGAATACCTGTCATTCCGATTCAAATTTTTGAAATGAAATGAAATCGTTTCTGAATTCTGTCAATAGGACTTCGGAATCACTTTTACACGTCTTAAATTATTATTTAAAAAAATAAGCTAGATGAGGTCGGCATTTCCTATCTGACTAATCTGAGAAGAAAGGCCGAAACAAACTCAGAGGTCTCTTTTACAGTCCAGACACAATCTTGGTCAAATTTACCAGACAGAAAAAGTCACGAACACAGCTAGCATGGCACCGATAAAGAAAGCGATCAATTAATCATTTGCGAAAAAACAAGTCGATTGTAAAGAAATACTTAACCAAGAGATAAGGTAGGTTATTTTTCACGTCGCCACGCAGTTGGGTCGTCGGATAGCCGTCCGGGTGGAAAATGACATGATATCGGGACATAGCGGGACAAAGCGGGACATTGTGGGACATTGAAGTGACGTTTAGTTTATCGTAAGCTGTAGACGAGAAAATGATCGAGAGATTTAGATAGAGAACTCGTTTGACGGGTGACTGTTGTTTTTTTCGTTTTCGTGTTGAAACATTGGCGTTGATTGATTTTGAATTGGTTTTTGTGGAACGATTTGATTGACTTTAGTGGAGTGGACACTTTGTTTTTTGTGTTTTCTGTTTTATCTATTATGAGGATCATCATCTGCCCAGCCTTTTCCTAACTATGTTGGGGTCGGCTTCCAGTCTAACCGGATGCAGCTGAATATTAGTAGTTTACATGGAGCGACTGCCTATCTGACCCAGTTTCTGGGTAATATGGATACCCCTTGGTAAGACTGGTTGTCAGATTTTTGGGCTTCTGACGACTACGGCTCGTCGAAATCTGAATCCTCCCGTTCTGGGTGGAGCGGAAGGGAGTGTCAGACTCTTACTGACTCAAACTCACCCGTAGCGCCTTAGTCCAATTTGAAGATCTTTTCCATGGAAAATTGATTATTAATACAGATTGAAATAAAGGTAAGTAAATACAGAGCAGTGGCGGCGCAGTGGAAACGGCCACGACTTACGAGTTGTAGGTCGTAGGTTCGAACCCTGACAAGCGCTTTACTTTGTGTAAATTATTTCATCACCACTGCTCTCAAAACGGTGAAAGAAAACATCGTGAGGAAACCGGCATCTCCTAGAACCAAAGATTCAAAGATATGTGACATCTACCAACTCGCACTGGGCCCGCGTGGTGGATTACGGCCCACTCCCTCTCGAAGAGAGGTCTGTGTCGCAGCAATGGGAACATTGTAGGCTGATTATGTATGTATGTTATAAAAAAAAATTAAAAAAAATACAAAAAAAAAATGTAGGAATTTATAAATACTTGTTTCAGTTGTAATGGATTGTCAAAGAGAGAGGCGACATGAATACAGTAAAAAAAAAATAACCAGCGCGCAAACTGTAATATGAGAATTCAGAATAATTATGATTCTAAGAAAGAAAGAAAGAAAAAAGTTTATTTGGACACAGTTCGTGAAACACAAAATACAAAATTAACAAAATAAAAATAATGTTTCAACAATAATAGTGTGTGCCTCACGGCTGCGCCAAAAAGGTTCATTTCAGCATTATTGCTGACGCTGGTTTTCTAATGAACATTTTGACCACTAAGCACTAATGTAAGCACTTTTCTGTGAACCAGCAGATGTTTTTTGATAACCATCCAAACATTTCTACGCTAGGGGAGTCTAGAACCAAGAGCTGAATTCATGGGTTCGATTTGCGCACTAATTAAAATTTTATCTTGTAGAAAAGAATAACGTTTACTCCAGTAGTACAGCGAAGTAGTAGTAAGTACATACACAAAACTATAATACATGAAGCATTGTATTTAAGCGTTAGCATTATGCTCAGTTCCCCCTAGTGGGTTGCTAAGCGCTGCATTTCAGCTAAAACCCTTGACTCCAGTTTATACCCAGTTACTGGGCTGTGGAGGTCAGATAGGCAGTTGCTCCATGTAAAATATTGGTATTAGCCGCATCCGGTTAGACTGGAAGCCAACCCCACATAGTTGGGAAAAGGCTAGGCAGATGATCAGTGAGATAGACACTGCACATCTCGGTCCGATTAATCTGCAGTTTATTTATGTATTGCAAACATGAGCGTTACTAAACTTGTCATTCCGACAGCTATATTACGAGTAGTTTTCCAACAAATTTTTAAAATATTAAACATTTAAGGAATAGGCAGAAACCGATCCTTCTTAAACCATTCTGTCTGCATAATTCCACTACTTGCCTAATATTTGATCATTACACATATTGTTCGGACAGACTAACAAACGTAAATTCATTTTTAAATACGTATACAACATTATTTTTCATCATCATCATCATCATCATTTCAGCCGAAAGACGTCCACTTCTGGACATAGGCCTCCCCCAAATAAGGGGGGGTTTGCCATAATCGCCACGCTTGGCAGGCGGGTTGGCGATCGCAGTATGGTATGGTGGTGAAATGCATAGACAACGCTGCTGCCCATTCTCCGGTACGACCCTTAGTCGCCTTTTACGACACCCACGGGAACTATGGGGTGGTGCTATCCTTTAAATCCGGCACCACACAGACAAACTATATTACGAGTATTTTTCCAACAATTTTTTAAAATATTAATCATTTAAGTAATAGGCAGAAACCGATCCTTCTTAAACCATTTTGTCTGCATAATTCCACTACTTACTTAATCTTTGATCAATACACATATTGTTCGGACAGTTTGTATTGTACTTATATTGTTACAACGAAATGTACACATCGACGGTAAAAAGGAAGCGACATTTTGGTCTAAAATTTGTTATTATATGCCATCCTACGTAAAATTTTCCGCTCTTTCGAACGCGAACGCTACTTTTATTGGAGTTCATGCCCTAGAAAAAATCATTTTCTCGTCAGTTTTTCTAAAATTTAAAACTTTGAACGGCTCTCCTGGACATTTCATTTTTTGTCGCATAAACCCTATTTCCTCTTAACCATCGACATGAATGCAATAAAGAGTTTGAGTTTCACATGTTGCTAAGTCTCCTAAGGCGATTTCGCGGGTATATGTCCCCGCAGAAAGGTAGACTGCCCACGCAATAGATACCTAAAAGCATTTTGTACAGATGCCAGCACATCAACTTACTACAATCTGACAAATTTCTTTAACAGATTTTCGACTTTATTGCTAAAGCAAGGTTCAAAGTTGATTGGGAAAATTTGAGTTTCGGGAAGCGAGATTTGCTGCCGTCTGTATATTTGCTCTATTTAATTCAGATAGCTATATTATGTTTTATTTTGTTGTATATTTTGTGTATTCATATTTTCTGTTTCAGTGGATAAAAATACAATTAAATTGTAATGGATTTCAAACAAAATCATTATGATCCTCTTGTGCCCTCATATCAATCATCATCATCTAAGTAGGAGCGGAAGTAGGGTGTGGATGAGGAGCTACGTCGCAAACTATGCCTCACCTCCTATCCAGCCCTCAGTGTCTTAAAACATGCAGTCAAAGTGACCTCTACGCGCTGCCACCGACGACGCCGTGGAAGAGGTGAAGTTTATTTTTTATTTGAGTTGGGTTTGCGCTTGACTCTAGTCTAGGTCAGAGGTGACAGAGACAAAGTCAAATTTGAATTGGGTTCGCTCTTGACTCTAGTCTAGGTCAGAGATGACAGAGACAAAGTCAAATTTGAATTGGGTTTGCTCTTGACTCTAGTCTAGGGCAGAGATGACAGAGACAAAGTCAAATTTGAATTGGGTTTGCTCTTGACTCTAGTCTAGGTCAGAGATGACAGAGACAAAGTCAAATTTGAATTGGGTTTGCTCTTGACTCTAGTCTAGGTCAGAGATGACAGAGACAAAGTCAAATTTGAATTGGGTTTGCTCTTGACTCTAGTCTAGGTCAGAGATGACAGAGACAAAGTCAAAGTCAAAGTCAAAGCTTTCCCAGAAGAAGCCTGTTCACTCTTACTTTGAAGAGATTCGGGTTTTGGGCCAACGAGATCTGAAATATAGTCACGCCAGCGACACGAAGAAAAAGATCATCTAAGTCGCCTCTCCCTTTCTAGCCCTACCAGCTTTCACACAATTCATCCATCGTTTCTTTGGGCTACTTCTTTCGATTCTTTAGGTAAATTCTTGGATATTATACAATTAATCTAAAATATTGTACTTACCCCATAGATAACCGAACTTACCCTTTTCTGTTAAAACATTCAATCATGATCAGACAGCTCAACCGCTTTGGGGTGTACGATACACCCAGATTGAATGAAAAAAAGATTGATTGATTGAAAATGTGATTGATAAGTATCCTATTTCTATAAGGGGACTACATGACTTAAAGCGCGGTCACTGTCGGACTGCATAGAAAAGAAAGAGAAGCGCGATGACACAACGCTGGTAATTTATTGCAAAATATGAAGCAATTATCTATTTACATAAAATCTATTTTTTGGAGTTAAAAATTAAAACACTAGTGCTTTAGTATGTTGCTTGAAGAATAATCTGCCAAAAAATCAGAATATGATAAAATCAATACATTACTATGGTTTTTATTGTGAAAAGAAAGTTTTTAGAGGTATCTTCATGATTTTTTCTATCGTATCAAATTAGTTGTATTATGTTTTAAACACACTATCTAACTAGCATAATATATCTCATTACAAACATTAACTACCTCTTAATAGGTCATTGTATTGTACATTATGAACAACTTTTACTAAAACAAAAATCAGCTGTTCCCTACATTTATGTTCGTATAACTCGTCAAAATGTAGGAAACAGCTGATTTTTTTTCGTGATTTCAGGTATGGTCCCATCATGATCATAATGATGAGTACAATGACCTCAAGAGGTTGTTAATGTTTTACCAATAACCCTGTATTATAGGTACTTGTAGGCATTATAAAACATGCGTGTTTTGCGTTTAGGTCCTTTGTCTTCTTAAGCGATTTAACGCAACACGCTACTTAGGCACCTGCCTCATCACGGGCGATCAACGACAAGCGAATAGAGCTAGCAACTAAAAACGAGTTGGCGAGCAACGAGCAGCGTTTGCATGGCGGCGCGGCGACAGGCGATTACTCGCTGGTACACGTATGTACAAGCTACCCGAAACTGTCAATTTTTCCCAATCAATTTTGAACCTTATACTTTAGCGAGAAAGTTGAAAGTCTATTAAAGAAAATTGACAGATTGTAGATTAGCTCGAACAGTCAAATTTTCCCAATCAACCTTGAACCTTATACTGTAGCGATATAGTTGAAAATCTATTACATTCACATTTCTTTTTTTTTGGCGTCGGGAATTAATTTTTGAACAGGGAATTTAATTTAACGTAAAAAGTGTTGATATTATTTTATTCCCTTTACATGACGTTCCGTTTCAAATTATTTATGATATGACCTTGAACTTCGAAAGTGCTATGCTGTCTTACAACAAACATGTAAAAAAATATACTTTGTCGATTCTACATTAATTAAAAATAACTAGAATAGAATAGGCTGTTTTTTAGAGCAGTAATGGCCGTTCGTGTCAAACAAAATAAAGTACCAAGTTTTTAGGTTACTCAGTTTTTTTTTGAAAATCTCCGAAACCCGGGTTTTGTTTACAAAAAGAACTTTTGTAGCAGTTAATATGATAAATATAATCTACAAAAAACAAAGTTTGATTTTGATGCAGCATGGTACGGGATTCCATACATCCATGAGCATTGTCCTTTGACAGATTGTAGTAGCTTGATGTGCTGTATCTACGCCCCTGGGTCTTCCGCATTGCCATTGGACGTTTTCAGAGACTCATGCTGTGATGATCTTAGCCCACAATGTATCCGACATGCGGCAATCGAGGCCGGCCCAGTCCCATTTGAGCTTGGCTGCTTCTTGGGTGACGTCTGCGATTTGTGTCTAAAGGGGCATACATGACCTAAAGCGCGGTCACTGTCGGACTGCATAGAAAAGAAAAGAAGCGCGATGACACAACCCTGGCAATTTATTGCAAAATATGAGTCAATTATTTAATTACAAAAAATCTATTGTTTAGACTAAAAAATTAAAACACTAGTGCTTTAGTATGTTGTTTGTAGAATAATCTGACAAAAAATCTGAATGAATGAATGAATATTAGCATGGTTTTTATTGTAAAAACAAAAGTTTTTCTATCGTATCAAATTATTTGTATTATGTTTTCAACGCACTACCTACCTAGCATATATCCTGAAGAATATCATATATATTTCTGATCTTGTTTACTGTTGTCGATCATATACTTTTATTGTTTCTAAAACTGACGTTTTTTGTGTTTAGGTCCTGTAAGCTCTTAAAGCGCAGTAACGTGTTCCGTATCTTGTTTAAATCAAAATCAAAATGTTTTATTTCACATAAACCTACATGGGCACTTATGAAACGTCAGAAGCTAGGTGCACGGTTCCAATTGGTCGTTTTCTATGGAGAAGAACCGGCAAGAAACTCCATGGTTACTCTTTTTAAAAATAATTGGCTTTTACAATGTTTCCAGATTACAGTAGGTATGGGAGGACAGCGCAGGCCTGTCAACAAGTACCAAGTACTTGATAAAATAGAAAATGGTCTACAGATCTAAAGTCTATAAGGCCTACAAAGTCCTCACATTTACAAAATAAGAATCTATCAAAAGGATAGATAATAAAAAAAGAAAAATAATAATAAAAACCTACTAAAACCAAGTGTTATGATTCTCATTAAAACCACTAATAAAGAGGTAAAAATTTCAAGAGTCTGTATATAATGTCAATTAATAAAGAAATTATGTCAAAAAGTATATAATGTCAAATAATAAAGAAATTATGTCAAAAAGTATGTAAAAAAAATTAATAATAATTAAATAAAATTAAACATCGTAATTTGAGAGCAGTTAATAGACATTTACATAGTTATGCCGTTAATGAGAAGCCAGGGAAGCCACATGTGCAGAACGAATTATTGCCAGACTAGCTTGTCTTCAACGTAGTCTTTAATCTTATAATATGCTTTTTTGATAAGGACACGTTTGATGAGGGTTTTGAACTTTCCATCGCTAAGTTCTGTAACCGGTTTTGGCAACTTGTTATAAAAACGGATGCTGTTTACAAGAAATGACTTGCTAGTTTTAGTTAATCTAAATTTAGGTAACACAATTTCATTTTTACTACGTGTATTTATACTATGGAAATCGCTTCTTATTTTGAAGAGTCCTAAGTTTTTGCGAACATACAAAATACTTTCTAAAATATAAAGAGAAGGCAGAGTTAGTATATCAATTTCTTTGAATTTGTTTCTAAGAGACTCGCGAGGACCCATTTTATAGATTGCGCGGATTGCCCTCTTCTGTAAAATGAAAATTGAATCTACGTCAGCTGCCGATCCCCACAGCAGAACACCATAAGACATAATACTGTGGAAATAAGCAAAGTATACTAACCTAGCTGTGGCTATATCTGTCAACTGCCTTATTTTTCTTACTGCATATGCAGCTGAACTTAATCTACTTGAGAGAGCTCTAATGTGTGCGCCCCATTGTAATTTTGAATCTAAAGTAATTCCTAGAAATACAGTTTCCGTAACAGCATCTAGTCTTTTGCCATCAAGTTCTAAATTCAGACCCACTTGAGGTACATTTGGTAATGAAAACTTAAGACATTTAGTTTTGTTCGCATTAGGTAAAAGATTATTAGCTGCAAACCATTTCGAGAGAACAGCCAGACTATCGTTAACATGTAAGACATCCGTATCTTTTCTATCTATTTTAAAAAATAAGGGAAGTGTCATCAGCGAATAAAATGATATCCGACAAGTTAGCCATCATGTAAGGAAGGTCATTAATATAAACTAGAAATAGGAAAGGGCCAAGAATTGAGCCTTGAGGCACGCCCATCTTAACTAGAGACCCCGAAGACGTCGCCCCGTTAACGTTTACTTTTTGCGGGCGCTTTGACAGATAGGAAAGAACAAGATCAGCAGCTTGTCCACGAATTCCGTAGTGGTATAATTTACAGATCAGTGTATTATGGTCAACGCAGTCAAACGCTTTTGAGAGGTCACAGAAAATGCCAATTGCATCCTGGGACTTCTCCCAGGATTCCAAAATGTGACTGATGAGTTTTACTCCCGCGTCTGTCGTCGACCTACCTTTCGTGAAACCAAACTGGCGATTAGACTTGATTGTTATTAATTAGTACTCGTATTTGTCCACTACTTCACCTGCACCCTAATAATAATTGCGTAACACACTTGTGTTTTAAATCCCTGAAATATCCCATAGGTCTTTTTAGTTACGTGCGACCGCTGGCGTTACAAATGACCGCGCGCCCTCTTGAAGGTTTAATTCAGGGGATACTCCCTGAGTACCCCGATCCCAGAGGCCCCCGTCCCGGAGAATCCCGAATACGATAAATATGATTTCATTTGTTTTTTTTCTTTTTCTATTACGAAATTTGCGAGTGAAGAAACAAAATACAATCGAATTGAGAACTCTTTTGAAGACGATTTAAAGAGGTTTTGTCTCCTGCCAGTTATTGGCTTATACTGGGTTATTTTGACGAATTATACGAACATAAATGTAGGGAAGAGCTGATTTTTTTTCGGCACAGGTTTGGTTCGGTAAAAGTTGTTCATAATGATGAGTACAGTGACCTTTTAAGAGGTTGTTAATGTTTTACCAATAACTCTGTATAGTTTGATATCTGAAGATCAATAATTCTGACTAGTAAGGTCTTAGGCTCTTTATACACGGTACGGTTTCTTTACGGTAAGGCGTACAAACCGCGCCATAGAAAAAAACCGGCCAAGTGCGTGTCGGGCCACGCACAGTGTAGGGTTCCGTAGTAGCCCGTTATCACAATGTAGTACAATTCTGTTGTTCTTTATTCTGAATATAAAAAAAAAACATATTTTGTTTTTCAATGCAAGTCTTTACCCGTTATAAACATGCAACTACTTCATCTTAATCACTTTAAAGGATTAATGCTAAGGATTTTGTATCTGGTACAAAATTATCCAACACCCAAGTTCAACGACTATTACTGCTAAACTAATAAAGTTATCTTTACCGCTATAGTTTTCCTTTAAAGTTCATGAAATGCACTATCATCGTGAATTTTTCCAGATTTTTCAAGCCAGCAGTTTAGGTTTTAGAGGGGGGAGACGCCCTACTGGAACAAAAATTTTCACTTTAATGTTTAATATTTCGTAAATGGAGCATTAAATCGAAAAATAATTTTTGCAACCCTGAAGTCATTTTAGAAGACCTATTCAACGATACCCCACACGATGGGGTAGACAACGAAAAAAATATTCATCCCCACTTCACATATAGGGGAGCTACCCTAAAAAAAAATTTTTTCCAAAATTTTATTTTACCACTTTGTCGGCGTGATTGATATACATATTGGTACCAAATTTCAGCTTTCTAGTGCTAACGGTCATAGAAATTAAGAGAGGACGGACAGACAGACAGACGGACGGACAGACAGACATGGCGAAACTATAAGGGTTCCTAGTTGACTACGGAACCCTAAAAACGTGTGTATCAACAAGTTTCCATAGTGCATAATACATACAAAGTGCACTCGAGCAACGCACACATAGGCACCGCTCACGGACACGTTATCTCAGACGGTTTGGGAGTAGTGCGAGCGCGCGTGTCATCCGCTTGAGATACGCGTCTGTGAAGTGCAAAAATGGAGCAACAAAAAATGCCTATCTAAGCTCGATTTATATACTATGGAAGATCACATCACTATGGTCTTACCGAGGTTATAAAAACGCGGTGCACACCAGTGACGGACCTTTTTTCGCCGCCAGCCATCGTCGAGGCAACATCGTTTCCTTGTAATATTGTCTCTGACATTTTTCTGCTGACATTTCATTTTGCTGTATTTGATAATTTAATTAAAATATTAACGTATTTGTTATTGTGACTGTTTTAATTGAATTAGGATCAGATACACAAGATCAGAAGTGGGATAGGATCTTGAGATTCTATCTCGCCCACCTGGTTTTTGTTTATTTGATTTATTAAAAGAAAAATGTCAGACGAGTCTGAAGGTGAGTGCCGTCGTAGCCGACGTGGTAGTTCGGTTCGGCGTTCGAGAAGACATCGCCACCGCACGCCTGATGGTAAGTTCAGGCAGATGATGGAAACGATGATGAGTAGGCTCACAGCGTTAGAGGAGCGATCCGCAGCGCGACCCCATCGATCGCATGAACGATCGGAGCCGCAGGCACTTGACAGTACGAGCCAACCCTCACCGCCATCACAACGCTGCCGGTTCCCGTCACCGAGGTGCCACACTCCGCCGTTATGTGGTCGGCGTGGGCATACGCCGCAACCACAACAAAGCGAGCCACGTGCGGACAGGGTGTTGGAAGACAGCTCGGAGCGCGCCGACAGGGAGGCGAGTGTAACAGCGCAGCCATCGGTAACAGACAGGATTGTTGATGCTATCAGGTCAATCAACACCACGGTAAGGTCAAATCAAAATTTTTACATATCCAGATTTGATCCCAATTTACATAATATTGACGATTGGTGCGCCGAAGTTGATCGTGCAAAGTCACTAAATAGTTGGAATGATTCTGAGTGTCTTTCACGTATAGGAAATTGCTTAAGGGGAGATGCTCGATTATGGTTAAATGAGTAGGTAACTAACGACCGTTCGTGGAGCAATTTCAAGCGCGAGTTTAAACCTTTATGTCCTAAAACGCCCGATATCGCAAACATTCTATTCGAAGTTATGTGTAAAAATTCTGACGAATACCCTACGTATGCGGATTATGCTCGCCGCTCGTTACTTCGGTTACGTATAGTGCAAGGACTTAGTAATGAATTAATATCTGCGATTGTAATTCGCGGTATTACTGACCCCCTTATACGAGCATCTGCTACTAACGCAAAACTGTTACCTGACGATTTAGTAGAATTTTATCAATTTATGTAAAATCTAATACCACTAAAACTGGTACTATTCGTAATACGGCTCAAACTTTTCATAATACGGAAGATAGACATAACCATAATAATGCAAACAGAAAGCGTAGGTTTGATGAGAAAGAGTCAGTTCACCTCACTGGATTCATAACGCCTGAAGGGCATTATGAATATTTAAAGATGCCATACGGTTTGGCCCATGCGCCCGTAGTGTACCAGCGAATAATTGCGAAAACTCTTCGTAAGTTTATTGAATCCGGTGATATCCTTGTGTACATCGATGATGTACTGATTCTCAGTAAAACAGTAGACCAGGGTCTCCTTCTTTTGCGGGAGGTACTTACGGTTTTGACCTCGGCAGGTTTTTCTGTTAATATAAAAAAGTGTTCGTTCCTTACAACCGAATTCGAAAATTTGGGTCGCTGTATCGGTCGTGGTCAGGTACGGCCGAGTCATAATAAAGTTGAAGCGTTAGTTGACTCCGTCGAGCCAAAAAAAAAAAAATGTTAGACAGGTTCGGCAGTTCATGGGCTTAGCCAGTCATTTCAGGACAGCAGACTATTTGAGTCGAAATCCTATTAACATGTGTACGATTAAAAAGCCACAAAATTGGGCGCACATAGCTCAGGCTGCTGATCAGGAGACTTTAAGTCTCAGACAGAAACTGACAGACGGACAATTAGACGTAACACGTTATTTTGTTAAAAATGACATTCTGTACGTAAAACATTCTCCAACTGGAGAACAGCCCCGACTTCTTTGCTACATTCCCAAAGGGAACAAACTAAGTCTCCTCTGTATATTTCACGATGAGCACGAACACCCTGGAGTTGACAAGACAAACTGACCTAATTATTAAACATTTTTGGTTTCCTGGGTTACGTGCGTTTGTTCAAAAGTATGTTTCACACTGTTTAGTGTGCTTATCTCATAAAAAGATAGCACGAGCCCCTTTACAGCCAATTCATTCATGGGAAAATCCCGAATCTCCATTCGATACCATTCACATGGATACCCTTGGACCCTTACCCGAAGTAGATGGGTATCGCTACTTACTAATAGTAGTCGATGCTTATTCAAAATTCTGTTTTTTATTATACCCCATGTATCAACAAGATGCCAACGAACTGAAAACTCATTTTACCAATGTAATTTCCCTATTTGGAACACCTAAATTAATTGTGGCCGATAGAGGTCGAATGTTTCAAAGTAACAAATTCCTTGACTGGGTTAAGTGTATGGGCTATGATGTGCATCTGATTACTCCGGAGATGCACCAGTCAAATGGTCAGGCGGAACGTTATTGTCGCACTGTACTTAATATGGTGCGTATTGAATGTAATTTTCGGCAAGAAAAATGGCCTAGAATTATGTAGAAAATTCAACTGGTGCTAAACATAACCAAACACCGAGTCACGCAGTATTCTGCCCTCAATCTGTTAGTCGGTATAGACGCAGCGACGCCACTAATTCGAAGCTTGGTTCGAGACGTGGCATTGGAAGGCGCGAGCCCTAACGGAGAAGCACTGCGTGAAATGGGTCGTCAAAGAGCCTCAGAGCGGCTCAGACAAAATCAAGAGCAGCAAGCTGTTAATGCGGGGAGGAAGCCTCCTCGGGCCTTTTAAGTCGATTCTTTAGTTTTTGTCAGGAAACAAGCTCAATCAACCGGCAAAATGGACTCCTGCATGCGGGGACCTTACCGCGTGATGAAAATACTACCACATGGGCGGTATGAACTGCAACTTCTGGCTGGCTCCTATGAGAAATCAACCCAAGCAGCGGCTGAGTACATAATCCCGTGGCGCGGAGAGTGGACTCCTGAAGTATGTGCTGCTTTCTTCGATGGAGAGTTGTTTTCTGTTAGGATGAGTGACATGCTGTGTTACTATCCTAAGGGTTGAGAATAAGCTTCACGTCGTGCCTCTTTTCTCAACCGTGGCTTAAGTTAACTGCTTCACGTTGTGCCTCTGGCTTAAGCTGGTCACAATATAAGTAATGCTTTACGTGGTGCCTCTTACTTAGCTGACTTTTTGTGACTAAGATATGCTTCACGCTGTGCCTCTATCTTAGTTTGATTTGCCTTCTGTTTTATGTAACTGAGATATGCTTCACGTCGTGCCTCTATCTTGGTTTGATTTTTCCCTGTTGTGTGAGACTAAGATATGCTTCACGTAGTGCCTCTATCTTAGCTTGTACTTTTTATGCTAACTACTAAGTTATAGCTTCACGCAGTGCCTCTGACTTGGTTATCTTAAGTATGCCCTGTAAACATAATTAATGTTTTGAAAGCCATAAACTTATTTTCTTGTATGTTTCTTATGTGTTACATAGATGCAAGCCCAAATCACGAGGAGTCTACTGTTGTTGTCCAAGGCAACGACTCACCATCCAGAGCCAAGGAGCCAGCTGTCAGCGGGAGGCAGCAGCCCAGCATGCCCCGAGTGCAGGGTGGCGTGTCCCCAAGCACATCAGCTGATGAGACGCATGCCAGCGTCGCCCACGAGTTGCAAGAGGACCAGCCAGCGACAGGAGCTACTACTAAGGACAGGAGCTCTCAAAGCCCAGAGCAAGAGCTTCATGATCCTGACTGTGGAAACACTTTGCCGATGCAGGAGACTGACCTGGAGAGTTGAAGGAGCCCGAGGACGGACTCCTGTCAGGAGAGGCCGTATGGAAGATCACATCACTATGGTCTTACCGAGGTTATAAAAACGCGGTGCACACCAGTGACGGACCTTTTTTCGCCGCCAGCCATCGTCGAGGCAACATCGTTTCCTTGTAATATTGTCTCTGACATTTTTCTGCTGACATTTCATTTTGCTGTATTTGATAATTTAATTAAAATATTAACGTATTTGTTATTGTGACTGTTTTAATTGAATTAGGATCAGATACACAAGAATACTTAATAGTTTCCTATTTTGAATCAGTATAAACAAAGTAACATTTTTGTAAGGTAAATTCATGCCACCAACTATTACGTAAGTTGAAAAGATGATTTTTTGTTTGTGTAGATATTGTGTTGTTTTTAGTGTCATTTGATAGGTTTAGGTCTAAAACGGATAGGGCAAAATAAATTGTGTAAATAGGGTAATCCGTTTTGAAGTTATTAGGGATTTTCGACAGTGAAAATTGACAAATGTAAAATTTTATTATGTTTTTGTTCTGTAAACTTAATAGTTTCCTATTTTGAATCAGTATAAACAAAGTAACATTTTTGTAAGGTAAATTCATGCCACCAACTATTACGTAAGTTGAAAAGATGATTTTTTGTTTGTGTAGATATTGTGTTGTTTTTAGTGTCATTTGATAGGTTTAGGTCTAAAACGAATAGGGCAAAATAAATTGTGTAAATAGGGTAATCCGTTTTGAAGTTATTAGGGATTTTCGACAGTGAAAATTGACAAATGTAAAATTTTATATGTTTTTGTTCTGTAAACTTTTGTATTGTAATACTATGTTTATTGTTGTGTTTTAATACTTTAGAATAAGCTCAACACTAAATCAAAGAACTAGATACGAGTGCCACTACCACGATAGTTTTTTGTGCATAAGCCAAAGTTGACAACCATAGCGCGACCGCCGAGCGTAGGTATGAAAAGTGAAGTAAGTACATACAAGTGATTGACTTCTGTACTATCTGTATTTTGTGATAGTGATCCATACTTGTACAACACTGACGACCGTGCCCGTGCGTACACGAATAAACCGTAGTTTTTCATGGCAAGAAAAACGTGTGTGTACATTAAGAACCTTACTGGTTTTCTCACATGTAGAAGCAACAAGAATAATGTACCCAGGATTTTGTAATATCTTGATTTAAAAGAGTGTCCATGGAGTTTCTTGCCCGTTCTTCTCCATAGAGATGTACGTTTTGGAATGGGCAACTAGCTTCAACTTTCGGACTAACTGACAGACTATTTAATTTTGACAATTCAAAAGTGCCTGTACAAGGTTTAATTGAAATAAATGCTTTGAGTTTGAGTTTTCAACGTAACCTTTAAAGAGAATCAAACTCTTTGACATAAATCAGACTCTACCACAATTTTGACATTCGTATTTCAGCTTAGAATCAATTCATTGAATTCCACAGAAATTTTCAGTCAGCTGAATCGAACTGGCTAATCATTACTTTCTACGAAATAAGCTTAATCGGCTTTCTAGAGGCGCTTCTAAACGGGCCACATTTTTTTTAAATGTGTGGCTTCTTCAGGTTGCCAGCAACAATTTCAGTATGACCTTGTTTGTTTTATTTTTATTAAGAGGAACAGCAAACAGTTACATTATAAAAACTTAAAACTAGTATAACAATATTTGTATTTTGCTAATAATGTAACCCACAATACTGTCCACGGGTTATCATAATCATTTAAATAAAAAAAACAATAATCACCAGGGGTGAAGAAAAAATAATAATAATAAAGTTAAAAATAATAAAATAAAAGAAAGATGACAAATAAAAATAAAAAGTGTACAACCCAGGACAGATATAAAGCGATAATTTGAAGATTACAACAATATATGTATTATTTTTTAAGAGTTTTGAAGATAAGATCTTTGAATTTTCCTATTGGGCTATTGAAGATGTCAATATTTACAAAACTTTTATTGTGCAAGTCAACCATGCGGCGGACGGGTGAGCGTAGGCCGGAGTTGGTTCGACAGGAGGGTATTGTAATCACACTATCCTACTATCACACTAATAATAAAAAGGCGACAGTTTTTGAGTGTGTTTGTGTTTATATGTTTGTTACTTCTTCACGCTCAAACCGCTGGATCAATTTTAATAAAATTTTGTATGGAGGTATCTGACACCCTGGATAACATATAAGTTACTTTTTATCCGGATATTCCCACGGGACCGAAACTTTTGCGGGTGGAACCGCGGGGCGCAGCTAGTAATATTATAAATGTGAAAGTTTGTGAAGATGTTTGGATGTTTGTTACTCAATCACGCGTAAACCGTTGAACAGATTTGGATGAAAATTGGCACATAGATAGACCATTTCCTGGACATAGGATACTTTTTATCCCGATGTTCCCACGGGATCGAAACTTACGCGGGTGAAACCGTGGGGCGCTGTTAGTAAGCTACATATTTAGCCTATAATGTTCCCACTGCTGGGACACAGGCCTCCTCTCTTCGCAAAGGAGTGGGCTATATTCTGCCACGCCCGCCCAATGCGGTTTGGTAGATGTCACATGTCATAATACACAACACAATGTTTGTGTAAAATACATAACATATATAATATACTAGTGAATGTATATATACTACTTTTTACGATTATAGCTCCAGTGCCCTATGCATCTTCTTTACCGGGACTCAAACTATCTCTATATTAAATTTCATCTAAATCTGTTCAGTCTTTGACCAGTGTGTGTTGCCAGTGATGACTTATGGAACTGAAACGTGGTCGCTCACAATGGGCCTTATAAGAAGGCTAAAAGTCACCCAAAGGGCAATGGAGAGGGCTATGCTTGGAGTTTCCCTGCGTGATCGAATCAGGAATGAGGAGATCTGCAGGAGAACCAAGGTAACCGACATAGCCCGAAGAATTGCCAAACTTAAGTGGCAATGGGCAGGGCACATTGCTCGCAGAACAGATGGCCGATGGGGCCGAAAGGTTCTGGAGTGGCGACCGCGTACCGGAAGACGTAGCGTTGGAAGGCCTCCCACAAGGTGGTCCGATGAACTTGTGAAGGCTGCAGGAACCCGTTGGATGCGAGAAACACAGAACCGGTCGAAGTGGACGTGCGTGGGGGAGGCCTATGTCCAGCAGTGGACGTCTTTCGACTGAAATCGACCGCTGTCGCGCCTGTTTGTAGGAGCCTTTATGTGAGTTACGCACTTACCCCGCGGTTCATTGTTGAAAATATTGCAGCCACTTATTGTAGTGCAAGAATGGCCCGTCTAGAAGCACCTAACTAGTCTTTACCTGAGTTTCTATGTCTGCACGGATTGGTTGCAGTAATTGGCGGTTCGTTTAGTTTGTAAGCAGAAGTTTCAACAGTTCAGAGTGCGAAATTTTGCGAGAATTAGGAGTGATGCACTTGGAAAGTTTGATTTGTTCGCTCTTGTTTTTTAGTGTAGGTAACCAGGTTGGATTTGGTATTAAAGTTGGACAAGCTAAGAGATGTTCCGTTTTTTGATAATCAATAAAAAGTAATGGCATGAATGCTGCTGTACATTGGATAGGTACGTCATGAAAGTCTACTTAATGTCATTTTGAAAAATATACTTTTTTTCAGTAAGAGGGGCCCGTGGCTAAATAATAACAGCCGCACAGGCCGATCGGTTAAGCTATGCTTGCCGCGGTTGGTCTGTGGATGGGTGACCATTTTTACATACCGAGACGCCTCCGTGCCCTGGAAAGCACGTTAAGCCGTTGGTCCCGGCTGTCATTCGTGGATCTTTGACAGTTGTTACGGGTAGTCAGAAGCCCGAAAGTCTGACAACCAGTCTTACCAAGGGGTATCGTATTACCCAGTAGCTGGGTTGTGGAGGTCTATTAGATGTAAAATACTGGTATTCCGCTGCATCCGGTTAGACTGGAAGCCAACCCCAACGTAGTTGGGAAAGGCTAGGTATCTGCCCAAGTGCCTAGCCTTTCCCAGCTATCTTGGGGTTGGCTAAGATACTTTTTTTCAGTATTTATCAAATGATTTAATTAATTCATAGTGAACATTACAAAGACCAAATAAACGCTTTTTGAGATTCTAAGGTGTAGTTTTGGTTGACAATTACTGCTGTATCTATCAAGCAATAAAGTATAACAGCCAAAGATTAAGATAATACTCAAACATATTTTTAATCCGATTTTATTCCAAGATGTCATAATTTTTTAATTATTCAGTCTTAACTAAACAGTTGTCTATTTAAAGAGCAGTGGTGGCCCAGTGGTAACGGCCCCGACTAACGAGCTGTTGTAGGTAGTGGGTTCGAACCCAGACAGGCGCTTTACTTTGTGTAAACAATTTCATCACCACTGCTCTGAAACGGTAAAGAAAAACATCGTGAGGAAACCAGAATGTTCTAAAACCAAAAAAAATTGAAAAACCGCACTGGGCCCGCGATGTAGATTACAGTCCTCTCCCTCTTGTAGAGAGGAGGCCTGTGTCCCAGCAGTGGGAACATTATGCTTATACTACTTAAAACCATACCAAACTTTGTCACAAATGCATTACCAAACGCAAAATCCAAATATGAAACACTCTATGCCTAAAATTTCCTCTAAACTCTGTGGTAACAAACCAACAGCTTAATTAGTCGATCAAAGTTTCAATAATGATAGATGCTAGACTACAAGTTTGACGGATGCGACCCGTAGTAACATCACAGAATAGTAACTGTACAGAAGTCCGGCTGGTCGGTCGGTGGGTGACCATCTTTACATACTGAGACCCGTTCGTCGCTCGCAGAACAGATGGCCGTTGGGGCCGAAAGGTTCTGGAGTGGAAGACTTTCCACAAGGTGGTCCGACAACCTTGTGAAGGCCGCCAGGAACCCGATGGATGCGAGAAGCACAGAACCGGTCGAAGTGGAGGTGCTTGAGGGAGGCCTATATCCAGCTGTGGACGTCTTTCGGCTGAAATGATGATGATGACGATGATCCGTTCGTGCCTCAGAAAACACGTTAAGCCTTTCGTCTCGGCTGTCATTCGTAGATCTTTGGCAGTCGTTACAAATGCCCGAAAGTGTGACAACCCGTCTTACCAAGGGGTATGGTATTACCCAGTAACCGGGATGTGGAGGTCAGATAGGTATTTCAGCTACATCCAGTTAGACTGGTAGCCGACCAACATAGTTGGAAGAAGGCCGGCTCCATACATCGAGCGCAAACAGGCGCGCGCACACATACGTGCGGTGATCTCAAACATGCCGGTCGCGACTGCACTCACACTCGCTGTGAGTGAAGCGTGTTTATGTGTGCGTGCGGTTTTAAGCTCGTTGTGGAGCCAGCCTTCTGTACTATTCCGTGGTTATACCAACCTTTGCATTTAATGTGCATTCAGGCTCACTGAGATAATGAAAAACAAACATTATGTGGAAACTGAACCGTATGATTTGCGGGAATGGAAGACTGGAGAAAAGGGATATTATTTACTCAAGGTATACTTTCTCTACGAATACTTTCTCTATTGATCTCAAAGCTCGAACTATCGACATCTGGTCAGACGGGGCCGGTATGTACTCGAACATTCTAGATGTTTCTACAATGGAAGGTTCTAGAACTATCTGCGGTACTATATAAGGCCATGCGCCTCGACCGGGGCCGTTTGGATAAAGCGATACAAGTGAATACATCGAAAGCGATCTTCAAGTGCTACTTAGAGCGATCAGTAGTGCAATTGTGTATTATAATTAGTGTGTTTGAGTTGTTATTAGTGTTGTTGATTAAAGTGTAATATTTTGGTTATTAAATCGGCAGTTTTTAGGGTTCCGTAGTTCCTACAAGGAACCCTTATAGTTTCGTGAAGTCCGTCTGTCTGTCTGTCTGTCCGAGGTTTTGCTAAGAAACCTTTAGTACTAGAAAGCTGTAATTTTGTAGGAGTGCGTATATTAATAACGCCGACAAGTGGTAAAATAAAAATTTTGAAAATATTTTTTTTTAGGGTAGCTCCCCTCCACGTGAAGTGGAGATGAATATTTTTTTCGTCGTCTACCCCATCGCGTGGGGTATCGTTGAGTAGGTCTTCTAAAATGACTTGGGGGTTGCCAACATAGTTTTTCAATTTAATGCACCATTTACGAAATATTAAACTTTAAAGTGCAATTTTTGTTCCAGTAGGGCGTCCCCTCCCTCTCTAAAACCTAAACTGCTTGCTTGAAAAATCTGGAAAAATTCACGATGATAGTGCATTTCATGAACTTTAAAGGAAAAGTATGGCGGTTAAGATAACTTTATTAGTTTAGCAGTAATAGTCGTTCAAATTGGGTGTTGGATAACTTTGTACCAAATACAAAATCCTTAGCATTAATCTTTTAAAGTGACTAAGATGAAGTAGTTGCTTGTTTATAACGGGTAAAGACTTGCATTGAAAAAGATTTTTTTTTTTTTTTTTCAGAATAAAGAACAACAGAATCGTACTACATTGTGATAACGGGCTACTACGGAACCCTACACTGTGCGTGGCCCGACACGCACTTGGCCGGTTTTTTATTGTCACGAACCCCAAGTTCGTAACAGTATGTTCCTCTACTTCTCATAGACGGCTGAACGCATCATCAGCAACGCAGAACGCAGCATCAGCTGAGCTTAAAACATCATCAGCATCATTTCAGCTGAAAAACGTCCACTGCTGGACAGGCCTCCTCCATGCACCGCAACTTTGACATATTCTGTGCTTATTGCATCCAGCGGATTCCTGGGGCCTTCACAGAGTAGGCGGTCCACCTTGTGGGAGGCCTTCCAACGTTACGTGTTCCGGTACGCGACCGTACAAAAAATAAATAACAAACAAAAAGGTCAATCTGCGGTGCTATTCTGCAAAAAACCTCACCGTGAAAACTTAGGTGAAGTGAGCGTGGAGTGAGCTGTCAATAGTGTCAATTCCTAGCAAAAACAAACTCACTTCACCTAAGTTTTCACGGTGAAGTTTTTACAGAATCGACCGACTGTAGTGCTGTTCTGTAAAAATCTCACCGTGATAACTCGGGTGAAGTGGGCTTAAAGTGAGCTGTCATTAGTGTCAATCCCTAATATTAGATGGAATGATAGCTTACTACACCTAACTTCTCACGGTGAGATTCTAACAGAATCAACCACAGATCCTAATTGCGTAACATACTATTAATCCCAATCTGAATTATTTTGAAAGCCAGCCAGCGTCAGGCACTAGTTGTCTGGCATTTTTGCTGAACTGTAGTGCTATTCTGTAAAAATCTCACCGTGAAAACTTAGGTGAAGTGAGCGTGGAGTGAGCTGTCAATAGTGTCAATTCCTAGCAAAAACAAACTCACTTCACCTAAGTTTTCACGGTGAGATTTTTACAGAATCGACCGGCTGGGCCTTTTTGGCGCAGCCGTGAGGCACACATTCCTGCTAATTTCTTACATCGGACTTTGCACTTTTGATTTTTATCTTTTTATTTTTGTTTTTATCTGATGTACGACTATTATCTATGTACGAATATTATTATTATATACGAATATTATATGTCTGTGTGGTGCCGGACTTAAAGAATAGCACCACCCCATACTTCCCGTGGGTGTCGTAAAAGGCGACTAAGGAGCGTACCGGAGAATGGGCAGCAGCGTTCTCTATGCATTCCACCACCATACCATACTGCGATCGCCAACCCACCTGCCAAGCGTGGGGATTATGGCAAACCCCCCCCCCTTTTGGGGGAGGCCTATGTCCAGCAGTGGACGTCTTTCGGCTGAAATGATGATGATGACGACTATTATCTATCTGGTGTATTGTGTGTCTTGTAGTCTGTGCTAAATAAATGTATTTTCTTTCTTTTTTCTTTCTTTTGAAAGATATTGCTAATCCATTGCTTCATATGTTCGAAAAAAAATCGGCTCAACAACGTAAGTAACGCAATGAATTCTGTTCAACTGTCAAAATGAAAACCATTACTACTGTTGGTGGGTTACGCAATTACCCCGCTGAACGTCGTTTAAATAAAGTCTAAAGTCTTTGGTCGAGTAAGTTTATTACTAAAGCCGGCACCGAAATAAAAACGTGCGCCAAGCAGTGGTGCCAACTTTGGGGTTTTCCCCCTAAATTTAGGGGGAAGAAGTGTTAACAGGGGTATTTTTAGGGACAGATTATTTTTGGGGTTTTTTTTAGGGGCTTTCTAAAAGTTTGCTGTGGCGTTATTGACACTGCCCGTATCCAACGCCTCCGTGGAGCGTGCCTTTTCTATTTATGCCATTATTAAAAAAAACTTAGGAATCGTTTATCTTTCAAAAATACATCGACGTCGAACAGTAGCACCGCTGGCGATGACGATGATGCCGTTCTGGAACTGATCAACAATAGTACAATTTAGTTAGTAGTTTAGCAATAGGTATTTAGGTACCTAGTCTTTTTTTTTTTTTACAAACTATGTAGTACCTATGCGTTTTATTTTGTGAGTTACGAACGACAGGGAGTTGGGCACTGCATCAAAGAAATTTACCTTATGAGAACCTATACTTGGGTTTTTTTTAGGGGGATTTTTAAAAAATATTGGTGGCAAATTTTGTTATGGGTTGGTAACACTGGCGCCAAGTAGGTTCAAATCATGCACAACCACGCATTTCATTAAACATTGAAAAGATACTCGTATTCTAGAAGAGGCCCTAAAAATAACATAAAAAAAGCCTTTTCATCCCCTAAATTTTTATTAAAACACACAGCAATATAAACTACGACTTTTTTACTTTACCATCACATATTAAATATGTAATAGGACGCGTACGAAACCATAATAACCTTTTGGAGTATTTGCGTGGGAATAAAAAGTCTGTGAACAAACAATGTTTTAGCATTTCATGCTTCAAAGAAAGCAACGTTTGACCTTGACCTTTGGAAATGTAAAGGAATCGATTCAAATTGTAATTTATGTTTTGTTTGTTCAAGATTTTGCGGTCGCTTGCCTTTGGTTATTTAAATGTTCATACATACGAGTGAATGGTTATGGCAAACCCCCCCCAAAATTGGGGGAGGCCTATGTCCAGCAGTGGACGTATATCGGCTGAAACGACGACGACGACGACGACGACGACGACGACGACGACGACGACGACGACGACGACGACGACGATGACGACGACGACGACGACGACGACGACGACGACGACGACGACGACGACATACGAGTGACGCGCGTCAGCGGCTGAGGCAACAAAGACAAAAATATTTATTAGTCGGCGAAAGCGCTAAAGTAGCCCGCTAAATTATTTTTTTTTTTTTTACGTATTTTGCTATTTGCTGGTCAGCATTAAGTTCTACGTTGATTAAAATATGAATCATTAAAGTCATCAACACTACTCTATAAGACCAAGTAATCCCATTGAATGGCGTACGTCTTTTTTAGGGTTCCGTACCTAAAGGGTAAAAACGGAACCCTATTACTAAGACTTCGCTGTCTGTCCGTCTGTCCGTCTGTCTGTCTGTCTGTCACCAGGCTGTATCTCAAGAACCGCGATAGCTAGACAGTTGAAATTTTCACAAGTTATGTATGTCTGCTGCCGCTATAACAACAAATACTAAAAACAAAATAATATTAATATTTAAGGGGGGCTCCCATACAACAAACGCGATTTTTTTGCCTTTTTTTGCTCGATATCAAAAATGGCAACAGGTAGGCACTTGAAATATTCACAAAATACTCAGTTGTATTTTAACTTTAATAATAAATAATAAAATTAAAATAAAATAAATATTTAAGGGGGTCTTCAAAGGGGGAATTCAAAAGTAATGATGTACTAATATTTTTGTAAAACATAATTTAAAAAGAGTGTCCATGGAGTTGCTTGCCCGTTCTTCTCCATAGGTACCTACGCTTTGGAATAGGCAACTGGCTTCATATTTTCTGACTGACCGACTTCTTGACAATTCAAAAGTGCCTGTTAATGGTTTAATTGAAATAAATGCGTTGAGTTTGAATGACTATTTCATGAAAAATCTTGACATTTTACAATTATATTAACTTAACAAGTTGTATTACGGTCGCGAATCATATTTTAATCAACGCACAACTTAATACTGACCAGCAAATTGCAAAAAACGTAAAAAAAATGAATTTCGCGGGCTACCTTAGCGCTTCCACCTTAAGTACAAAGTTGGTAGGAATATAAGGATAAGTTAGTATGTTAGTTAAGCTAATAGCGGCATACGAAACTTTACAATGTACACCTAATGTACACTTGGGCATAAAACCTAACTTATATACTACTGGTTTGAGGTGGCGCGGGAAAAAAGTTCCTGGAAGGATTTGGGGGAGGCCTTTGCCCAGCAGTGGGATAGCATAGGATAGCAAAAAAAAAAAAATATACTACTTAAACTCTAATAAACAATACAAAACACTTATACTATGGACAATATGGACATTTTATACTCTAATATACAATATAACATAAAAAAACACAACAATAACAGTTATATTTATTTTTTATAATATTTCAATTACAGTTTTACTATTTTACAATTTAACACTAAAATATACATATTATATAGTATATACAAGTATATATAAAGAAAAGGTAAAGAAAAACACAGGAGCTCGTTGGGCATCAAAAAATTCGTCCGCATCGCTGTCAATGGCACAACTGCCCAAAAGGCTGGCAGCGTTACCACGTTGGATGGCAATGCTTATTCTTTGGGCTAAAAATAGACCAGCCCTCTGGTCATGTGAAGAGTCAACAATAACAGTATTTCTATTATACAACTATATAAAGCTACATTATTATTCGTCGTTCAGCCGATAGACGGGCGGGTTGGCGATCGCAGTATGATATGATGGTGGAATACATAGAGAACGCTGCTGCCCATTCTCCGGTACGATCCTTAGTCGCCTTTTACGACACCCACGGAGAAGTAAGGGGTGGTGCTATTCTTTAAGTCCGACACCACACAGACAAACAGACATTATTATTAAAAAACGTTAATTACCATTATGGTGATTAGACTTACGCCGCTATAGGTTTTTGCGCAGCAGCAGCACCAGCTCAACACCATTTGTAAGTGACACTACAATTTGCCATCTACACAGGTACGTTTTCTGATCTGATCTGTTTTTTGAGATTCAAGAAGATCGAGGATGGAGGGGGTGGAGGGGGGGTTCAGGGGACCAGACCGGAATAACTCATAATCAGCCTATAATGTTCCCATTGCTGGGACACAGGGGACCTCTCTATGAGAGGCAGTGGGCCGTAATCCACCACGTGGGCCCCGTGCGGGTTGGTAGATGTCCCATGTTTTCAAATTTTTTGGTTCTGGGATATGCCAGTTTCCTCCGAGAGCAGTGGCACAAAATACAGATAGTACAAAAGGCAATCACATGTATGTACTTCACTTTTCATACCTACGCTCGGCGGTCGCGCTAGGGTTGTCAACTTTGGCTTTTGCACAAAATCTATCGTGGTAGTGGCACTCGTATCTAGTTGTTTGATTTATTGTTGAGCTTATTCTACAATATTAAAACAAAACAATTAACATAGTATTACAATACAAAAAGTTTACAGAACAAAAACATAAAATTTTACATTTGTCAATTTTTACTATCGAAAATCCCTAATAACTTCAAAACGGATTACCCTATTTACACAATTTATTTTGCCCTATCCGTTTCAGACCAAAACCTATCAAATGACACTAAAAACAACACAATATCTACACAAACAAAAATCATGTTTTCAACTTACGTAACAGTTGGTGGCGTGAATTTACCTTACAAAAAAGTTACTTTGTTTATACTAACTCAATATAGGAAATTATTATATAAATCGAGCTTAGATAGGCATTTTTTTGTTGCTCCATTTTTGCACTTCACAGACGCGTGTCTCAAGCCGATGGCACCCGCGCTCGCACTACTCCCAACCCGTCCGAGATAACGTGTCCCTGAGCGGTGTCTATTCGAGCGAACTTTCTATGTAGATTGCCTTCTTTACTATCTGTATTTTGTGGCAGTGGTGAAGAAACAATTAATTACAAAAAGTAAAACACCTGTCTGGGTTATTTTTGGTATAAAAACTTTGGCACTAATAAGACTATGCCAGACTATTAATAGATACCTAGTATCCAACGATTCTAGCTACCTAATTACCAGACTATTAATAGTATCCAACCATTCTAGCTAACCTTTTCACTCCAAAATCCATTGAAAATTCAGAACAATGTTTCAGACCCGAAACTTTTGCATTAAGTAACTTAATATTAGAGTTTATCTTTTAGGATTAATCTGTTTTCGGAGAAACTTCTTTGTTCGCTTCGCTTTTAATAAATTCAAGGCCATTGTCTTGTTTCAGAAATATGATATGATGAACGCTTTTGTGATGGTCTTGGTGGGGTTTTAAGCCGTATTTTGGGTGGTTTGGTGTGTGGGACGTACCTATTATATGCCTGACCGCCCTGTTGGTCTAGTGGTCGCAATTGCTACTGTTGAGCATGAGATCCTGGGTTCGAAACCCGGGTTGGCGTTATGAGAAATTTCCTTAAGGAACTTTTTATTTTTTTTTATTTCTCAATAACCCATTTTTTATATCCACGCATTCACTGTCCATTCCAAGGTTGCCTGGAAGAGATCGCAGAAAGCGATAAGGCCGCCCATTGTATATTTTGTATTAAAAATCGTATTTTTTTGGTATGTATTTTCTGGTGTGCAATAAAGTATAATTATGTCGGAGACATCATTAGTACGGGAGCTGACTTAACAGCGAGGCGGAAGCAGTGTGCCGACAACGACTATTCGGAACGCCAGCGCCATCTGGTGGCTCTTGACAGAGTCTAGCCTGAGTTCGTGGGGGGGTCGACGCTCGAAGACAGCTCGACAAGAACGATGTGGAGCCCTCTTGGACATTGGACATCGTACGAACAACATGTGCTCAAAAACTGTCACGCGTTCCGTATCTGGTTGTGTCGTGTACCTACAGTGTGTAATTTGCTAGTGTGTTTTTCTATTGCGCATACCCACAGTAGCCCACACTAGATAAAATATGGCTGATAATAACGAGAGTCACTATACCTTCCCCGTCATATATATAAATAAATAAATAACATCCCGGCGTCTGGAAATTGGCGGTGTAATACCCCCGTGACTAGGAAAACACTTTAAGCCGTTGGTCCTGCGCCTGATCTCTCTTCGGTCGTGTCGGATTGCCGTCCCATCGAATTATGAGAAGAGTGAGTGCACCTGTATCTGCGCACAGGCTTGTGCACTATAATATCTCCCGCTCAGATCTTTTTGTATTGTATATTTCATTTCTTGTTTGATTGTTGTTTTTATTTATATCTAATCGTATACTGCACTGGCTGACGTCATCACGTCAACTGGGGCTCTGTCTCGAACAGGGTCTTAGCATTATGCTGAGCGATGGCCGTTTTGCGTAGATGTGACGCATACTTATTCCCAAATTGTTATTTTGTTTTTTTTTTTTTGTGTTTCCTTTTATGCGTCATGTTTGCCGGAAATAAACGTATTTTCTTTCTTTTTCCTTTCTAAATGCCTAGTCTCCGTTGGTTGCCATGGCTGAAATTCGGTATACAAGTCTATTATTACTTACATCCTTACCAGAAAAATAATGGGTTAAACAAACGATTGAAGTTTGTACGATATAAAAGCAGATAGCAATGTCTAGTTTTACTATAAATAGTGTTAATATCCGACTGCAATTATCTTTTGTCGTAAAATGAATCCAAACAACGGAAACCACAAGTTTGGAAAACAGTGGCCTTACCTACACTGTCGAGCAAACAAAGGTATTAGCCGAGCTACATTGAAACTCGAATGTTCGGTGTAATTAGTTTGTCCGACAGTGTAGTAGCAGGTATTTAAGCCAATGCGGACGATGTGTTGAAAATTAGAAAATCGGTTAGTTTAACTATATTTCCATCTGAATATGACGTTAGTAAGCCACAAAGGCTTAAATAGTTAATTAATAACCTCTTGCTTAGAGAAGAAGACTGATCATTGAAGGCAATTTGAAACAAGAATTTTATTAAAGGCAGAAAAAATAAATGCCTAAGTTAGGCAGATCGCACACTAAATCGCGACACGAGAAGGGGCGCGGGTAATGGAGCCGTATTCCCCGTGTGGAAGCGCGTTTTCATTGAATTTATATTCAACGTTATTTTTAGTATATATACGAAATCTGAATATAGTTTGTTCAAAATAAGTAACTGAATCGATTCCAATAATTTTTACCCCATGTTATATTTTGTCCCAAAAATATTTAAAAAAACCGGGCAACAGCGAGCCGGACTCGCTCACCGAGGGTTCCGTAACATCCGGGTTTATGCATAAGGTTTATGTTTATGAAATTAAATGTTTTTTTTATTTTTTTATATTTGAGTTGGTTGAACAAAAGGTAAATTGCAGTTTACGATTTATGACGTGTTAAAAAAAAACTACTTACTAGATCTCTTTCAAACCAATTTTCGGTGGAAGTTTACATGGTATTGTACATCATATATTTTTTTTAGTTTTATCATTCTCTTATTTTAGAAGTTACGGGGGGGGGACACACATTTTACCACTTTGGAAGTGTCTCTCGCACAAACTATTCAGTTTAGAAAAAAATGATATAAGAAACCTCAATATCATTTTTGAAGACCTATCCATAGATACCTCACACGTATGGGTTTGACGAAAAAAAAATTTTTTAGTTTCAGTTCTAAGTATGGGGAACCCCAAAATTTATTGTTTTTTTTCTATTTTTGTGTGAAAATCTTAATGCGGTTCACGGAATACATCTGATCTACTTACCAAGTTTCAACAGTATAGTTCTTATAGTTTCGGAGAAAAGTGGCTGTGACATACGGACGGACAGACAGACGGACAGACAGACAGACAGACAGACATGATGAATCTATAAGGGTTCCGTTTTTTGCCATTTGGCAACGGAACCCTAAAAAGGTTAAAAGTTGGACACCAAGCGACACTAAGTAGGTTATCCAATCTCCGAGCCGAACGTTTAGGTACCTAGGTACTATTATCAATGAACGCAGAACGGCGCGCGCGGCGCGAGCGGCGCGGGTGAGCATGTTTTTGTACGGACAAACAGGTAACTTAACAAGCTTATAACTTTTTGATTTTCCATGGTACAGTTTTGAAATTTTATACATAGACTCTTTAAATAAAAATTCTAGACACGTGTTTCGGGCTTCGCATATACTAAAAATAATGTTGTATAAAAAAATCACATCGCTTTACCAGCGCCCTGTCGCGTCGCGCGTTACAGTATGTGCGTTACAGTTGCGCCTTGAGTTTATTTAAAAGAACACACTGAAAATACAATTTAAAAATATTAAACAAATAAAACAAGACATTATTTCTACGACGGTTTGTTGTTTATTTTTATATCAATAGTCGAGACCGCTAGAAACTACAATAAATCATTTTAATGGAATTGTTAGGGCGTGTTCATACTATATAACAGAACATGTTATAAAACAGTTATGTCGAATGTTTCTACAATATTATTTTTAGTATATGCGAAACCTGAAACACGTGTCTAGTATTTTATGCCAAGAATCTATGTACAAAATTTCAAAACTGTATCATGAAAAATCACAAACCTGTATGTCCGTACAAAAACATGCTCACTCGCGCCGCACACGCCACGCCGTCTTGCACTCATTGATAACAGTACCTAGGTACCTAACCGTTCGGCGCGGAGATTGGATAACCTACTTAGTGTCGCTCGGTGTCCAACTTTTAACCTTTTTGTAAATATTTCTGGGACAAAATATAACATGGGGTAATAATTATTGAAATCGATTCAGTTACTTAGTCCGAACAAACTATATTCAGGTTTCGCATACACTAAAAATAACGTTCTATACTAAGTTAGCAATGTTAAATAATTTGGACGTGTTTTATAAAATAGTCTAGACGCACCCTTAATCGATAAATGATTTTATTGCTGTAAATATGTTTGTACAAACACTTTTACACGTCAACCATATTTAAAAAACTAGATGAAGTCATCGTACCCTATGCGACTTCACTAATAAAATGGCCTAAGCAAACTCAGTTCTGTAGATGTTAGATAGTGTTGAAGCTTGCCAAACAGAAAAAAAAAACCGCACTGTTTTACGGCCAGATCACTAATCATTGCTGCATCAATGGCTTCGATTTCAGCTCGCCCAACAAAAGGCAGCAAAGAAACTATTTGGGTTTTATAACAACTGTCGGTACACTGTCGGCCAAACAAAAGGCTACAGCGAGCACCACAGCTCATTGTTCGACGTAGAAGTTGTCTGTATTGTGTTACACGAAAAGTTTAGTAGACTAATTAATTTGTCCGAAAGTATAATGAAATGGTTGACATTTAGAAATGTAACTGGGGTGCCTGAGTTTATAACTTTAGTGATAGAAGCTTGTTTTATGCTACAAAGGTATTTGAAGGATGAAATTATTATTACAAATAATTTCATCCTTTAAATACCTTTGTAATTGCGTAACACACAATAGCAGAAGGAATGGTATCATTCTAGTGATATTTATTTTGGAAGTATCTGTGTTTATTTGTATGTATGTAAGTAAGTATATTCTCATAATACTTGTTTAGTTTTAATAAGTGAATTATTGTTTTTAGATTTTATGTGTTATTTTTTTGTCTCCTTTACTCTTTTGCACGCTGTCTACATCTCTCTATTTATTGTCCTATCGCGGGTATGCTGGAAGAGATTTCTTATGAAATAAGCATCACCTTTGTACGTATTTTTCTGTTCTGTTTTTTTCTTGTCTCTTTATATATGTGTGTACATAAATGGTAAAATAAATAAATAAATAAATGGTTTTCATTTTGCAAGTTCAACAACATTCATTGCGATATTTACATTGTTGAGCAGATTAATTTTACGAACACATAAAGCAATGGATTAACAATATCTTCCAAATAAATCAGATTCTGAGTGATAGTGTGTGACACGGGTGCAGAAAAGTATGGTCATATGTAAGGTTGGTTTGGTACAGAGAATCAAACTGAACAACTTTGTCCATGGGATCAACATCATCATCACCTGCCTAGCCTTTTCCTAACTATGTTGGGGTCGGCTTCCAGTCTAACAGGATGCAGCTGAATAATAGTATTTACTTTTTTTCTACCATGGGACCATCGTAATCGCGAAAAAATTATCAGCCTTTCCATACATTTGGGTTGAGTAGGTATTGAAGTATTGTATTGTATGGGACAGTGAATTATGAGCAGTGGTATCGGCCCCGAATTCCGAGTTGTAACCCAGACACGCACTTTACTTTGGGGATATTATAAATTGCATATCAAATAAATAATCGCCTATCAATACATACTCATCATTTATATTATTTTTTACATCAAATAACTTACTTCACTACAAATAAACTAAATGTTTAACAAAACTCAAACTGCAGATAATTCGAAATTACACATCAATATGACATTACTTTTTTCCTCATAATGCAATACAGTTAAATTTATTTTTGTAAAAAAATACTACATACGTAGCATAAATACTGACTGCACAGCAAATTTTCCATATTTCATAGCAAAATAACTATCCCAGTCGCATATTAACCAGTAAGTACAACAAAACCTGTTCATCATATTTGTCTTAATTTTCAAGAAGCCATGCTCGGCAAATTTAATGATTATTTTAACAAAAAAATCCTTTTACATTGCATTATTTCTAAAAGCAGAACAAATTAACTGACAAAAAAAAATCAAAAAATGCAATTTTATTTTAAAATAATCATTTATTTAATACAAAATATTTGTAACCCACAATTTAATTTTTTTGCAATGGACATTAGCAATTTTATTTCGGAGAATCCAGAATTATGTTGCAGAATTCGATTAATTCTGTCGTCTTTATCCATTTTTTTTTCCGGCGGGCGTGAAACGACCAGATTATATAGAAAAAAAATATGGAAAAAGAGATTATTTTTAGCAGGCTATCAAGAACCAAATTAGTTAGACGAGGTTAATTATTTTAAAAAAATGCTTAGGTTAGGTTAGGATAAAACTGTGACCTCCTACGCACGAGCCGAGCGAGCGAAGCGAGCGGTGCCGCGGCAGCGGCCGGCGAGTGCCAGAAACGACTAGATTATATAGAAAAAAAGGGTAGTATTTAAACGCAAATCAAAAAAGCGAAGCGAAAGCAAGACCCGCTTTAATAATTCAATAAATTACAATTTTGTATCTAATTTTATATATTTTTTGCTGATCTCATTATGTGGTAATTAATAAATAATAAGACGACTGTGACTAATAAAATGCTGTTTTATTTAGAAAAACTGCTGTAAATAATATAAAAATAGAAGCTATATTTAAAAGAAAAAGAGTTAACATGTATAATGTGCTTTAAGATTATTAGCTGTGCATTGATGAAAAAGCTTTTGCATTAGGAAAAATCGCTGTACGCTGCGAAAATAAATTGTAGTGTGTTTAGTGATATTTTGAGTTGAATATTTTGCTGTGCAATCAGTAATTTTGATGGGAATTCGGAATCTTATTGCATAGAAAAAGGATATTTTTTGATTTGCGTTTAAATACTACCCTTTACTTTGTGTATTTAATTTCATCACCACTGTTCTCAAAACGGTAAAGAAAAAACCGGGCAAGAGCGAGTCTGACTCGCGCACCGAGAGAGGAGGAGGGAGGGAGGAGGTACCATCAAGTTTTAAAATTTTCATCGGTGAGGCCTATATTTGTTGGAGAATTTTAACACTACGCACTGCGGTGTAGAATATTGCAGTTTTAGGTCAGCGCCATCTCTTGACAGATATTGGAACTAGTGTAACTTTTGTTGATGATTTCTAAAAAAGTGTGCTATTTAGAGACTGATGATTTTTCATCAAAAGTCGAAAATTATGCAACGTAAAAAAAAAGAAAAAATGTTTGAGAATGTGCAAACTGCGCTCTTTCATATGAATTTTTCCCACTTCGAATTTTTCAGACGCACTTTCAGTCCCTGTTGCAAAAAAAAAATAGATTTTTTTTATTTTTTTTATTTGTAAAATAGTTGGGCAAACGTCATCTGAAACGATTCCAAATTTCAAGTTGATAGCGTTAGTAGTTCTTGAGATATCCAGCTGTGACAGACATACAGACTGAGTCTCACCATAAGGGTTCCGTTTTACCATTTTGGTGCGGAACCCTAAAAACATAATCGTGAGGAAACTGTCATGTCCTATTGTATATACATGTGATATTTACCAACCCACACTGGACTCGCGTGGTGGTTAGGTCCACTCATTCTCACAGAAAGGAGGCCTATGACCCAGCAGTGGGAACATTATGAGCTGATTATGCATGGATCAGAGATTTTCTTCATTGGTCCCATGGAAAAAGTTGTAAACTGTTGAAACTGTCAAATTTTCCCAATCAACTTTAAACCTTATTCTTTAGCGATAAAGTTGAAAATCTATTAACACTTCGCGGGACACTTAACGCCTCTCGACGTAATAACAATAAAACTTCTATTGTGTCTCGTTCAGTGTTCTTCAATGTGTTAAAAAAATTTGACAGATTGTAGTATCTTGATGTGCTGACGTCTGTGGCTGTACCACACCTTTCTGATACATGCTGTAAACAGCAAGGCAATGTCTCTACACATACAGGATAGGAAACAGCACTGCTGACTCACAAAAATTATTGACTAACAAAAATGGTGGCTTTTCTGACAAGCTATTTTAGAAGGCGCTCTCCTGACGATAATAAAACTATATCCCACCGGAGTACGGCGTCAAGCAGCCTGCTGTGTTTCGTCGATGCGTGGGAGTTTCAGTTTATAGATCTCATTAATCGCATTCCATCAAGCGTAATCAAGAGCGGGCCCATTCAGTAATAAAATAAAAATATATTTCAAATTAATTTCATCCTTGAAACTGTTCGATATATGTATAACTGTCAAGATAAAAACAGTAAGTATTTAATTAATATCACGGTACCTACGTACAGACTTTCCTATTTATAATGAAACCATCACAAACAAAACCAGAAAAAAAAAAAACTAGTAATTAACATCAAACACCAAACGAAACCAGCCGCAAAATACAACAACAATAAAACATGACGAGACAATTAATTTAATAATAAATTATTATTCGGATTAAACAACCACAACATTAAGAAGATTACTAGACGAGGCGTAAAATAATAATGACAAAGAAATTTATTATTATATAATTTATCAAAGGCTGAAATGGTCAAGGAAAATCTTGCAGAAATCTCCACCTCGTTTATAATGGAGTCGTGATAATTAATGACCGCAATAATCTGGGACTCATGGCAAACAAAGAGCTGATTAAATGTTATTAGCCTGTTTTTGTTGCACTGGAGCAATGTAATCGCCATTTTGAATTTGATTTGATGACGCTTGCTATTTTGGGCTGTTTTTACTTTTATACAGAATACATAATGGCCCGTGGCTAAATAATAACAGCCGCACAGGTCAATCGATCAGGTTAAGCTACGCTTGCCGTGGTTTGTCTATGGATGGGTGATCATCTTTACATATCGTGACCCCGCCGTGCCTCGGAGAGCACGTTAAGCCGTTGTTGGTCCCGGCTGTCATTCGTGGATCTTTGACAGTCGTTACGGATAGTCAGAAGCCTGAAAGTCTGACAACCAGTCTTATCAAGGGGTACGTATTACACAGTAAATGTGTTGTGGAGGTCAGATAGGCAGTCGCTCCATGTAAAATACTGGTATTCAGCTGCATTCGGTTAGGCTGGAAGCCGACCCCAACATAGTTGGGCAAAGGCTAGGCAGATGATTACAATTATAACAATAAAATTATGGTTTGAGAAAAGAATAATCCTGTTTTTTTGCACTGCAGTGTAATCGCCATTTTTGATTTTATGACGATTGCCATTGCGGGCAGGTTTTAATTACGAACGTGTTTTTAGTTATTTGGGGCTAAATAGTAACAGCTGCGCGGGTTGATCTTCAGGGTTAAGTAACGCTTACCGAGGTCGATCCGTGGATAGGTGAATCCATAACATATGGAAACGCCTCAGTGCCGCAGAAAGCATGTAAAATCATTGGTCCCAGCTGTTAGAAGTACTACTAAAATCAAACAACTCGAGTACAAAACGTAGACAAATATAATATCCAATTATAACTACAAAATTAAATTAAATCCAAGACTACAATATAATGCGGAATTAAATATAAACCGATACGACTAACTCGCCCAACGGTCCAAAAAGAAGTGAGTCGTCTCGCCCCTTCCGCTCAGTTTCAAATCGATCAATCTGGGTGGGGACGGAGACTCGTGATTGGCTAACGTAATCTTTGACGTAATCTTCGCTGATTGGCTGTTGCTCACAACGGGTAGTTTTAATTTTTACTCGTAGATGGCGTTGAACAAGAATTGCCAACACGGCCATTCTGCATAGCGCATGCCCCCAGGCGCTCCTCGTCTCACCCACAATATTTTCATCTGAAACACACAAACATTATAGAATTATTTATAAGTAGTCTATAACCGTTCGGCCCATCATGATAGAAGAAAAATGATACGGCTAGATGTATAGATAGTCCCTTTAGTCTTAGGAGACATCTCATTACTTTAATCCTAGTCATAACATTTTCCCTCTTAGAAACCTGTCCCCAGAATTAAAATTGAAATTGATGCAAAACTATTACAATCAGGGTAAAGGCAGGTAAACACTTTACCCATTTTTCTGAACTGGATTGGCTTAGGCAGTTCACATTAATTCCAGTAAACCCTGTGCCAAATTCTCCCAGTATTGAAATTGGTTCAGTCAATTCACCCAAAATCCATTGAAGGCTTGCATCAACTTCTAGCATACTAAACTAAATATGTACGCCTAATTTTAAGCGAAAATATGAGTTTAACTTTAGTGGATAGCTATTATGTACTGGCTTCTATTGTAATATAAAATTATCATAGGTACTAGTTAAATTTTTGTTTTTATGTTGTTGTTAGCCCGAATCAATAAATGAATAAAACATACTTGTATCTATTGATGACTGTAAATATGATTAAATTATTACACAATTCATGTAGGTATATTGCCAACACTGGCTTAGAAACATTACCTTAATTCCAATTGTCTATTCTGATCCAAGGTTTCATGTTCTCCGCTGAAGTTGTTCCTGTGTAACGTTTGTTGGTTCTCTCACTGCCTCTCAAATCAGATATCAGATAACTGTCATGGCCCAAGACTTTCTTAACTTGAAATGGCCCTTTGTATACCGGCAGTAATTTTCGACTACGTCCATCGTTATTTTGGCTCAAGATTTTGACAAGAACCAAATCATTTTCTTGATATTGTGTTGGTTTTATGCGAGTACCGTCAAATCGTCTTTTTTGCGACTCCGCAGATACCTTTATATTTTGGTCGACCCACTTGCGTAACTCTGTCACGTCCGTGCTATGATTATTATCAGGCTCTGGCGCTAATTTATCACTGTCAGTACGGAGTCTGTAACCTAACAAAACTTCGCTAGGAACCGCTTTAATAGTTTTATGATAAGTGGTATTGATGCCTTGCTGTAAAATTCTAACACAATTATCCCAACTGTCATCCGTTACGTCCGCGCCCATAGTTCTCATAGCATCTAAAATGGTTTTATTAAAGCGTTCGGCTTGACCGTTTGACCGTGGCATTCCCGACGCAATAGTATGCAGCCGAATGTTCCTATCAGTACAATACTGTTTAAAATCCGCGGAAGTAAAAGCAGATCCCGCGTCAGTAATAATTCTGCGAGGGTTCCCGAACACTTTCGATATAATTTCTAACTCTTTTATTACAAAACGGGTTTCTGTATTTTTAACGGCTGATAACAAGACAAACTTCGTAAACGAATCCACAACCACAAGTAAATATTTGTTTCCCGCAGCAGTCTCCACAAACGGACCCAAGTGATCGAGATGAAGCGTATGAAAGGGTTGGGCGTATTTTGGGATGGGATACAACTGTCCCTCTTTGGGCCCTCCTTTATTTTTATAATAAATACAATTAAGGCAATTTTTGATGTATTTTTTTATAGTACGTCTCATCTTCGGGAACCAGTACAAGTTTGAAACACGCTCATAGGTCTTGTCAACAGCGAAGTGCCCAAGGTCGTCGTGATTACTTTTAATGACTTGCCAAATACAGTCCTTGGGGACAACCCAACGTCGACCATGAGCAGTTCGCCTGTAAACTTTGTTTCCCAGAAGTTCATACTTATCAAAAACCCCTTTGTGTCCGTCCATGTCTCCTGTCTCTAAAATTTGTCTCAACCGAACTAAATCTAAATCCTGCAACTGTACTGACAACAACCAGTCTGCCTCTGTTATAGCCATTACTAATTCTACCTCCGATTTTTCCCCGGATTGTGCTGGGTTGCGACTAAGCGCGTCTACGTGATGCATACGGGTACCCTCCCGATGGATTATGTCAAAATTGAATTCTTGGGTTGATAAAACCCATCGCGCAATGCGGGGAATAATCTCTTTCTTTGTTAGAGCAAACTTTACAGAATTACAGTCCGTCACAATTTTGAATTTTGTTCCCAACAAATACAATCGAAACTTTTCTAAAGATGCAACAATGGCAAGTAACTCGAGTTCGAACGAGTGATATTTTTTTTCGTCTTCACTAGTTTGACGGCTGTAATAATGTATGGGTTTCTCACCTTCTTCCGTGACCTGCATCAAGATCCCGGCTATACCTTCCCTACTTGCGTCAGTATAGAGAACACACTCCTTATTAGGGTCAAATATAGTAAGCACACTATCTGACGTTAACGAGTTTTTCAGAGTTTGGAACGCCTGCTCGTGACTACTATCCCATGACCAAGGACAATCCTTTTTCGTCAATTTTGTCAAAGGACTTGATAACATCGCACAGTTCTTAATAAATTTGCGGAAATAACTTATCAAACCATTAAATTGACGGTGTTGGTGAACGTTTCTAGGTGTGGGGAATTCCTTCACTGCCTTCACTTTTGACTCACTGGGCTTTATACCGTTTAACCCTACTTTATACCCGAGGAATTCCAATTCAGTTTTCAGAAAGTGGCACTTTTTTAAGTTCAATGTAAGACCATTTTCACGAAAAAGTGATAACACGGTCTCTAATTGTTTTAAATTATCTTCGACTGTTTCGCTTGTAATTAGTATGTCGTCTAAATATAATATAATTTTCCCAAACCTCAGATTCCCAAAAACTTTATTCATCATTTGTTGAAATGCGGATGGAGCATTTGCTAAGCCGAATGGTAGCCTTAAAAACTCGTAATGACCGTCTTCAGTGATAAAAGCAGTTTTTTTAATAGAGTCATCCTTCATTTTAATTTGGTAATAGCCGCTTTTAAGGTCTAAACTAGTGAAATACTTGCAGCCCTGTAACCTATCTATAAGGTCTTCTATGCGAGGCATCGGATATTTGTCCTTAACCGTAATTTTGTTCAGAGCCCGGTAATCAACACATAATCTTTTCTCACCATTCTTTTTACTAACGAGTAACGCGGGACTGGCATAAGGCGAATTACTCTCACGTATGATTCCATGCTCCTTCAGTTCGTTAACCATATCGCGTATAATTTTTCTATCCGCATGAGATGACCTATACGGTCTAAAGTGAACGGGCTTGGAATCATTGAGATCAATTTCCATTTCATGATTGTTGACCTTGCCTAGTTCTTTAATTGTAGATGCAAAGCAGTTTTTGTACTTCACAAACAAGGTCAGCAATTCATCGATATGAGAATCAGAGTCGAAAACGAACTCGGGCTCCGATACAGTGGAACAGGTTTGGACAAATTCCGATACGTAATCAAAATTTAACGTACTTCCAATACGATAATACATTATGTCAGACCGTTCAGTGACATTACGTCCTATAAGTATATCACAACCTGACAGCTCCTTTAAAACGTAAAACTCAACGTTTCGAATCAACACAGAATCGATTTGTAAATCGACTTTTACAGAAGTCGACACCGTTTTCAAACTGTCTTTAGAAAACCCTTGTAGTGTCACGTGTGGTGTCAATGGGCACGTTTTTAGGTTGTGTTTATTTACTAAAGACTGTGAAATTATTGAACAACTGCTACCAGTGTCCAAAAATGCTTCGTTTTTAAATTCATTGATTTTAACCGTTTTATAAAATTTATCTTTTGAATTATCCGAATTAATATATTTAGTTTCTTGCACTTGAGGGGTCTCAGATTTGTTTTTGTTAAAAATACATTTGTCAGCGTTATGACCACGTTTGCCACAATGTTCGCACTTGACACTACACTGAAATCGTTTATGATTTCCCCCACAGTTAAAACATGCTAGTGGTTTGCGATTCTGAGTTGATCCGGTGTTTTGAGCACCTGACGTTGTTGGTAAAACGGATTGTAACGTATTAGAGCTTGTTTGTTGACTTGGATTAATCGGATTCTGGATTACCGGTTTACTACTGTTTTCGCGGGTATTTACGTTAGAAGTGTTCGTGGTTGATTTTAAAGATTTTGGTTTGTAAACACGACTATGTAAAAAGCCTGCTAGACTATCGCATGTTTGAAAGTTGCTTGCTTCAACTGACGCTGTGATATTACTATCAGCAATGTTGCCTAATATAATCGACATAATATCAAATTGTGAAAAGTTGAGACGTAAGTTATCAATTTTTGATTTTTGTTGAAAGAAAAATTCATAGACTGATTTTCAGTTGGCTTTTTATCTACGATTTCTTTAAGTAGTTCGAACATATTTCTTTTGACCTGAAAGGTCGTTGTAATTGATTGTTTCCAATTTCTCCATGACCACTTAATCCACGAAACATCATTACGCAATATTGAGTCATACCACAACTTAGCTGAGCCTTTTAGCTTATTCAAAGCCTGATAACGGATCATGCTATCGGACCATCTAAAAGTAGACGCATATGATTCTATCACGTTGACCCACGTATCAACGTTATCGGTCAACGGGTCAAACTCTGGTATCATGTTATGTAATGTAACACTTGTACTCACAGATTCTCCTTTGGGTTTGCGGTTTACCTTCGATTTTTTACGAGGAGCTTGAGCTGACGATGACCTCAAGCTTCTTGAAGTACTCGATGAGCTCGAGCTGGTACTGGAGGTACTAGAACTCGACGGAGCGCGAGCACGTTTGCGCTTCGATCTAGACCTCCGTTCTGATCTAGATGGCGTTCTCTTCTTAGGCCTCCGCGCCTCCTTCGAATTTCTTCGAGTTAACGGCAGCGGTGACCTTGATCTGCTGAGGCACCTGGAGCGTGAGCGGTCCCGTCTTCGAACCGATCTTGATTTCCGCCCCGTCATATTCGTGTGCGCGTTCGCAGCCCTACTTCTGATGTTAGAAGTACTACTAAAATCAAACAACTCGAGTACAAAACGTAGACAAATATAATATCCAATTATAACTACAAAATTAAATTAAATCCAAGACTACAATATAATGCGGAATTAAATATAAACCGATACGACTAACTCGCCCAACGGTCCAAAAAGAAGTGAGTCGTCTCGCCCCTTCCGCTCAGTTTCAAATCGATCAATCTGGGTGGGGACGGAGACTCGTGATTGGCTAACGTAATCTTTGACGTAATTGACGAAAAAAATTGGCTGTTGCTCACAACGGGTAGTTTTAATTTTTACTCGTAGATGGCGTTGAACAAGAATTGCCAACACAGCTGTCATTCTTGATCATTTTGATTGTGTTGTTTTAGTGTCATTTGATAGGTTTAGTCAATGTCACAATCTGTCACATAAAAAATCCGTTTTTACAATTTTAATATTTTTATATTACTCTAAAAATTCATTGAGTCTCAAAAAGTCGCAAAGAATGTGCGCAATATAGATGGAGCTATGGGGAAGTGTCTTGACGATGCGTAAGCATGCGTGATCCATCGCCGCCCGTTTGATGTCCACCGCGCACAGGATGGGCGGAAAGCAGCTCATCACCGCATTATATTGTAGTCTTTGCAGCTCATGAAGTGATTTTTTATTCCGTTGGTGTAACTGCTGGATGGCGTTCCAATTGGAGGATAAATAAATAAATCTTTGACAGTCATTATGGTTCGTCAGAAGCCTAGTCTGACAACCAGTCCTACCAAGACGTATCGTGTTTCCCAGTAACTGGGATATGGAGATCGGATAGCCAGCTCTATGTAAAAATACTCACTCGGTATTCAGCTACATCCGGTTATAATGGAAGCAGACCCCAATAATAAAAAAAACCGGTCAAGTGCTAGCCGGACTCGCGCACCGAGGGTTCCGTACTTTGTAGGTATGTAAATAGTTTATCGTGTTTTTTTTTTAATGTACCTACAAATTTACGGTTTTAGGCTTTTTCCTTTGCTTGTGCTATATGGTCTTGATTCTTGCCAAATTTTAGGATTCTAGGTCATTGGGAAGTACCCTATAAATTTTGATTCCCTTGAGAGTGTCGAAATATACGTTTTTTGCGGCATAAACGGCCGTATCTTTTTTTTTACGTTAACTTAGAAGATTGATTTTTTCACAGCTTTAAGGGACCGCAGACCTAAATATATGGTTTTAATTTCAACTTGATACTTATCTCCTCGTGTTACCGAGATAAATGGTCTTGACAGACAGACGGACGGACGGACAACAAAGTGATCCTATAAGGGTTCCGTTTTTTTCCCTTTGAGGTACGGAACCCTAAAAAAAGATTAGGCAGACGATGATGTTATTTTCGACAGGTTTTAATCACGAAAATTTTCTTAGTTCTAAACAGGGCGGCAGAGACCCTGGACCAGGACCAGGACGTACGGCCTGTTACCATGATTATTAATTCTTCTTAAACTATCAGGGCGCTTGTACACGGTAAGAAAATACGCCGGGCCTACGCAAGAATTCGTGTCGTAACTAGAAAATAACTGTGTTAACTGCTCGCAGCGGTGCACGAAAAAAAATCTTGACTGCGCAAGACACGACGCGGCGAACGTTGTTGCGGAGTGGTGGGGGGCGGAGTAGTAGGGCCAATCTAATGTATGGAGAAATACTTTCTCGCATTTTGGTATTTTCATGTCGTATATTATTTTCTATAGTTGTCAAAAGCTTGTCAAACGTAGACATTTTCATGCGAAAATAATCCACAAATTTTTTCTCATGTTGTCGCATTACACGGTAAAGGGTAATGAACCCACCAATCTCATTTTTCTCTTGTATAATTGGATGAACCCAGTAAAGTCTCTTGTTTTTTGTTTCCTTTCTCATTTTGTTATAATAAAAATATGCAATTATCATTCCTTTTTGCTTTGTAGTTAACATTTTTATAAATAAACGAAAATGATTATCAGACTTGTTATTACTTGCGCGCCCTACGCCCGACTGATGACTGCAAGAAAAAAATCGTGTCGTGTACACGTTCCGACTGGTCTTGTCTGCGGAAGACACGAAAAGATTTCGTGTGTGGAACAGACAAAATTCTTGTCGTGTACACGAAGAATTTGTCTTGTCTGCCGCAGACACGGTAAATTTTCTTACCGTGTACAAGCGCCTTTACGGTTCAAGAGATACAGCCCGCTGACAGACAGATGGACGGACGGATAGCGGAGGCTTAGTAATAGGGCACCCTTTTGGTACCGAATCCTAAAAACACTATGCTAAAAATGTTCAGAATAAAAATAAATATTATTCTTATATACGTGTTTTTTTTTAATGCGAGACATTTCCACCGGGTGACGTAATCAGGAATATGAGGGTAGTCCTACGGGACGTCAATATTTTTCACTCAGCGAGCCTTCAACTTATGAGTATTAGCAGTGCTATTAGTTATTGTGAGGGGCCCGTGGCTAAATAATAACAGCCGCACAGGTCGATCGATCAGGTTAAGCTACGCTTGCCCCGGTTGGTCTGTGGATGGGTGACCATCTTTACATACCGTGACCCCTCCGTGTGTCGGAAAGCACGTTAGGCAGTTAGTCCCGGCTGTCATTTCTGGATCTTTGACAGTCGTTACGGGTAGTTAGAAGCCCGAAAGTCTGACAACCAGTCTAACCAAGGGGTATCGTTACTGGGTAATCCCAGTAACTGGGTTTTGGAGGTCAGATAGGCAGTCGCTCCATGTAAAATTCTGGTATTCAGCTGCATCCGGTTAGACTGGAAGCCGACCCCAACCTAGTTGGGAAAAGCTAGGCAGATGATGATGAGTGATGTGGAATCAGGGCGAATTCAACCAAACTTTTATATCTAGAATAAGTCTTATCCTGAGAATAAATTTTAAATTGATAACAGTTTTTTCTTACTAGAACTGTCAGAGGTCAATTTTGTTCCAGGAATAAAAGATTTATCTGACTTTGGTAAGACAAGGATACTTACATACTTCTTTCGAAGTCTAGTAGAGTGTAAAAAGCATGTGCAGATGACAAACTAGGGGATGAGTATACTCCTCTCGCTTACAGTGTTGACGAATGAAATTTTTTGTCCCGATAGTCAACTGAACAGTGTTTTTAGGGTTCCGTACCCAAAGGGTAAAAACGGGACCCTATTACTAAGACTTCGCTGTCTGTCCGTCTGTCCGTCTGTCCGTCTGTCCGTCTGTCCGTCTGTCTGTCTGTCTGTCACCAGGCTGTATCTCAAGAACCGCGATAGCTAGACAGTTGAAATTTTCACAGATGATGTATTTATGTTGCCGCTATAACAACAAATACTAAAAACAAAATAAAATAAATATTTAAGGGGGGCTCCCATACAACAAACGCGATTTTTTTGCCCTTTTTTGCTCGATATCAAAAATGGCAACAGGTAGGCACTTGAAATATTCACAAAATACTCAGTTGTATTTTAGCTTTAATAATAAATAATAAAATTAAAATAAAATAAATATTTAAGGGGGGCTCCCATACAAAAAACATGTTTTTTCGGCGTTTTTGCCTTGTGGTACGGAACCCTTCGTGTGCGAGTCCGACTCGTACTTGGCCAGTTTTTTATTTTAATATGATTTTAGATTAGTTCAATTTTTAACCGACTTCAAAAAGGAGGAGGTTCTCAATTCGTCGGAACCTTTTTTTTTTATATATATATGTTCCCCGATTACTCGAAGTCGGCTGGACCGATTCCAAAAATACTTTTTTTGTTTGAAAGGGTATGGTTTCGAGGTGGTCCCATTGTCACCAAGTCGGAATCTGATGAGGGAATCCCATGGAAATCGAGGGAAACCCTCAAATTTTATAGGCACACCTATAGCGATTTGAGTATTTTTTATAGTAACTCGTGCATTTGCTCTCGGTAAGTATCATTTGGTGAAGTAGAACTGATGATGAAGACTACTGATGGCCATCGGAACTACACAATAATAAGTATTTCACGGGTTGCGATTCGATTAGGTTCTTAAATGTGGTTACTTAAGCATTTATGCTCGTTACAAATCGTATTTTGAAGTGGAACTGATGGTGACTTCTCAGTCAGCTCCAGTTCTCCTGGTTCTTACTAGGAGAACTCCTCAACAATTAACGTCCCTGCATCGGGAAAAGCAATATTTTGTAAAAGGTGATAAGTAGTTGACATTAGGCTATTATAACTTAGATTAATTACAAACTGACCCACTAAAAAGTGAAAATAAAAACTTTTTTACTAAATAAAAAACAGCTGACGTCCAAAAAATACTAGAAAGTGAAGAATAACTTTAATTTCGGAAGTCGGTGGCAAAAAAAAAAATTACAGATCCATAGACACCGACTTCCGAAATAAAATTTATTTTTCACTTTGTAGTGTTTTTTGGAAGTCGGTTTTTTTTTTTATTGAAAAAAGTTTTTATAGTTTCTCTTTTCCTGCCTTGCAAAAAAACCACTATGCATTATGTACCACTTTGAAAATGTCGCAACACTGACTCCCAAGATACAGGCAAATGCCTAGTTTCACCGTCTACGAGTATTATACCTATTCTTTTACAAATAGCGATTAATAAATAATATGAATTTGTTGACGACAAGGTTTTACTGATCGGGAATATTCTTTAAGTTGGATTTTAGTTTTTAACTTTGTTTTATGTGTTTTTATCCACTCTTGTAAGCTGACAAGGGTAAATCTTGAGATTGAGAATATTCAGTTGATTCCCGTGGCGCATTTTTATTATAATTTTTTTTTACAAATTATAGTTTAGTATGATTTTTAGCCGAATTATAAACACATTTATCAAATAGGGGTCAGTTTTGAACGAAGCATTACAAAGATATTTGAAAACATATTTTTTTGGGCCAGGGGAATCAAAAAACGATGACAAGGGAATCAAAATTAAAACCAAGGTAAGTAATAAAACATACTATTTATTTAATAATCAGTCTCTTGTTCTCAGTTATTGGCACTTTTACACCTAATTATCAATCACTTTATTCCTAAGTACCTAATAATGATAAAATGTACATACTAAATAGTAAAAATTGAAACTAAAACTTTTCTTTTTAAACATAATCAAAATTTTTAACAACAATTAGGAACCTTTCTTTGGATGACACAATTAAAAAAAAAATAGTAATCAGATCAGAATCACAACCTTGTTTTATTACCTATTGTCTAAAAATATTTAAGTCAAAATCAGAATCACTAGCACTGGAATGTTCGCCGTGAAGAGCTGTCAATACAGCGTTAGTTGTAGAAGCTGACAGATTTTCATTTATTGAAAGAACTTCTGCCCAGTAGCTATCATCGGAGGGTACTCGTAGGTCCTTTTTGGTAATCTCTGCGTGCAATAGTATAAATCGCATAAAGATACGATACAAACGGATTATAACTTATTTGAATAAATACTTAGATAACCAGGCAAAACAAAACACTCAACACTGTCTGAGCAGACCGTGCAATTTGGAATGAAGAAATAAATGTACTAGACGAACTAGAAAATATTGATCACCCTGGCAAAAACGCCAAGGGAATCAACACCAAGGTAATCAATAAAAGTTTGTTTTTTATCGATTACGTAAAAACTTAAAAGTTCTAAGCAATAATAATAAGATTATTCAATCAATAATAACAAGATTAGTAATAATAATAAAAAAGATTAGTAAAGATATATTCGAGAAAAAACTTATACAATTGTTTACGCCGTCAGGGTAATCAATGACCTAGTGAAACAAAACCAGGGGAATCAGATATTTACCTGCGTAATTTTGTCCACGGGCAAAGTGAGACGCCACCTTCCACCACTGCGTTTTAAGCGCTGCTAGAGCTCGCACAAGAACGAATAACTGCGCTTCGCGACCGCTCCACTAGCGATCTATGTCTAATTATGTAGCGCGCCACAGGAATCACTGTTTATCTCTGGACAAAACTTTAAATCTATTTCTATGTAAAACTATGGGATATAATAAAAACTGTATATTTTTATTTTCAACACATACTAATCTAGTTGTTGAAAAACTACATAAATTGATCATTTTACATTTATTAATTGGCGACTTCGGGTTGTTTTCATTAAAAAATGTGTAAAGGACGCGCCAGGGTTATCAATTTTTGTGACGTTTTGTATTTTTTTTCGATAATTACACCCAAATTAAAAAGAGTAACTATTGTGCATCAATTAGATACCATAGTGATAAGACGTAAAAAAAATACTTTGGGTCTTTATTTCAATATTGCGGGTACTTTATACCTCCGGACATCATAAATTGAGCCTCTCAAGATTCACCCACAAATAGATTACCTAGGTACCTTGTCTGATTGATACTCAGCGTTCTTCCAAAGTTTTTTGCGGAATACTTTTTCTTATATAACATTTCCGAAACCCGACAGCGGCTACATTTTTCATTTGTACGCGTCAATCGTGTGATAGACAGACGGACAGGTAGACGAGTAATCTTATCAGTAGATATTTTTTGTAGTATTTCTCTTGTTATTTAGAGGTTAGATTTATAAAGAGTCTGCGTAATTCTTTACAGAATTCTTTATAGAATTTCTTCGGCTCACATAACTGGTGTGTCTGTGTGGTGCCGGACTTAAAGAATTGCACCACCCCTTACTTCCCGTGGGTGTCGTAAAAGGCGACTAAGGGTCTTACCGGAGAATGGGCAGCAGCGTTCTCTATTTATTCCACCATCATACCATACTGCGATCGCCAACCCGCCTGCCAAGCGTGGCGATTATGGCAAACCCCCCCCCAAAATTGGGGGAGGCCTATGTCCAGCAGTGGACGTCTATCGGCTGAAACGACGAACGACATAACTGGTGAAATGTGGGTGGACTATTAGGCACACCTCTGCCTGGAATTGCGACCCCTTTGTGCTGATGGTGATCACCGGGGTGGTTTTAGTGAGGTGAAAATCCCACACTCCCCGACCTCTCCCTCCCCGGAGGTCGGGTGCCTTTTGAAGGTATCCCCACGAAAAAAAAAAGGTACACCTCTGCCTGACCCTTGGGTGATTGTATATAACTTCATGATAGTGAATTTTTCCGTTTTTTTTTAAATAATAAAAACGGAAAAATTAAAATTAAAAAAAGCCTAAATTAAAAGAAGCCTACGTGTCTTAAGGGGACAATAGGATCTAAACGCAAAAAACGCAAGTTTTATAATACCTAAAAGTACCTATATGATCGACTACAGTTAACAAAATCAAAAAATATATGATATTATTAAGGAGCTAGTTACATAGTGTATTGAAAACATAATACATACAACTAATTTGATACGATAGAAAAAAATCATGAAGCTACCTCTAAAAACTTACTTTTTAGAATAAAAACCATACTAGTATACATACAATCATTCAGATTTTTTGTCAGATTATTCTACAAGCAACATACCTACTAAAATACAAGTGTTTTAATTTTTTTGTCCAAACAATAGATTTTTTGTAAATAGATAATTGCTTTATATATTGCAATAAATTATCAGGGTTGTGTCATCGCGCATCTCTTTCTTTTCTATGCAGTCCGACAGTGATCGCGCTACAGGAGAAATTCCTAGTGTGTATTCCTAGGGCATAGATAAAAAAAAAAAACTTGAAATTACTTATTTAGAGTAGATTTTTTAGGATCATTAGGATGGCTTTATTGACAGTAGATTATTGTTTGACAAATTATTTGCTTTGTGAGGAAACATGATTTTCAATGTTAAGTTTTGAAAATAAGAATCACGTAATTGAGTTAGGCCGTGCCGTTATTATTAGACTTCTCTCAGATTCTAGTAGTTTATGGAATAAAGGGAGTTTTATAGATATTAATAATCTGACGAATTCATATTAATATAAGGAGTTGTTTAGCATTACATGAATTTATTTTTCGCTAATTCACATGAAGCTCATACCTTAGAAGATCGAAATAGGAATTTAATGAAACTGTTTATTGACATTTTTTGGAGTTTTTTTTTCTGCGGCTTACGTCTGTCATAAATTCAACCTTCGCCACTGCTATCTACCTAGCCTAGCATATATCTTGAAGAATATCATATATTTTTTTGATTTTGTTGATCATATACTTTTATTGTTTCTTAAACTTACGTTTTTTGCGTTTAGGTCCTATAAGCCCCTTAATCAATAAAAGTAAATCATTTGTTCAGTTACGAAAATTTGTTAGTAGTAATTCAGTATTAAATAATATTGATCAGTAAAATAAGTAATACAAAAACTGGCTACGTGCGAGTCGGACTCGCACACGAAGGGTTCCGTACCACAAGGCAAAAACGCCAAAAAAAAACATGTTTGTTGTATGAGAGCCCCCCTTAAATATTTATTTTATTTTAATTTTATTATTTATTATTAAAGTTAAAATACAACTGAGTATTTTGTGAATATTTCAAGTGCCTACCTGTTGCCATTTTTGATATTGAGCAAAAAAGGGCAAAAAAATCGCGTTTGTTGTATGGGAGCCCCCCTTAAATATTTAATTTTTTTTTAGTATTTGTTGTTATAGCGGCAACAGAAACACATAATTTGTGAAAATTTCAACTGTCTAGCTATCGCGGTTCTTGAGATGCAGCCTGGTGACAGACAGACGGACAGACGGACAGACAGCGAAGTCTTAGTAATAGGGTTCCGTTTTTACCCTTTGGGTACGGAACCCTAAAAAAGTACGTTGTAAAAAGTATATAAATAGTGATTCAAATCCGTTTATACGATGAAGCTATAAAATATACTTTTATATTTATTCGCTCATCCTCAAATAAAATGTATCAACCATCATTTTTATTGTTAGTTGAAAATCACTTCAGAGAAAAGGACACCGCATTTTAACAATAGCACTGCCGTGAAAAGGTGAACTTAGAACCGTTTTCGGATATAAACGACGAAAAAGTTTAGTTTTGTCTGAGTGGTGCCGGACTTAAAGAATAGCACCACCCCATACTTCCCGTGGGTGTCGTAAAAGGCGACTAAGGGGCGTACCGGAGAATGGGCAGCAGCGTTCTCTATGCATTCCACCACCATACCGTACTGCGATCGCCAACCCGCCTGTCAAGCGTGGCGATTATGGCAAACCCTCCCAAAATTGGGGGAGGCCTGTGTCCAGCAGTGGACGTCTTTCGGCTGAAATGATGATAATGATGACACTAGTTTATACTATTTTAATAGCTGACCCAACAGACGTTGTCCTGTTTTTGGTTCGAAAGACACGTAAATCACGCAAAGTAACGTGTCTGCCTGGGTTCAACCCATGATCTACGACACGTAAGTCAAGACCTTTACCACTGTGCTAACACTGCTCACTCATTCACGTAATCACACTAATATTATAAAGGCGAAAGTTTGTGAGTGTGAGTGGGTGTGTGTGTGTGTTTATATGTCTGTTACTTCTTCACGCTCAAACGGCTGGACCAATTTTGATAAAATTTTGTATGGAGGTAGCTGACTCCGTGGATTAACATATAGGCTACTTTTTATCCCGATATTCCCACGGGATCGACATTTACGCGGGTGCAACCGCGGGGCGCAGCTAGTATAAAATAAAAATCGAAACTAAACAAGGTCCTCACTCGAATCCTTAACAAAGCCCCAAAATGTTTGTCAACAACAACAAGAAAACTAATCACTTCAATTCCCAGAAACAACAGTTATAAGTTATAGCTAGCTGCGCCCCGCGGTTTCACCCGCATAAGTTTCGATCCCGTGGGAATATCGGGATAAAAGGTAGCCTATATGTTAATCCAGGGTGTCAGCTACCTCCATACCAAATTATATCAAAATTGGTCCAGCCGTTTGAGCGTGAAGAAGTAACAAACATATAAACACACACATACAACCCCACACACACTCACAAACTTTCGCCTTTATAATATTAGTGTGATAACATAACACTCTCAAATTGATATGTAGCAGCATTTCCTCACTTGAAGCCTACCTGTTTATCTATACTAATATTATAAAGAGGTGAAATTTGTAAGTTTGTATGTAGGTGGTAATCTCTGGAACTACTAGTCGGATTTGAAAAAATCTTTTTGTATTTGATAGCCCAATTATTGAGGAAGGCTATAGGCTATTTAACATCACGGTATGACCTTTAGGAGCCGAGCAAAAAGAAAAAAAGGCAGAAAGAACGAAAAAGCAAAAACGAAGCAATAGCGTGGGCACGCGATGCGATGCGATGTGGTGGGTCAGGGGAACAAGAAATTTCACGCGGACGAAGTCGCGGGCAGAAGCTAGTACCTATATACCTTGACAAAGAATACACATGCCAGTAAATCGGCAAAGTAGCTGGCATGAAAGTTACTGGCAAGTACGAGTAACTGGCACACTGCGGATACATTTGCAAGTAATACTGTCATGCAAGTTGTACCCTTGTAAACCAGTATTACCATCGCGTCACACAAAATTAGTGTGGTGCCGGACTTGAAGAATACCACCACCCCTTACTTCCCGTGGGTGTCGTAAAAGGCGACTAAGGATCGTACCGGAGAATGGGCAGCAGCGTTCTCTATGTATTCCACCACCATACCATACTGCGATCGCCAACCCGCCTGCCAAGCGTGGCGATTATGGCAAACCCTCCCAAAATTGGGGGAGGCCTGTGTCCAGCAGTGGACGTCTATCGGCTGAAACGAACGAACGAACACAAAATTATGCTTTAGCAACCCCCCGCGACCCCTCCCTCAACGGGCATGCAAGTAAATCAAATGTTGTGCTAGCTACTTGTATGCCAGTTAGCGTTTACACATGACAGTAGCTGGCACGTGCAAGCAGCTGGTATGCCAGTGTGCAAGCTACTGGCATGTGTATCCCCGGCTTACGGCACACGATTTTTTCTAGTGACTCAACGGGGTTTGTTATTGAACGGATGTGACTTTTGGAGCAATAATATTGAAGTGAGTTAAAAAGAGTTTTAGTAACTAAACAAAAGTCGTTCAATCTTCCTTGCCTTTGCTCAACTATGTTGGGGTCAAAAACTAACGTCAAATACGAGTCCGAGTTGCCAATTTTGCGTTAAGAACTTTATCTTGCTCTGAATAAAGTTTATAAACAATAAGGAGTCGAAGGTTTGGGCTTGGACCAAAGTTAGACTTACTAGTTGTAGGTTCGAACCCAGACAGGCGCTTTACTTTGTGAAAATTATTTCATCACCACTGCTCTCAAAACGGTGAAAGAAAACATCGTGAGGAAACCGGCATGTCCTAGAACCAAAAATTCGAAGACATGTGACATCTGCCAATCCGAACTGGGCCGCGTGGGGATTACGGCCTACTCCCTCTCACCGAGAGGAGGCCTGTGTCCCAGCAGTGGGCACATTATAGGCTGATTATGGTAAGTTTAACAGTTGGGACGTTTACGTGTGATCTCAACGTTTTATTGTAAAGCATCTAAGTGTCTACATAATACCATAACATCACGCCTGCATTCCTTATTCCTTGAAGGTTTAGGCAGAAGTGAACCTACCTAATAGTACACTCACATTTTGAAGGTTTAGGCAGAAGTGAACCTACCTAATAGTACACTCACATTTTGCCCGTTATATGCTTAAGTCTCATGTAATAGGGGGCGAGCCTATATATTGCGACAAGGATGGGTTCATCAAGGTGGAGAAGAAGAAGAAGAAGCCTCCTTGTCGGAACCAGTACGGCACCGCGCTGGCGGGACCCAACATGCTGCTGCGTCCAGCAATTCCGACGACGCAGCTGTACGTGTCCAGACTGCACCACTCCACGAAGGTTGAGGAGATTGTGGAGTACTTGCGTGTCAAGACCAACTGGACTTTGAGGGTCGAGAAGTTGGAGTCGCAACTTCAAGTCGTTCGTGGTGCGTGTTCCGACACATCATCTCGAGAAGTTCCTCAAAGAAGAGTTCTGGCCGAAGGGTGTTGTGTACCGCCGGTTTCGTGGCCAGCTACATGACACCAGTCAGCGAAACACGACGCAGACACTTCGTGTGCGTTAGTTTTTAGTTGTTAGTTTTTTAGCGTAAATATAATGTTGTATGTATTTATAGTATTTTCAAGTTATATTAATTTATTTATTTATTTATTTATGCACACCAAACATACAAATATCCTTACAGGTTAGACCCAATGCGATATTGTAGTACACTTTAATATTGTATTGTATGTGTTTTTATGGGCCTTGATGCCTGAAATAAATGGATAAATAAATAAATAAAATTGCGCAGAGTGCGGGGCAGCGCCAACACCGTCCTGGCGATGATCGCCAACAGACTGGATTGCCATAGACATATTGTTACACGAACTGCGCCCCGCGGTTTCACCCGCATAAGTGTCGATCCCGTCGGAATATCGGGATAAAAAGTAGCATATATCTTAATCCCGGGTGTCAGCTACCTCCATACAAAATTTTATCAAAATTGGTCCAGCCGTTTGAGCGTGAAGAAGTAACAAACATATAAAAACACACACACACACACTCACAAACATTCGCCTTTATAATATTACTGTGATTAGTGTGATTGTGAGTGTTAATTTTTGTCTGTGCTTGTTATTCTGTATGTATCCTTTTATTTATTTATTTAACACTTCAAGCACATACATGTACAGAGGCGGACTTAATGCCATAGGCATTTTCTACCAGTCAACCTTTGGGTGATGCAGAGACAAACAGTGGTAGGTGCAATAATGAACATTGAGGAATAAATATTTTAAATATAAAAATACGCATAAAACTATTAAAACTGAATATAATATATACCTAATTACATATAAATATATACACAAATAAATATACATAAATATACTGACTAAAAAGAAATAAGACATACAATGAGAAAATTTTACCTTTGTGATGAAACTGCCAGATTTAATGTATCTGTTTGTATATGAGTCAAGAATACGAGAAATACTTTACAACAACACGAGTAGCTGCTACTGAGAAATTTCAGAAGTAAAAAGCCAGTAAAAAAATAAACAAAAGTCTATAAAATGGGCTATAAATATAATAATACAGACGGATACCGCTCACTCCGAATTTATGAAAAAAATCATATTCCCTCCTAAACATAACTCTGAACGCCGGATATATAATTTAATAGATACTTACACATATCCTACAGTCGGATACTCATAAAATTTTATTTCTATAGGTTACCCTTTTATGAGGAAAATAAGGGTGAAACTGCTTTACAATAATATTCGTAAATAAATATAAGATTTTAGGAGATATATAGATTTGATGGTATTGCCGGAATGGGCGAAAAACAGGGTAAGGGCGGTTTATTTTCGTTTCAACATTGACTTTTTGTTCCTTTTCAGTGTTATTTGAAACGGAAAGAAGTCATTATGAAGACCTTTCCAGTGTTTCGTGCCAAAAAAGGACAATAAGGACAATAAGGCAAAGAATGTTGTTGAACTGCAAAATGGAACCCATTGCTACTCTGATAGTGTTTTACGTAATTTCCCCGCAGCAAAGACAAAACACCAACCCTCTTTAATAACATACCCAATTAACCATAGATACCCGACAATTAACAAATAAAATGGCGCGGACACATAATCGCTTCTCATCATCGTCTGCCTAGCCTTTTCCCAACTATGTTGGGGTCGGCTTCCAGTCTCACCGGATGCAGCTGAATAGCAGTATTTTACATGGAGCGACTGCCTATCTGACTTACACAACCCAGTTACTGGGTAATACGATACCCCTTGGTAAGACTGGTTGTCAGACTTTCGGGCTTCTGACTACCCGTAACGACTGTCAAAGATCCACGAATGACAGCAGGGACCAACGGCTTAACGTGCTTTCCGAGCCACGGAGGGGTCAAGAACGACGGGCGGTCATAATCGCTTCTATTAGTCGAAAATGAAAACTGCTTTACGCCATTCCATAGCGCGCACCTAATATGTGTGCTCACCAGTTGGCGCCACTGTCGAGCAAGGTCCTGAAGAAAAAAGTTTACATTTAAATCATGTTTAAGAAAAAAAACAAAAAATAGTAAAGTAAACAAACTAACCTCTCAATTGGCTGTTCTTTCTGCCCGCTTAATTTTGCACCTCTTTTCCTTAGCTCCGCTTTTAAACCACTGGCATTCATTGCCCCGTAACTCATGTTTGCCTTTTGAATCTCAAGTATTCGAACTTTTCACAACATTATTCTAATCACACTATTATTATAAAGGCGAATGTTTGTGAGTGTGTGTGGGGGGGGGGGGGGTGCAGGAACGGCTGGACCAATTTTAATGTAACTTTGTATGGAGGTAGCTGACACCCTGATTTAACATATAGGCTACTTTTTATCCCGATATTCCTTCGGGATCGACATTTACGCGGGTGAAACCGAGGGACGCAGTTAGTTGGAAATAAACCCGCGTAGCCCACCCACAAACAGTGACTTTTGACATTTCAGATACCTCACGCTACACTAGCGCCTCTAGTGGCGCTCTCATACGCGATAACCCTCATTAGGTTAGTTTTCATCCTTAAATTTATCAAAAGTGACTATGACCTTTTGTAAATGAAACGTTTTTGTCATTTTGCTTTAGGTCCCAGAAATGCTTTGTGAACTTTTTAGAACTAAGTACACTATTTGTTGCTGATAGTCCTTCAGGAATAAAAACAAAAGCGGATCAAATCGGAATGAGACAGATTATAGTGAATAAGACAGAGATTAAAACAGAGGAAGAACTAGCATGGGAAAGATCCCATGCTAGTTATTTTTCTGTTTTAATCTCACCAAGAGGTGGAGGAGGGTTCAGGGGATCAGAGCGGAATAACTCCTAAATCACCATTTAAACTGAACATATTTTTGCGCTATAAGTACTCAATTTCGAAACATTGAAATAAAGGGTCAAACACGTCAAGCCGTTGGTCCCGGCTGTCATTCGTGGATCTTTGACAGTCGTCCGAAAGTCTGACATTCAGTCTTACCAAGGGGTATCGTATTACCCAGTAACCAGTTTGTGGAGGTCAGATAGGCAGTCGCTCCATATAAAAATACTGATATTCAGCTGCATCCGGTTAGACTGGAAGCTGACCCCAACATAGTTGGGAAAAGGCTAGGCAGATGATGATAGGGTCAAGTGCAAGTGCAAAATCCTGCTCAAAAATTACATGCATACACAACTTATCTTTTGCATGCTCAACCATTAAGTACAGGCGCCAGCACATCAAGCTACCCGAAACTGTCAAATTTTCCCAATCAACTTTGAACCTTATGATTTAGCGATAAAGTTGAAAATCTATTAAAGAAATTTGACAGATTGTAGTGCTGGCTCTGTACTATAAGCATTAAATCGTAGTACTTAAATAACAATTGCAACATTGAGCAGTGGTGGCCGAGGTCGTGAGTTCGAACCCAGGTAGGCACTTTACTTTGTGTGTTTATTTTCATCACCTCCGCTCTCAAAACGTTAAAAAAACAATGCCGTGAGGAAACCAGCACGTCCCAGAACTCAAAATTCTAAGACATGTGTTATCCAACCCACACAAGGCCCGCGTGGTGAATTACGGCCCAATCCCACCGAAATGTGTTTTTACGTTTTGTTATCACGGATTGATTTGTATTGTCAATGTCAATTAACAATGTGTGTTGTCTGTCTTTGGTGCCTGGCCCTGACATCAAGCTATGGACAAAATTGTCAACATTTTTTAAGCTTGAGTACGAGGCTTTTGACTGCGTTGTGTGTGTATATTTTATGTCTTTTTTAAATTATTTTTTATTTGCAATGTGCGTTTTGTTTGTGCAGAATAAACAATTTTTCTTTCTTTCTTTCTTTCTAAAGGAGGTCTGTGTCCCAGCAGTGGAAACATTATGGTCTGATTATGCAAAATAAGAATTGAAATCCTACTAATATTATAAATGTGAAAATTTGTGAAGCTGTTTGGATGTTTGTTACTCAATCACGCGTAAACCATTGAACAGATTTGGATGAAAATTGGCACATAGATAGACCATTTCCTGGATTAACACAAAGGATACTTATTATCCCGATATACCCACGGGATCAAAACTTACGCTAGTGAAACCACGGGGCGCTGCTAGTCTTTTTTTTGTATTATAAATCATCAGATGACTCCTCCCGCTCTGAGTGGAGCGGAAGGGAGTGTCAGACTCTTACTGACTAAAACCCACCCGTGTTCCTTCCTTAGCCCTTTATGTTCCGGGCCAGCGGTAACCCTTTCGGACAATCCCGCTGACCCGGCAGGCTTCGGCCCTAAGGGGCCCTTCCTCGATGCTGACACCTCTTTGAGGCGCGCGCCTCACAACATTGCTATTCATTCTAGGTCAGAAATTTTAAACCTATCATCAGTACCAAGGAAAAGGCGTTTTAATGTCAAAAAAATCCTCCAATGAAAGAAATAACTCAGCTTTTACACCCCACATACTCGTAAACGTAAGAAAAAGATATAAAATAGCCACATATATGTACCGCTTGTTCCCCTTTCTTTAGAGCTCATTCCGTAATGAAACTGTTCGAAGAAGTGCAGATTTAAAAGATAGCACTTTCTTTTAGTGTTTTTTAAAGTTGCTGCAGTGAATAGTATGTGGTTGGATGTATTTGCCTACACTGAAAAAAATAAGCAGTAAATAAAAACCGGGCAAGCAAGTCGGACTCGCGCACCGAGGGTTCCGTGCCATCATATGTTTTTAAATTTTCATCGGCGAGGCCTATATTATTATTCATTAGAGAATTTTAACACTGCGCTCTGCGGTATAGAATATTGCAGTTTTATGTCAGCGCCATCTCTTGACCGATAGTGGAACTAGTGCACCTTTTGTTGATAATTTCTGAAAAAGTGTGCTATTTAGAGACATTGTTTTATTTTTCCTGTAATTTTTACATAAACTTCTATCACATAGAATTATTTCAGATTTTTCTCTTTGCAAACTTCGGAGATAAGGGGGGGGGGGCGGTATTTTTTTACATTTTGCATCAATAGTCGAAAACTGTGCAGCCTAAAAAAAGAAGAAAAAATGTTTGAGAATGTGCAAACTGCGCTCTTTCATATGATACCCCACAATGCCCTAGTAGCCCCACTTAGAATTTTTCAGACCCTTTTTCAGTCCCTGTTGTTTTCTTTCTTATTTGCAAAATAGTTGGGCAAACGTCATCTAAAACTTTCCAAATTTCAAGTTGATAGCATTTGTAGTTCTTGAGATATCCAGCTGTGACACACAGACAGACAGACAGACAGACAGACTTGGTCTCACCATAAGGGTTCTGTTTTACCATTTTGGTACGGAACCCTAAAAATAAAAAAAAACATTGATCTGAACAGCTCTAAACAGTTCCATAAGAGCCTAATGCACAGTATTTTTTACTGATCCGAAAACAGTTAAAGCTTGAGGAAAAATTACCGTCATGACAGTAAACTTTAACATTTTAAGTAGCTAAAAGTTCACAAAATTAACTGTTTTATTCATTTGGTAATATCGTTCAAACCATTGAAATTTACTTACATTACAGTAATGGTGGTTTTCCTTTTTTTTTATGTTTTTTTTTTCAGTAAATAGTATGTTCTATCATTAAAAGTTACTGTTTCGTCTTTTACTGTTTTACAAACATTTCTTCGTACTGTTTAAATTCAGTAAGTCTTAACGATGGTGTAGTAAGAAATTCTCAGTGTAGATCTAGCGTTGAAGTTCTGTGTTTTATTTGTTTATGTTTAACATGAATGAAATATCTTCACACATGGGTTGCATCGAGGTTTACACATCTGTATTTTAGTCTGTATATATCTTTAGAAAAGGAGGGAGCAATGGTGGCTCAATGGTAACGGCCGGAACTTTTGAGTTGTAGGTCGTAGGTAAGAAGCCAGACAAGCACTTTACTTTGTGTAAGTAACTTATTTCATAACTACGAGTACTACACGCTGCACGATTCCTGACAAATGCGTGCATTGACTGGACAGGTCCTCTCAATCTGTGTGGTACTTTCCTCAAAAGCCCATCTCAGACATCGATCTATATGGTCTTCATATAACCTGACCAAAATTATGTCTGGACTTTAAAAGAGACTGTGACTTCTGAGTTTGTTTCGGCCTTTCTTCTCAGAGTAGTCAGATAGAAAACGCCGACCTCATCTAGTTTTTAAAAAAACGTGATTGACGTGTAAAAGTGTTTGTACAAACCTACTTACATAAATAAAATCATTTCATTTCATTTCATTCTACTCTCAAAACTGTGAAGGAAAACATTGTGAGAAAACTGGCATAACCTTGAACCGAAAACTCGAAGACGTGACATCTACCAACCCGCACTGGGCCCGCTGGTGAATTACAGCCCGCTCCTTCTCGGGAAGAGGAGGCCTGTGACCCAGGAGAACATTTTAAGCTGATTATATAGGTACTCCGCGAGTTAGACTGCCTGCCTCCAGGTTTTGGACTTACATTCAAGTATAAGGGACTATGTAGGCTATTTCAATGCACCAACTATAATAATCCTAATTTATATTTTATATATCACACTAATATTATAAAGGCGAAAGTTTGTGAGTGTGCGAGTGTGTGTGTGTGTGTGATATGTTTGTTATTTATTCTCGCTCAAACAGCTGGACCAATTTTGATAAAATTTTGTATGGAGGTAGCTGACACTCTGGATTAACATATAGGCTACTTTTTATCCCGATATTCCCACGGGATCGACATTACGTGGGTGAAACCGCGGGGCGCAGCTAGTGTTTTATATATCACACCAATATTATAAAGGCGAAAGTTTGTGAGTGTGTGTGCTTATGTTTGTTCTGCACGCACAAACGGCTGAATGGATTTGGATGAAATTTGCCACACAGATAGTTTAGCCAGGGTTAACACAGGCTAGTTTTTAACCCGATATTCCTACGGGATCGACACTCACGCGGGTGAAACCGCGGGGCGCAGCTAGTATATTATCCATACTGTTACGAGCTTCGGGTTCGTGGCAATTAAAACTGCCGATTTATTAACCAAAAATTGACACTTTAATTAACAACACTAATTACAACTCAAAACACACTTATTACAAAACACAATTGCACTACTGATCGCTTTAAGTCGCACTTGAATATCGCTTCGATGTTTTCACTTCGATCGCTTTATCCAAACTGTCTCGGTCGTGACGCGTCTCGGCCTTATATAGCGCCAAAGAGAGTTCTAGAACCTTCCATTGTAGAAACATCTAGAATGTTCGAGTACATACAGGCCCCGATCGACCAGATGTCGAAAGTTCGGGAATGTTCTAGAAAGTTCTTGCATCGAAATTTCTAGAAGGGTCTTCACTACTAGTTCCGCTACTCGATACTAGATGGCGCTAGTGGTAACTACTGTCACCATGTACCAGGCATTAATTGTGGCGCGCAACACTGCCCCCTCCTAAGACATGCTCGTCCCGAGCATTATCGGCCCCATAATAACGCGCCAGTCGATCCACGTGGACGATCTTAGGAGTATCTCTTGCACCTTTCTGTATCCGGTAGGTTACGTCATTGATCTTTGTCACAATCCGGTACGGTCCGTCCCATTTAGCTTGAAGCTTAGGAGATTTCCCTTTGCTGCGGTCTGGATTGTGCAACCACACTAGTGAACCTTCGTCGAACCCTTTATTGTTCATTTTACGGTCATAACGGATTTTCATCTTTTCAGACATTTGCTGGCCCGATTGTCTGACGTGCTCATAAATGTCATTCATTTTGTTCCGCAAGTCGTTCGCATACTCGGTTATACTGCGTAGGGCATCAGGTGGTATTCCGGTGATCAGGTCTGCAGGCAGCCGTAATTCTCTTCCAAAGTTTGCGAAAGCTGGTGTCACCGATGTACTTTCGTGAACAGCGCTTCGATATGACAACAAAAACGGTTGTATGTGCTTGTCCCAATCTCGTTGCCGATTTTCCACAACTTTGGCTAGGTACCTCTCCAGTGTCTGATTAAATCGTTCCACCATTCCATCCGATTGTGAGTGGTAAGAAGTTGTTCTCGTTTTATGAGTACCCATTACTCGGCAAGTTTCCTGAAATATTTGGGACTCAAAATTCCTTCCCTGATCGCTGTGAATCTCCAAGGCTACTCCAAAACGGCAGAAGACTTCATGGACCAGTTTATCTGCAACTGTCGAAGCTTCTTGGTTTGGAATGGCGAAAACTTCCGGCCACTTAGTGAAGTAATCCATCACAACCATGAAATACTTGTTACCACTATCACTTTCCGGAAACGGCCCCGCAACGTCAAGGGCTATCCTCTCCCATGGTGCACCAACATTGTACAATTTCAATGCACCTCTACTACGAGTCTGAGGTCCCTTTACAGCTGCACAACTTGTACATTTGCGACACCAGTCCTCGACATCGTCCCGACAGTGGACCCAGTAAAACCGTTCTCGTATCTTCAGTAGAGTCCGTTTTACTCCCAGATGACCTCCTGAACAACCATTATGGTACAGCTGTAGAACATTCGGTACTTGAGCTTTAGGGACAACCATTTGCAAATGACAGCTGTCTCCCCGAGCGTTTTCCCATTTACGGCACAGGACTCCATCCTGAATGACCAAACTGTCCCATTGGGCCCAATAGCTTTTTGTGATCGAACTCATTGCTGAGACGTCGCGTCACCTGGGCTTAGGAGCTCTGGCCTTCATCCACTCCAAAATCGGCTTGATGTCCGAATCTTCCTGCTGTGAACGTTGTAGGATTTCCTTCCACTCGTTACTGAGGTCTGTCTTGAGCATCCTCACAGGTACGACTTCTTTACTTTCTTGCCTAGTACAATGCTTGCAGTCTTCAGGACAAGGTCTTCTTGACAATGCATTTGTCTTGCCATGAAGTTTCCCGTTGTGCTGTTCGACCACAAAGTCGTATTGCTGCTGCTGCTGGGAGGTGCTGTTAGACGCACTACCCCTTGGATACCAGCCATCTTCCCTTTCTGCAGTTCGCTTAGGGCAACTGGATCGAAGGTGGCCCTTTTCCCCACAGCCGTAGCACCTAGGGCTGTATCCTTTATTGCGGTCGCGAACTGTAGCCGCTGCAACCTCCCTGACGCGATGGGAACGATGATCCTGCCGCACAGCTTCCACCTCCAGTGCATGGGCCAAAGCGTCCTTAAGCGTCCCATGGTGACCGAGCCGCACAGAAGCTCTAACTTCAAGGTCGCGGATGCCATCGATGTATGCCTGCACCAGGTTCCCATCAATAAGCGCAGGTACGGACTGGTAAGCTTTGCGAACCAGCTTCTCCACTTCAAGGGCCCACTGCTGCAGGTTTTCGCTACTGTGTTGCACGCGATCCTTGAGCTGCGCACGAAACACGTGTTCCAGGTGAGCGTCGCCATACCGAGCCTCCAATGCCTCGAGGAGCTGCTCGTAAGTCACTTCCTTACCGAGAGCTTCCAGGACAGTTAAGGCCTGGTCGCGCAGGCCTAGGGTGAGAGCAGTCATGGCTTGGCTTTTATTCCACCCGTTCGCCTTCATGACAGCCTCAAACTGGATTTTGTAGGCCGACCAGGAAGAAGTTCCGTCGAACGGTGGCACTTTGAATCCACGTAGCGAAGGTGTTGTAGCTACGGGAGCTGCGATTCCATCCCCAAGTTTGAGGTAATCCAGCGTTTTCTTCATGTCAGCCATCACGGTTAGCTTCACGTCAGCCATCACGTTGTCAACCCGATTATTTACTTGGTCGATTCGGGTTTCAGCTTCCGACAGGCGGTTGTCATGTTGAGCAACCTTATCCTTCACCTCCTTCATGTCTTTCCCGAAGGTAGCGTGAAGGTCCTTCATAAGGAGCATCTGCTCTTCCTGACGGCGCGCCTGCTCCTCCTTATCACGTTGGAGCTGTTCTTCCAGCCGACGAGCCTGTTCCTCCTGTCGATGGGCCTGTTCCTCCTGTCGACGGGCCTGTTCCTCCTTGTCCCGCTGGAGCTGTTCCTCCAACCGACGAGCCTGTTCCTCCTGTCGGCGAGCCTGTTCCTCCTGTCGGCGGGCCTGCTCCTCCTGTCGGCAGGCCTGTTCCTCCTTATCACGCTGGAGCTGTTCTTCCAGCCGACGAGCCTGTTCCTCCTGTCGGCGGGACTGCTCCTGCAGCATCATCATCAGGGCAGCCAAATCTGGTACTGCTGATGCTGGAGCTGCTGCGGACGGGCCGGCCTCCATGGTCGGTAGCTGGCCCTCCGACCTCTGTGGCGTAGCTCCACCAAATCGCCTCTGGTGCGTCTCTTGCTGGCGTTGACTCCGGGTACGGATACCCTCCGTGTCGTCTTTGGGTAAAACCGGCATGATTTTTAATCCCCTCTTCTGACACCAATTGTTACGAGCTTCGGGTTCGTGACAATTAAAACTGCCGATTTATTAACCAAAAATTGACACTTTAATTTACAACACTAATTACAACTCAAAACACACTAATTACAAAACACAATTGCACTACTGATCGCTTTAAGTTGCACTTGAATATCGCTTCGATGTTTTCACTTCGATCGCTTTATCCAAACTGTCTCGGTCGTGACGCGTCTCGGCCTTATATAGCGCCAAAGAGAGTTCTAGAACGTTCCATTGTAGAAACATCTAGAATGTTCGAGTACATACAGGTCCCGATCGACCAGATGTCGAAAGTTCGGGAATGTTCTAGAAAGTTCTTGCATCGAAATTTCTAGAAGGGTCTTCACTACTAGTTCCGCTACTCGATACTAGATGGCGCTAGTGGTAACTACTGTCACCATGTACCAGGCATTAATTGTGGCGCGCAACAATACTAATATTATAAATTCGAAAGTAACTCTGTCTGTCTGTCTGTATGTTACCTTTTCACGCCTAAACCACTGAACGGATTACGATAAAATTTGGCAGATAGATAGACGGCATCCTGTGAAAGGATATGGGATAGTTTTTATCGACGTACCTCGCGGGCGAAGCCGCGGGCGCGAGCTAGTAATATTGTACACAAATGCGAAAGTATGTTTGTTTGTTTGTTACGCGATTTAGATGAAATTTGGCACACAGATAGACCATGACCTGGTTAAGGACATAGGATACTTTTCATGTTGAATCGCAGACGAAGTCGCGGGCAACAGCTAGTACTAGTTAAACCTCTCAAACAAATGGTGTTTCCAACCTGTAAATCACGTGCGCCCCTTGTACGGGACATTATTGTTCTGTCAAACAAGTTGGCATGAACGCGTTGCAACTTGTATGGAGTGCTTGTTTAGATAATTGCTGCTAATTAGTGTACCGAAGTAAATAGAGGTTGTTTGTGGTGCAGATGGAGTATTTGTTTATTTTTTTATTTTATTTTATTTTTGTGAGGGAGGGGCTTATGGCTAAGTAATAACAGCCGCACGGGTCGATCGATCAGGTTAAGCTACGCTTGCCGCGGTTAGTCCGTCGATGGGTGACCATCTTTACATACCCCTCGCGTCGTCGCAGGCAGACTATTTATGAATTATTCCGTTCTGATCCCCTGAACCCCTCCTCCACCCCCCCCCCCCGCCTCGATCCCCTCCTAGATCGTCTTCTGTTTTAATCTCTGTCTTATCCACTAAAAACTTTCTCATACCGGTTTGAACCGCTTTTTCTTTTGTTTTTGATCCTGAAGGATCGTCAGCAACAAAAGCATTAAATGCGTGCATTAAATGCGGCGGTGGGGACCCTGTTGCTTGAAGTTCGTCCCTTATTGATTCCGATCCAGCCTGTTCCTTGCTGCCTTCACCCAGCGCGCCCTAAGCCGAGGTTCGAACCACACAGGGGGTGGCTTTAGCGTGTAGTCGCTTAGTTTTTAAGCCGTGGTTATAGGCCTTAATTTATTGTGGCAACCACAGGCAAGTCCAGTTAAACAGACGAAAACCTCCTAGGTTGAACTGCGAGAAGCCAATCATAAAAAATAAGTGTGGGGTCGGGGGACCCCCGGCAAGAACGAAGTGTAAAATGAAAATCCAAGATGGCGGCTGAGAAATTATATGCATGCTCACTATCGGCTTCAGCACCTTATAAAACCATGAAAACGATACCCATTACGAAAACTTTTGTTAACATTTTTTCAGCCGCCATCTTGGATTTTAATTTTGAACTCATTATTGACTTCAGCACCCTCGAAAACAATGACAACTATCTCTCTCTGACTCTCTCTATTATATGTTATAAAAAGTCGCATGGAGGAGGCGTACCGCTTCTTCGTTACGTGACAATTAATTTCTTCTACCGCAAGCTCCGTTATGTAATATAAAGTATTCAGAAATTGCCTTTTCCTAACCGGACCATCCACCGCTTTCAGGTAACCCCCAGTAGAAGCCACCAAAGATCCACATTTTAATTAATTCAATTCAGAACACACTGCACTCAAAAAACAAAACACTCGCGTTCCAAATTAGAATACAACCAAGTACCTCTCAGTTTCATACAAAGCGAGGGTAATCTCCAAAAAGAAAAATTTCGCGTCCGAAAATGCAAAACGACCAGCAATTTTCCCACATTCTTGCTGTGTTGTCTAAAATTGTATTTGGCAGCAAAAATGCAACGCCCGCTTGGACGAATAGTAATGCGATGCAGTACCGAGATTCCGGGATATAAATCCCGGGATCCGTCGACGGGTTTGACGTGACTTGAATGAGAGTGGGTCTTGGGAGTCGTGATTAAGTTAAAGTGATCCTTATGGTGTAATGACTTAGTTTTTGCCTGGAAAATGAAACCTTTTTAGTTAGAAGATGTTAAGTGGTGATTGCAGAGACGTGTTACTTTAGGTTGAGGAGCTCTGAGAATTTAACTTAGATTCAGAGTGAACATTTGCTATTGACTGAATTGAAATGTAAATTGATACTGTAAGGAACTGGCAGTGACTGAATGCTGGAGTTTTATTTTCACTAAAGAATTTGTTTTTGAGCTTTATTTACAAGCATGATGGATTGGATGGAATTGATTGGCGTTTCAAGGTTTGTGAACTTCCAATAAAGGCAGAGAAATACCTTGAATAGCGAACTGATATAGATGTTGGAAATGCGTGGGTATTTTTGTAACACACTATCAGTAAGGCTAAGGGGCCCGTGGCTAAATAATAACAGCCGCACAGGTTAAGCTACGCTTGCCGCGGTTAATCTGTGGATGGATGACCATCTTTACATACCGTGACCCCGCCATGCCTCGGAGAGCATGTTAAGCCGTTGGTCCCGGCTGTCATTCGTGGATCTTTGACAGTCGTTACGGGTAGTCAGAAGCCCAAAAGTCTCACAACCAGTCTTACCCACCGGGGTATCGTACGTATTACCCAGTAACTGGGTTGTGGAGGTCAGATAGGCAGTCGCTCCATGTAAAATACTGGTATTCAGCTGCATCCAGTTTGACTGGAAGCTGACCCCAACATAGTTGTGAAAAGGCTAGGCAGATGATGAATGTGTTGTGTCACATCCTTGGTCCTACCGATCTGTTTCTTCGCCTTTCCTGTAAGTTAATTTTATCAATTCATTAATTCATTCCTTGAGTTTTAGAAACAGTGTCGTTTGTGTTTCAACCATAATTATTCCCTCTGTTCCAATCTTTCTTAAAACTTAAAGAAAAACTTTCACCCTTAAACTCAAAACTGCATAAAAATGGAGACAATACCGCGAAACTCGTGTTTTGTTATACTTTTAATAAGACGTCAAGATATTTAACAAAAGGCCCCGGACAGAAGTTAACCCGTAAATCTCTGCAGAACTGAAAGATAACGCCAACTTTCAAACTATGGACATTTGCATCGGTAGGGTGAAGGTGTTTCTGTAGGTAAGCGGTTTAAAAAATTTAGAACAATATTAGTACCTACTACAGAGGTTTGCATGATTCATGTCGGGCCGTTGTATCTATGCTAGTTGCGCGGTAAACTCTGCTTGCGCGATGCAGGATTTGCGTGACATCAGTATGACGCGTTGTTCGCATGTGGCGTTGTAGATATCGCTACAGTACATTACGATACGTGTAACTTCAGTAGTCCATTATTGCACTGCGTGAAATAAGTGAAACGCCGTGCAATAATGGACACACGTATCGTATACTATTTTACAGCTCGTGTGACGTAAACCCGCACTTAAATCACGCTTTCCTGTGTAGAAATGGACTACTTAAGTCACAGAAAAGCATGACTTAAGAGGAAATGCGGTCGCAGAAACTTTTGAAAAAGCCTAAGTAAAAAGTCATAATTGGAGGTTTGGTTTGAACTAATTTAAAGGATATTTCATAAGCTGAATAAAAAGGATATTTAATGTGCCCCTATGTTTTTATTTCATTAATCGTTGTAAAATTTGTACACTAGGCCTCTGTTGACAGCGGTTTAAATCGGGTTTTTTTTTGAAGGTTCTAGTGCTTATACAACGTGTTTTTTTTTAATATCCCATAACTCTAGGGGGTCACTGTACTCATCATTATGTACAACTTTTACTATGGGACCAAACCTGCAATCGTACAATAATGAGTACAATTACCCCCAAGAGTTATGGGATATGAAAAAAAACACGTTGTAATCATACATAGGGACTTACAAGTAGTTAATATTTATTATTCAGTAAAAGATCATTGCTTTATGGTCATTCCACTGAGGCGGAAGACATCGTGACGTACGTGCGCCAAAGGTTGAAGTACGCGCCGAGGGTGCAGCTGCTGGAGTCGCAACGCAACGTCAACTTTAAGGCGTTTGTGGTGCGCATACCAACATGCTACCTGCACCTGGTGATGGAAGAAAGCTTTTGGCCGCAGGGTGTGGTATTCCAGCGCTTTCGCGGACTAGTGCCACCGGAACGCACAAAGACTTAGTGCAACTAAGCGATACTAACATAGTTATTAAGTTTTATTTACTAACAAAATTGTTACTATATTATTATGTATACTTAGGTTAAGGTATGTATCTATGGGTCTTTGTTACCTGAAAATAAATGGTTTATTATTATTATATTATTATTATTAACAACAGGCGAGAGCGTTTCTATGGAGAAAAGACCACCCGCATTTCCTCTTAAGTGCGGGTTCAGATCGAGATCAGATCTATAAAGATTATTTTTACATAATCAAATATTATGAGAGCTAAATCCGAAATTACAAAGTTGTTGTCAAACGTATTTTATAAACACCCTAAGTTATTCTGTAAGTCACATGTTTAAGGAGCGAGCCTTTTCTCAACTCGGGGATCGAACCCAAGACACCACCATCAGCAGTCAGGTTTGCGAAACCACTAGTCTAACGAAGCAATATTTATTAATAAACTATTGTGTTATTATTCCTCTATGAGAAAAAAAATCTCGAAAAATAAAATAAAAGTCCGCTGTCACCATAGCCGCACCTCAACTATTTGATACCATCACGTGTCCGGGATATAGTGTCCGCTTTACATCACAACACTAGCGTATAACTTGTGCGGTGGACGACACGCTTTATATTTACTGGCGTTTTAACATCGATTGTGAGTTGAATTGTAAGCGTGCGGATATTGGAATTTGTTCATGATTTGTTACTACAGCAGTGTGTTGTGAGATCTGAATTTAGGAGTACTTATCACACAACATAATAGAGCCTAAATGTGCCCACTGCTGGGACACAGGCCTCCTCTCTGTGAGAGGGAGTGGACTGTAATCAACCACGCAGGCCCAGTGCGAGTTGGTAGATGTCACATGAGTCTGTGTGGTGCCGGACTTAAAGAATAGCACCACCCCATACTTCCCGTGGGTGTCGTAAAAGGCGACTAAGGGGCGTACCGGAGAATGGGAAGCAGCGTTCTCTATGCATTCCACCACCATACCATACTGCGATCGCCAACCCGCCTGCCAAGCGTGGCGATTATGGCAAACCCTCCCCCCCTCCTTTTGGGGGAGGCCTATGTCCAGCAGTGGACGTCTTTCGGCTGAAATGATGATGATGATGAGAAGTCACATGTCTTCTAATCTGACTATAACTAGGCTTCTGAGTGTCTGTAACAACTGTCAAAGATATACGAATGACAGCCGGGACTTGCGAGACACGGAGGAGTCTCGATATGTATTGAATGGTCACCCTTCGACGAACTGACCGCGGTATGCAAAACCTTCGACTGACCCATGTGGCCGTAGATTGTGGAAATGTGAAGGTCAGATTGGCAGTCGCTCCATGTACTACATCAGGTTAGACTGGAAGCCGACCCTTAACATAGTTGGGAAAAGGCAGTTTTGTTGAGCCTGTTTCTGACAAGACAAACAAGAGTGAACAACTGATCCAAAAACTGACCACATTGTATGACATCGTTACGATCGACCTACACGACATCCATTTAGCTGCAAGCGCCAATATATTTTAATCGTATGTAAGCTTGACGATAGTGTTAGCTTTACGGGACAACACGTGCACTACAGCTAACGGCCATAGTGTAGTGATAGGATGATATTTTATGAATGCCTACAAAAGTAGTGACGGGAACTGGAATTTGAAAATGTTCAGAATATTTTTTTATTATCTGGATGGAATAGTGGTATTTGGTTGCATTATTGTGAGGATTTAAAAAAAAAAACTCAGATGGATATTTGATTGACGATTTTTGGTTAATCATCATCATCATTTCAGCCGAAAGACGTCCACTGCTGCACATAGGCCCAAGCACCTCCACTTCGACCGGTTCTGTGCTTCTCGCATCCAACGGGTTCCTGACAAGGTTGTCGGACTATCTTGTGGGAGGCCTTCTAATGCTACGTCTTCCGGCACGCGGACACCACTCCAAAACCTTTTGGCCCCATCGGCCATCTGTTCTGCGAGCAATGTGCACTGCCCACTGCCACTTAAGTTTGGCAATTCTTCGGGCTATGTCGGTTACCTTGGTTCTCCTGCGGATCTCCTCATTCCTGATTCGATCACGCAGGGAAACTCCTCTCCGAGGGAGCCCTCTCCATTGCCCTTTGGGTTATTTTTGGTTAAACTCGTATTTGATTTTTATTCTCAGAGTATTATCTCAAAATCTATTGATCACTACATTCGTAAGCATTTACATAATGATAAATGTCGTTCTATCAAGGTCAGTTGTCAGTTTTAATCCAGTTGATGGACTATAGTTGTCAAAAACTAATAGGCCCGTTTTGACATTTGTCATCGCGACGTAACTAGTGAAGTAACCATACGACTCGGTACTCGATACTTACGATAGATCGATTCAAGTTTGTATGAGTATTTGATCGATTTGATTATGTATTGTAAAGTGATATTAATCTTTTTTTTGAGTCTAAATCACTATCTTTAAATCAATGTCCAAAATAGAAGAGCCAAGGTTAACGTGATAGTGTACAAAAGCAAAGCCGTGCCGCTTGGTCAGAGACAAGCCATTCTACAGAAACCAGTGTCCCCAATTCAAAATTGTATTTACGGCTTTGAGCGCCAAGCTCATTCTTTTCAGTAAAGATCACTACACAATATTTAATTACTATTAAAATCGAATGAAGCTGATGAAATTCAGTAATTAATTGGTTACAACACTGGTATTTAAAAAAAAAAAGACTGAGAACGTAACTGTTTTTGAGACGTGTCGTAATAATTAAAAATTGCATGCTACTATAAAGTAAACGTAAGAAGAATACTCGCAATATATTCCATCATATTAATTAACGCGCCAAAAAAAATATGTATTTTTTTAAAACACTATATGTAATTAATTAATTATTTTATTGTTTCTTTCAGTTTCGTTCCAAGTTACATTCTAAGTTATTTCTCAAATGTCAAAACGGGCCTATTATTTTTTGACAACTTTTTTTTTAATTAACGTAACTAGTGTCTTATCCGAATGCGACTGTCGCACAAATACGCGATTACGCAATTGTTTACCTGATTGATGACGTAAACGACTTGATTAAGGGGCTTACAGGACCGAAACACAAAAACCGCAAGTTTTAGAAACAATTAAAGTACAGTAAATAAAATCAGAAAAATATATGATATTCTTCAGGATACGTGCCAGATAGTGTGTTGAAAACATAATACAACGAATTTGATACGACAGAAAAAAATCATGAAGATACCTCTAAAAACTCTCTTTTTACAATAAAAGCCATACTAATATACCTACATACAATCATTCTGATTTGTTGTCAGATTTTTCTACAAGCAACATACAAAAATACTAGTGTTTTAATTTTTTAGTCCAAGCAATAGATTTTTTCCCGCTGACCTGGCAGGCTTCGGCCCTAAGGGGCCCCTCAATTCATGCTGACATATCTTTGAGGTGCGCGTGGAACACGTACGCGCCGTCCGGCACGGGCCTGGTCCTGATCGGACGGTGAGCTACCCATTACTCTCCGCCCGCAGACCCGCGCCTACGGTGGCCGGGAGTCGTCACGCGGCTCTCGGCGCCCGGAGCGTCTCCCGCGGCGGCCGAGACGGGAAGCTCTCTCCCTGAGCCGTCCCGCCACCTCCTTCGCTAGCATGACTGCTTCGCAGAAGGATGTACCACACCCTTGAATAAGACCAAACATTTTTTTTAATTGTTGAAAGGGCCTACTGCTGACCTCGACCACGCCTGATGGAAAGCGATGGATGAGGTCTATGATGGAATGAGCGTGCCCAGAAGATGCCTGTTGAAGGCAGTCAGGTTGAATGTGAAAGGTACCACAGACGCTGGCAGAGAGTTCCACACTTTGTCTGTACGCATAATAAATGAGAGGATAAGCGCTGGGGAACGACTTGTCGGGATATCAACTAATTTCTGACACACGCTTAAGAGGCTTACCGGACCTAAACACAAAAAACACAAGTTTTAGAAACAATAAAAGTATATGACCGACTACAGCAAAGAAAATCAGAAAAATGTATGATATTCTTCAGAAAAATATATGCTAGGTAGATAGTGTGTTGAAAACATAATAAGACTAATTTGATACGATAGAAAAAAATAATGAAAATACCTGTAAAAACTTTTGGACTAAAAAATTAAAACAGTTAAGTAGTCTTTGCACTAAAAAATAGATTATTAAATATTAAACAATAGATTATTTGTAAATAGATAATTGCTTCATATTTTGCAATAAATTACCAGGGTTGTGTCATAATGCTTCTCTTTCTTTTCTATGCAGTCCGACAAAGACCGCGCTTTAGGTCATGTTACATACTTATGCCCAATTACAACCCTGAAATTTAACATGTTTCCCACATTTAAAACTACGCATGCCGAATAAAAATAAACTGCTCTATTTTCTATCCCAAAAAAATTTACTCGTACACGCACAGATTACGAAAAATATTGTTCAAACAATATTATCTATATCGAATAGATGACATCGTGCAAGAAAACGCTCTAGAGATATCTTAAACGATCATAAACTGTCTAAAAAAAATCCCTTCTGGCTAAGGAAAATGCTGTTACATCCTTTTTTACTACCACTCAACTGAAAGCCACGCGAATGAGAACGTTATTTTTTTGGCCTTAAGAGTGGGTGGTCATTTTGTGGAGTGTTAATTCTAAGTTGGGTCTGCAGGATATAATCTTAAATCGATAGTAGTTTGTTGTGTATCTTAATATAAAAAAAAATATTCTTTTGTAAAGCGTCGACAATGGATATTCTCATTAAGTTTGGTTAGGAGTGACGTTTTCTTAATAGTATTTTGAAGACGAATAGCAGTAAGGGTCATTTAAAGTTTAAAAAAATTTGGTTGCAGCAATGGTATTTTTTTTTCGTAACCTTTATTTTTCGAAGGGTAGGTAACGGTCTCAGTCTTTTATGTTGTGGTAAAACTATGTTAATATAAAATGCTTGAATAAAAACAAAATGCTGTTCGTTGGGAAGGGCATCACTTGAGAACGGCTGGACCGCTTTGGCAATTTGTTTTAAAAAGTGCGCAAGTACAAATTAGGTTTTTGGGACAGAAAAAATTGAAAAGTTTCAGAAAAAGTGAGAAACTGAAAGTCCTTTTTTTCGATGGGATTTTTGTACTTATAAGCTTTTATTATAGTCAACTTTTTTAATTTTATTGGACAACGTCTGTCGGATCCATTCTTTCATATTCATACTAGTATTATAAATGCGATAGTGTCTATCTGTCGGTTACCTTGCCTGCTGCCTTAACCACTGAACCAATCATTATGGAATTTGACAGATATATAGCATAGGACCTGGATGAGGATATTGGCTACTTTTTAAGGGTCCCTATCAATTTCGCGGACTAAAAACAGAAAAATCTGTTTTTTTCAGCGAAACTTTCTCAATATCCTTAAGTTATCTAGTTTTTTTAAAAATACACAAGTATTTATCACCTATCTATCTAGTGTAACAGAAGGGCATAAATAAAAAAGGCAGACTGTATAATCACACTGATTTAATATTATTTAAATACAATCGGACAGAGTCTTATCTTAATGGTGTAATCGCAGCAACAAGAGAACGAAAATGTGCTCGCAGAGCCTTATATAGCTTTTCCCCCACCGGGGGCATCTGGTAGTTATGGCGGTGGCTTGGCTTGGCTGGGATTGGCTGGCGTGAGTGGCGCGCTGTCATCGGCTGAGGCAGTGTGGCGTAACATTCGGCCGTCCTGAAACAATGATTGCTCCCGCAATGGGAGAAGACTTGGTTAACTTTCAAGTAGGTCAATGAGGTCGTCAGTTTCAAGTTGTTCATCAGAACTACTGGCACTGTCAGATATGGCAACCGTACTGCTATAAGGCCTTAAGGAATCCGATGCAACCAGACCTATAAAGGCCTTGTAACCTCGGAGTCCCTTGATACTTCGGATCTTATATCTGTCATTGCCAACCACCTTGGTTACAACGTACGGACCTGAGTAAATGTCATCTAGCTTAGTGTTAACTTTTGTGACACTGCTTGTCGGTGCTTGCCGCCAAAGAACTAAATCACCCTTTTTATAGATGTGGCTTGTTTTGCGTTTCATCCTATCGCTTGCTAACCTTAACTGAACACTGGCTTTGTTGCGCCTAACCTCCACTGGCTCACTAATACTTTCGTTAGTAATGACATCGCAACGTGGCCTAGAACTTTTGGCAAACATCAAATCATAGGGCCTATAGGTTGTACTTTCATTTGTGGTATTGTTGATACCCCAGAGAATATCAGGTAAGCTGTTGGCCCAATTATTTGCAGCTTCGCTAGGGTCTGTGGCACGCAACGCATTCAATATGGTTCAGTTGGTGCGTTCCACTTGACCATTGGCTCGCGGGCATGCAACTGAGGTCAAAATATGCCTCAACTGTCTGTCAGTTGAAAACTTTTTAAAATACCTACTAGTGAAAGCCTTCCCATGATCACTTACAAGTTTAACAGGGTATCCAAATAAGCTAAGTATTTTTTTAAGTGTTCTAATAGTCTCTACGGAATTGACTGTTCGAGTGGGCTCAGCAATAACAAATTTTGAAAAAGCATCTGTCATAACTAGCATATACTGATAACCTTTCACTGTTTTGCAAAAGGGTCCTAAATGGTCGACATGCACCATGAGCATAGGCTCTGTGGGTTTGGGAATAGGGAACAATTTTCCTTCTTTCTTTCCGTGATCACCTTTACCATAAGCACAATGAAGGCATGCGTTAACATACTTTTGAATAAACCGAGTCATTTTGGGAAACCAGTAATCTTTTTTTATCAAATCCTGTATGGATTCTTTGGATACCCACATGCCCAATATCATCATGGTGCATTTGGACCAGCCTCCATCGAGCTAATGCTGGCACTACAAGGCGATTACCATGCAATGTCTTTCTATATAACCTATCATTAATGAATACATAATTGTTGGCTATTTCAGTAGCAGCTGAGCCATCCTTAAGCTGGTCAATGATTCGCTTTAATTTGTCATCCTGGTACTGGACGGTATAGAACCAGTCCGACACTTCAAGGCGATTGACATTCCTAGTGTCGACTGGGTTCCTACTTAACGCGTCTACATGTTTCATTCTTTCTCCGGGTCTATACTCCACACTTATATCAAAATCTTGGATCGACAACCACCACCTGGCAATACGCGGGATAATGTCACGTTTGGTTAGGGTGGCACGAACTGCCGTGCAGTCAGTCACGATCTTAACGTGTTTACCTACAATGTACACCCTAAATCTACGCAACGATTCGACCACGGCGAGCGTTTCAAGCTCATAACTGTGGTACATGCTTTCTTCCTTACTAGTTACCCTACTAAAATACATAACGGGGCGTAGTGAATTATCAGTCTGTTTTTGTAACAAAATGCCGGCGATACCTGATTTGCATGCATCTGTGTGAATCTCCGTTGGCAGTGCAGGGTCATATAGAGCAAGTATGGGTTTTGTACACAAACACTGTTTTAATTGTTCAAAACTATTAGATTGTTCACTGCCCCAATTCCAGACAGCGTTTTTCTTTGTTAAATCGGTTATGGGGCGCGCAATTATAGCGAAATTTTTAATAAATTTACGGAAATAACTACATAAGCCAATAAATTGACGTATCTCGTGAACATTACTAGGGATGGGAAACTGCGACACCGCTGCCAATTTCGATTCACCCGGCTGAATGCCATTCGATGAAATTTCATGTCCCAAATAGGTGATTTTATTTTGTAAAAATGAACACTTACTCATATTTAGCTTTAAATTTTCTGATTTTAATTTATGAAGAACCTTCTCTAAAATATCTAAACCGGACTGCACATCGACGGAAGGTAGTAACAAATCGTCTAAAAAGGCTAATACTTCGTATTCGTTCGAAAAGTTGTTGCACGTTTTCATACTACCGCCTTTAGAATCGTTATTGGAATTTCGTATAGATTCTACGATCTTGTTTATGAGTCGCATAAAAACGGACGGTGCGTTAGCCAGACCGAATGGAACACGAGTATATTCAAAGTGGCCCTGAGGTGTTATAAAAGCTGTTTTGTGTATGTCTTCAGGTGCGATTCTAACTTGATGGTAACTTTGGGCTAAATCAAGACTTGTGAAGAAATTCTTGCCGGCTAACTTTGAGACCTGATCATCGATGTTGGGCAACGGGTACCTATCTTTGACTATAATGGCGTTAAGCGCCCGAAAGTCGACACAGAGCCGGCTGTCGCCGTTCCTTTTCTTTACAAGGATAACTGGGGATGCGAAACATGACTCGGACTCTCGGATTATACCTGCGTCTAATAACTCGGAGACTTTGGACCTAACTATATCCTGCTCACTATGAGATAAACGGTAAGGTTGGCGGTATATAGGCTGCTCACTTGTTAATGTTATTCTCATTTGTAATAAATCTGTACATCCCAAGTCTTGTGTTTTATTTGCAAAACAGTCACTGTAATTTGTCAATAAAGTTATTAAACTATCGTGATCTTTTTTACTTAATTTACCCGACCTGATATCGTCTATGTTTACTCCCCCAATAGTGCTTGCATTGGCTAGGCTTGTTTGTAATAGATATGCAATAGGACGGCTATAGTTATTATTGACTTTGGCTGCGGAAGTCGATGGCAAAGTGTGATTTTGTAGAACAACCTGAATATCCGGTAGTGGCGAAGTGATGCAGCTATCGGCTCTGGTCAGTACTTTGCCAGGCTCCCAGATGATGTTTTGAGCGCCATTGTTGATGATCTTGATATATCCGACGGGGCCTCGTAGCACGGTGGCAGGAATCGAGTAGGTTACACCTCGCAGCTCATAATGTTGTGGCGCAGCGACGACATCGTTGTCTTCATCATTGTCCAGCACGCTAACTTTGATGATGGAATTTCCGGGCAGTAGGCACTCTTTTTCTGCAGTGACGACCTTGAAGCGAGTGCGCTCTTCAATTACATCCATGTGTCTTGTAAAGTCGATATCTTGTTTGAGGGTGGCTCTTCCTCCGCTGACCACCAAAGTCATACCGTCGCTATTGATAATTGGCTGCCCAACTAACAGATTTATGTTCCCCATCTCCACGTTTGTTAAATGAGCCACGCAGGGGATAAGTATGCCGTCGATTTCCAGCTGGAAAGTTACTTTCCCGCGGCTGGGTAAATGTTCTCCAGAGAATCCTTTGAGGACGGTGTTAGACGGGATGATTTCGAGATCCAGCAGTTTTGATACGTGAGTGGAGAGCACGTTGACTTGACTGCCGGTGTCAATGTAAGATTTAACGTATATGCCATTGATTTTTACCGTTTTTTCGTAAATCTCGTTGTAGTTTTGTAGAAGCTTGATTTCTTTGACTTTATCATCGCCTTGTGTCGCTTGTTTTGGGGCGTTTACGCAGCGGGTAGCAATGTGGCCTTGCTTACCACATTTGAAGCATGTTCGAGAATCTGGATATGGGCAACTACGCAGAATGTGGCCAGTTTTTTTACAGCGTGGACACGGGTCGACGTCCGGGTTGATAGGAGTATATTTTTTATCGTTTCCCTGTCGATTGCTGGCATCTTTATTTGGCGCACGTGTTCCGCTTGACGTTGATGGAGGTTGGTAATCATCCAGTGCACAAAGGAAGCCTTCATATAATTCTTCAGGTCGCTCGCACGGGTAAGCTCTCGCATTCGCTTGGAGTGATGGAGGTAGGCCGCGAATGATGCACGAAACTGTCGCATTGTCGGACAACTTACACCGGAAGCAAATGGCCACTTTGTCCTGGTAGTATTTCGTCATTGATTCTGTAGCTTGTTTCTTCCTGTTCATCATCTCTTCTAACATGTTCCCGAAATCACGATGTCTGGGGAACGCACGCATCAACATCTGCTTCCAATCTTCCCAGGAATAATCGTATTCATAAAGCCGATTATACCATCTTCTAGCTTGGCCTCTTAACCTGTCTTGCAGGTAAAATGACTTCGTAGTTTCGCTCCAGCCATGAATCTCGCCCAGTTGATCGATCTTTTTGAGCCAAGCTGACGCAGTAGTGCATTATTCACTGTCGGGGTCAAACTCTGGTATTAGTGAGGCCGCGCGGAGTTCTTTTCTTGTGGTGATGGAGGGTATCTCATCGTTTAACTCACGCATGGCTTTTTGTACCTCGGTTTGTAAAAGTCTTCTAAGGATTTTCCGGGCTGGAGGCGTGTCCGGTGATGTGACGTCTTCTTCATCGCCGCTCGTTTCGGATGCTTCTTCATATTGGGATTCACGCCTACCTGCCTTGCGCCCTACCCTTGCCGCATCAGTGTGAATACGCTTCATAGCTTTCTCTATTTATCCCACTTCTGAGATGTAACAGAAGGGCATAAATAAAAAAGGCAGACTGTATAATCACACTGATTTAATATTATTTAAATACAATCGGACAGAGTCTTATCTTAATGGTGTAATCGCAGCAACAAGAGAACGAAACGGCGTTGGAAGTCGGCGTTGGAAGTCGCGACGCCCCCGCTAGGGGGCGTGGCGAGCGGCGTCAGGGCTATGCCCCCCGGCCGCGGAAGCCATACGGCGGCCCGCAAATACGGGCCTCTCACTTCATGTGCCACAAGGGCTGGCGGTTATTTGGACGCGCGTTTTAAAAACGCGCGTCCATGTGAATAGCTGCTTATAGTGTTTCTGTAGGCGCGCCGCGACGCTGTATAGCAGCGCCGCTTTCTTCACGACACCTCGGCGGTCTGTCCCCGCCAGGTGAGACCCCCAGTTACCTGGGGGAGGCCCGGCGAGAGACGACCTGCGACGGAGGTGCCGACTCGACGCTCCTACAGAATATAGGTATGTTGCCCCCGCCCGCCCCGCTTCCAGAGCTAGCCGGTTACGGTCCGGGCTAAGGGGCAGTCGTGTGTGTGTTAGCGGTATTGTGCTGTGTGACACCGCTCAGTGTCTACGTGATCGCAGCTCGCACTGCGCGTTCACGTGTGAGTATGGCGTCTGTTTAGTAATGTATGACTGCGTTCGTTACGTAACGTGCCTATATTAACCTAGCACACGCTACGCGACGAGTGTGTGTTATGTTATGTGGAGTGCTATTGTTTCGGGTGAGCCGCGTGTAACCTGGGTGCGGCTCACTCGAGGCGTCAATCCGGTGCGATGGGGTCGTCGTCCGCTACCAGGTCGCGGGGCAAGGGTCTCGCGTCAGGGGGGCGCGCGTGCCAGGGCGCGATGTCCTTGACATGGGGCCAAGCAGACGCGTCGGCACGCGCGAACATTCCTTTCGCGAGGTGCCGCACAAACTCATCCAGGCTCTCAATCCCGAAATCCCTCTGGATGACGTCGTTCCTCACATAGCGAGGGGCGTCGACTATAGTCCGCAGCGCGAGGCTCTGCTGCGTGCGGAGCTGCTTCCGGTTCGTCTCGCTAGTGAGGGCGAACCATGCCGGAGCGGCGTACGTCAAGATTGGGCGCACGTACAACTTGTACACGCCCAACTTGACGCGCGCCGGGAGGCGGGACGAGAGCACTGGTTTGAGCAGGTTGCGGGCTACCCTACCCCGTGCGGCGACCGAGCGGACGTGAGGCCCCATCGAGAGCCGACGGTCGATGGTGACCCCCAGGTACTTAACCCGGGGCGACCACGCGACGTCGGCTCCTTGAAGCTTCAGGGGAGGCGGGAGGGGCGCTGATCCGGTGATCATCGCCTGCGTCTTACCCACGTTCACCGACAGCCGCCACTTGGACAACCAGTCGGGAAGGAGCTCTAGGGCGCGCTGCATTTTGACCGCCGCGTATTTCGCATTGAGCGAAGTGGTTATGTACGCGGCGTCGTCAGCATACAGCGCGAGCATCGCATCCTGTGTCGTGGGGATGTCGTCCGTGTAGCGTGAGTAACACGCCGGCGAGACGCAGCTACCCTGCGGCACACCCGCCATGACGGGGTGCGCGCTGGACAGCGCTCCGTCGACCACCACCCTGAAGGTCCTGTGGGACAGAAAAGAGGAGACCACCTGCACGACGCGACGGGGCGCGCCTGACGTGGCCAATTTATAAATCAGGCCCTCGTGCCATACCCGGTCGAAGGCCTTCTCCATGTCAAGGAATACTGCGACTGCGTACTCCTTCCTGTTGTGGGCAGCTGTAAGGTGGTGCAGTACCCTTGACAGCTGGAGCGTCGTGCTATGTTCCGCCCGAAAACCAAACTGTTCCGGGCGCGGCGAGATATGCGGCTGGAGGTGTCGCAGCAGGAGTGCCTCGAACACCTTGGAGACCGTCGGCAGCAGAGTGATCGGCCGATAGCTCTCCGGCTTCAGGATATTCTTCCCCGCCTTGGGCAGCATTATGACGCGCCCCTCCTTCCACGAGGCCGGAAAGGCCCCCGTGCGCAGCACCGCCGTGAACAGGCGCGCCAGCGCTGCTACCATACGGTAGGGCAGGCGGCGCAGCACTGCGTTGGTGATGCCGTCGGCACCGGGGGCCTTCCTTGGCTTCGTCCTAAGGATGGCGCGTCTGACTGCGCCCGGCGAGAAGAAGACGGGGTCCTCATCGGGAGCTATCGGCGCTGCGAAGTAGTCTCCCAGGTGTTTCTCGACTGCTGCGACATGGTCGGTGTCGCCGGTCGGGTTGGGGCGGAACTGACGCTCCAGGTGTTCGGCGAAGACCTCCGCCCGGTCCTCCGCTACGTATTTAAGCGCCCCGTCGCTGTTTAGCAGCGGACGCACCGGAGCTGGGGTATTCGTCAGCTGGCGGCACAACTTGTGCAGAGACGGCCAGCTGTCAGCGGCTGCATCTATTCGTTCGTCCCAGCCCGCGGTGGTGTGCGCCTGTAACTCGGCCTTTACCTTTTCCGCGAGACGGTTAAGTTGCGTCTTCATTGTTGGGCATCTTGTTTGTTGCCACTGCTTGCGTAGGCGCCTCTTCTCGGCGATCATTGAGTAGATACGCGCCGGCAGGGGCGGCAATAGCACTCTCCCCTGCGGCTGCGTGCTCTGTGTCGCCGCTTCTAAGGCGCTTTGGACGCAAGCAGTGATGTCCTCCGCCGTCTGGTCCACGTCCGCGGATGAGGCAATAGGCCGAGTCGGCGTGGTGGTCTCCACTTTGTCTGTGAAAATTGTCCAATCAATAGATCGACGTGGCGCTAATGGCTTCAGTCGGGTCGGCATACCCGCTAGGACGACGAGCACAGGATGATGATCCGACTGTAGCTCGTCGTCCAACACTTGCTGCGTGATCTGGCAGTGTAGCCCTCGGTGGACTACGATGTCCAGCACGTCCGGCATCCGCCGTGTGGCATCTGGGTAGTGGGTCGGCGTCTCTGGGCCGGACACCGTATAGCCGAAGGCTTCCGCGTCCGCGAAGAGCCGTCTCCCCTCGGTATTCGTAGTCATTGAATTCCACGCTGGGTGTTTACTATTAAAGTCACCGGCGAGGATGGTCGCGTTGCCGCTTGAAGGCTCCAGAACCGCCCTTAGCTCCCTCAGCTCTATGCGAGCCTTGGGCGGTTTATAGGCTGCGTATATGTTTAGATCCTCGCCGGCGAAGTGCAGCTGGATACCCAGCGCGTAGAATGTCTCGTTCGGCGGCAAGGGGAGCTCTTGATGTACGACTCTTCGCCTCACTAGTACTACCAGACCACGGTACCTTACGTGAGCCGACCTTTCGTCTTTTCTGTAGACGTGGTATCCCGGGACCCTGACCCTATCTTTGGGTCCCAGGAGCGTCTCGCTGATTAGCGCCACGTCGATATCCTGTTCCCTCAGGAGATGGCGGAGGGGGGCGACCTTTTCCCTAAGGCCGCGGGCGTTCCAGTGGATCACCCTCAGTGGCCTAGCCATGGTACAAGGTTAGTAACATGGCGAGGCCATCGAGGATGACCGTCTCAATGTCGTGACCCTGCCTGATGGCCTTTATCAGGTCCATCAATAATTTGATGGCACAGGTCGTGAATTCTTTTTTGGTCTCGGTCTTGGTTTCGTTATTGTTAGCGCCGGTGGCGCCGCGGCTCGCTCTCTGTGCGAACTGTTTTTGTTCCGCTTGCGGCCGCGGCACTGCGCCGGCGCTAGTTGTAGCATCAATGTTTGCCACGACCTGCGCCCCGCTTGCGGCAGGGTCGGCCTTAGGAACTTCCTCCTGGGTCGCCAAGAGAACGAAATGTTCGGAGAAGTCGCTACGTCCCCGTAAGGGGGCGTGGCGAGCGGTACCGGGGCTGTGCCCCCCGGCCGCGGAGGCAACACGGTGGCCTGTAAATACAGGCCCCTCATTTGGTCGGCGATGTTGGCCTGTAGATTGATTGGGCGCGCGTGGATGTCGCGCGCCCATGTGTGTGGTTGCATATTGTAACTCTGTAGGCGCGCCGCGACGCTGTCCACAGCGCCGCTTTCTTCACGACACCTTGGCGGTCAGTCCCCGCCAGGTGAGACCCCCAGTTACCTGGGGGAGGCCCGGCGGGGGACGACCAGCGACAAAGGTGCCGACTCGACGCTCCTACAGAGTATGGGTGATTTGCTCCCGCCCGCCCCGCTTCCAGAGCTAGCCGGTTACGGTCCGGGATAAGGAGCAGTCGTGTGTGTGTGGGCGGTATTGTACTGTGTAACACCGCCCAGTGTCTACGCGTATCGCGTCCCGCGTTCGCGTACGCGTGTGAGTATAGGCGTCTGTTTAGTGGTGAGTGACTGAGTTCGCCGCGCGACGCGCCTATATTAACCTAGCACGTGCCGCGCGACGAGCGTATGTAGATGGTGGAGTTCTATTGATTCGAGTGAGCCGCGTGTAACCTGGGTGCGGCTCACTCGAGGCGTCAGTCCGGTGCGATGGGGTCGTCGTCCGCTACCAGGTCGCGGGGCAAGGGTCTCGCGTCAGGGGGGCGCGCGTGCCAGGGCGCGATGTCCTGGACATGGGGCCAGGCCGATGCGTCGGCACGCGCGAACATTCCCGTCGCGAGGCGCCGCACAAACTCATCCAGGCTCTCAATCCCGAGATCCCTCCGGATGACATCGTTCCTCACGAAACGAGGCGCGCCTACTATGGTCCGCAGCGCAAGACTTTCCTGCGCGCGGAGTAGCTTTCGGCTCGGCTCGCTCGTGAGGGCGAACCATGCCGGAGCGGCGTACGTCATAATTGGGCGTACGTACAACTTGTACACACCCAACTTGACGCGCGCCGGGATGCGAGACGAGAGCACTGGCTTGAGCAAGGTGCGGGCGACCCTACCCCGTGCGGCGACCGAGCGGACGTGTGGCCCCATCGTGAGCCGACGATCGATGGTGACCCCTAGGTACTTGACCCGGGGCGACCACGCGATGTCGGCTCCTTGCAGCTTCAAGGGTGGTGGGAGGAGCGCGGACCCGGTGACCATCGCCTGCGTCTTACCCACGTTCACCGACAGCCGCCATTTCGACAGCCACTCGGGAAGCAAGTCGAGCGCGCGCTGCATCTTGACCGCCGCGTACTTCGCATTGAGCGATGTAGTAATGTACGCGGCGTCGTCTGCGTACAGCGCGAGCATTGCGTCCGGAGTGGTGGGGATGTCGTCGGTGTAACGCGAGTAACACGCTGGCGAGACGCAGCTGCCCTGCGGTACACCCGCGAGCACCGGGCGGGCGCTAGACAGCGCCCCGTCGACCACCACCCTGAAAGATCTGTTTGAGAGGAAAGTAGAGACCACTTTTACGACGCGACGGGGCGCGCCGGATGTGGCCATCTTGTACACGAGGCCCTCGTGCCACACACGGTCGAAGGCCTTCTCCATGTCAAGGAGTACTGCCACCGAGTATTCCTTCTTGTTAAGCGCGGCTGCGAGGTGGTGCAGTACCCTCGACAGCTGGAGCGTCGTGCTATGCTCCGCCCGAAACCCGAACTGCTCCGGGCGCGGCGCTATGTGGGGTTGGAGATGTCGCAGCAGGAGTGCTTCGAACACCTTGGAGACGGTCGACAGCAGCGTGATCGGCCGATAGCTCTCCGGCTTCAATATGTTTTTTCCCGCCTTGGGCAGCATGATGACGCGCCCCTCCTTCCACGAGGCGGGAAAGGTCCCCGTGCGCAGTATCGCCGTGAACAGGCGCGCCAGCGCCGCTACCATACGGTACGGCAGGTGGCGCAGCACTGTGTTGGTGATACCGTCAGCACCGGGGGCCTTCCTGGGCCTCGTCCTAAGGATGGCGCGTCTGACTGCGCCCGGCGAGAAAAATATCGGGTCTTCATCGGGAGCTATCGGCGTGGCGAAGTAGTCTCCCAGGTGTTGCTCGACTGCTGCGACATGACCGGTGTCGCTGGTCGGGTTGGGGCGGAACTGACGCTCCAGGTGCTCGGCGAAGACCTCCGCCCGGTCCTCCGCTACGTACTTGAGCGCCCCGTCGCTGCCTAGCAGCGGACGCACCGGGGCTGGGGTACTCGTGAGTTGGCCGCACAACTTGTGTAGCGACGGCCAACTATCCGTCGTGGCGTCGATTCTATCTTCCCAGCCCTCGGCGGTGTGCGCCTGGAGCTCGGCCTTAATCTTCTCCGCGAGACGGTTTAGCTGAGTTTTCAGCGTCGGACATCTTAGCTGTTGCCACTGTTTGCGAAGGCGCCTTTTCTCGGCGATCATCGCATTAATGCGAGCCGGCAGGGGCGGCAATTGCCCTCTCCCCTGCGGCTGCATGCTCGTCGCCGCTTGCAAGGCGCTCTGGATGCAAACAGTGACGTCATCCGCTCTCTCGTCTACGTCCGCGGAGGTGACAATGGGCCGAGTCGGCGTGGTGGTCTCTACTTCCTCTACGAACTTCGTCCAGTCCGTGAGTCGACGTGGCGCTATCGGCTTCAGTCGGGTCGGCATTCCCGATAAGACGACGAGTACCGGTTGGTGGTCAGACTGTAGCTCGTCGTCTATCACTTGCTGCGTGATCTGGGGGTGTAGCCCTCGGTGGACTACGATGTCCAGCACGTCCGGCATGTACTGCCTGGCGTCCGGGTAGTGGGTGGGCGTCTCCGGGCCGGACACCGTATAGCCGAAGGCTTCCGTGTCCGCGAAGAGTCGTCTCCCCTCGGTATTCGTATGGCACGAGTTCCACGCCGGGTGCTTACAATTGAAGTCGCCGGCGAGGATGGTGGCGCGTGAGGTGCTACCAAGCAGGGCCCGCAGCTCGGAGTGGTCCAGGCGAGCCGCGGGCGGCTTGTAGCACGCGTAGATGTTGATATCCTCGCCGGCTACGTGTAGCTGCACACCCAGCGCGTAAAACGTGCTGAGCGACGGCAAGGGGAGTTCTTGATGGACGACCCTTCGCCTCACCAGTACCGCCAGACCACGGTACGTTGAGTGAGCCGACCGTTCGTCCTTCCTATAAGCGAGGTACCCCGGGAACCTGATCTTGTCCTCGGGCCCCAGGAGCGTCTCGCTTATTAGCGCCACGTCGATGTCTTGATCCCGAAGGAGGTGGCGGAGGGGGGCGACCTTATCCCTTAGGCCGCGGGCATTCCAATGTATCACCCTCAACGGTCTATCCATGATAGAGTGTCAATAGCGTGGCTAGACCGTCAAGGATGACTGTCTCCACGTCTTGTCCCTGCCTAATCGCTCTGATGAGCTCCATTAACAATTTAATGGCGCAGGCTGTAAATTCTTTTTTCGGTTTCGATGCCGCTGCGCTGGTGGCGCCAGCGCCGGCACTCGCAGCTTTCTTAGTTTCACAAGGTTCCCTTTTTTCCCGCTGCGTAGTGCCGGCGCTAGCGGTGGGTACCTCTGTGGATTTTTTTATGTTTTTTGTTTTTGTAGCTACAGCCTGCGCCCCGCTTTCGGCAGGGACGGCCGTAGGGATGGCTTCCTGGGTCGCAGAGGGGGGGGGTTTGGGTTTCTTCCCCTTCCTCTTCCCCCCGCGCCTCTTCTTCCTCCGCCCGGAGGAGGTGGCCTGGGTTCTCTCAGTGGGCCCGTTGGCCGCCGCCATCAGCGTCGTGCCTTGGGCCTCTTCAAGCGGCTTGTCCTGCGGCCTTTCTGTAGCCGCTTGTGGCTGGCGCACAGTGGCCGTGATGGCGGCGGTCCCCGCTCGCTTATTCCGGATCTCCTTCTGGAATACGGGGCACTTTATATTGCACGCGGGATGCGGACCACCACAGTTTGCGCAAGTGGCCGGCTCTTCCCGCGGGCGCTGGAAGTCGCGCGCCGCGTGCTCGCCCCCGCATCTCACGCAAGCGAGCGGTCGGTGGCACAGGTGCGAGCTGTGTCTGAAGCGTTGGCACCTGTGACACTGTGCGGGCCCGCGTTTTCCACGCCAGGCCTCTATTTTGACACCACGCATATACATGAATATGGTGGTGTCGAATATGGCCCGGACGTCTGGCGTCTTTTTCAAGATCGCGTGGAACACGCAGCCGGGTCTTCCTGCCGCCCCCTTTATGTGGCGGACGTACTCCGGCTGGTATCCCAGCGTCCGCAGCTCCTCCTCAATCTCCTTCGGTTCGGTATCTGCTGGCAGCCCTCTGATGGCCACCTTTAAATTCTTCTCCGCTGGCAGCGAGTACGCGACCCAGGAGACGCCGCTGTCCTTCTCCAGGCCCGTCAAGTACCTCTGGACCAGCCGGTACTCCTCCTCGCTGTCTGGGGTGAAGCGAACTCCACCCCCGTATGGACGAGCGTTAGGGGGCCGGCCCAGTTTGGCACTGATGGCCCGGAAATGCGTCGCCCAGTTCGGCAGCTTCTCAACTACCAGCGGTGGGTATCTCAATTTCTTCTTCTTCCCCGATTGCTGCTGCAAGGCAGCGCCGGGGGCGGCGGCAGAGGGGGGTGGCGCATCAGTGGATGCGGCAGGAGCAGGGGGAGGCAAATGGGTACTCACCCCTGAGGTCGTCGGTGTTGGTGGCGGCGACGGTGATGGCGAGCGCGGCGGCGTGCGGCGCGCTACTGCGGCGAAGGTGGGCGACAGAGGGGCGCCCCGACCCCGCGGCGCGCTTTCGCGCTGTGGCCGTGGCGGGTCTAGGCAGTACCTCTTCGCCACTTCCTCCGCCGCAGTCTCGCCGGAGCTCCTCCTACGTCGCTGGGGTCTAGGCTCGTGACCGAGCCCCCCCCGCGACGATGTTGGTGACGCAGCCGGCGACATCGCCGCGGCGTACGTTTCTCCCTCGGTGGGCCGCATACCGGATCGCGGAGTCGTGTCTCGCGACACGTCTGAGCGACCGGACGCGGCCGAGCCCACCGATGCAAGGGACATACTCGACCCCGCGTTCGACGAGCATGCCGAAAGCATGGCGGGCGAGTCGTACGCCGCGGTCCTGGGTGGTGCCGGCGATTGGGGTACCTGTGTGGCTGTCCTGGTGGTGTGTGCTGGGCGGGTGTGTGGCCCTGCACTCGCTGGCCGCTCCTGCTCCGCTGTCGCCAGTCCCGCCAGCGAGAAGCGGGGACCGGATGTGGCGGTGCGCGAAGCTGGCACAGCTTGGGGTGTCTCCGTGGCGGGCGCCGGCGGCGATGTGAATCGCGGCGGTGGCGCGGCGCTACGGGCGGGTGGTGCGCGGGGTCGCGCGGGTGGCGCGGGTGGTTGCGCGGGTGGCGCGGGGTTCACTGGCGGCGCGGCGGCGCGCGCGGCGGGCGCTGCGGTGCGCGCAGCGGGTACGGCGGCGCGCGCGACGGACGCGGGCGCGGGGGTGCGCGCGGTTGTGGACACGCGCGCGGACGGCACTGGGGCGCGCGCTGGCGGCGCGCGGCCTTGTGACGCGATAGGCCCCGGGGCCTGAATCGGGACCGGGCGGAAGGCCGTCGGGCGCACTGAGACGGCTTGCTGGCGGCTCGTCGACGGCGTCGGCGCAGCGCGCGCAGGCGCCGATGACGCCGGTGGGCCGGCAGCTACAGCGGTGCTCGACTTCCCCCCCCCTCCTCTTCCCTCTTCCTTCTTCTTCCTCGTCTGGCTGGTTCCCGCCGGCGGTGCACCGGACAACGCCACGCCGATGTTCGGCAGCGACGTCGCCCGGTCCAACGCCGGGAGGGAGTCCTGGGACCCGGCATCGCGGCCCAGGGAGCCGCGCATGCCGGGTTTCGGCATCTCTGAGGTGGTGGTCTCCGCGACCGCTGCGGCGGGGGTCCGCCGGGCAGCGCGGGAGGCTCCCCTTGTGTTCGCACGAGCGACCTAGGTGACCCGTGCAAACACAAGACGAACGGTTAAAATGTGCGGTCCGCGCGGGTTGCGTACAGAGTGACCACTTAGCCAATCCTCGAGAACGAAAATGTGCTCGCAGAGCCTTATATAGCTTTTCCCCCACCGGGGGCATCTGGTAGTTATGGCGGTGGCTTGGCTTGGTTGGGATTGGCTGGCGTGAGTGGCGCGCTGTCATCGGCTGAGGCAGTGTGGCGTAACACTAGTAAGTCTACGAATTTGAATTTTGATAACTATTTAATATAAATTCCAAAAAAAAAAAACTAACACACGTTCTTAGGTAATCACGAAACACCAAGTTTTTCGATTGCTTTCTTAGCTAACTGGTAGCAAATAACGATCTGAAAAAAAATCCTAAATACTTGTCATATCTATACCTACATATAATAAATCTGTAGAAGGGTCAATTCTGTACATTGAAAATATTGAAAAAATAAATAGCGGGGGGTGTTGCTGGATCGATACCAAACCCAAATATTTGATTAAAAAAAATTTTGTCTGTCTGTCTGTCTGTCTGTCTGTCTGTCTGTATATGCAGGCATCACGTGAAAACTAACGGTTCGATTTCGATGAAACTTGGTATAATTATACCTTATTATCCTGGGCATAAAATAGGATACTTTTTATCCTGGAAAAATACGTAGAAAAAAAAATCTTATTTTTCGGTTTTATTCATAGACGTTGTTCTGTAGAACCGCGAACACACGTTGCATTACCCGTAGTGGATAATTTTCCATTTCAATTTAAGAGAATACAGTTTCCTGTAGCTTTGTGTTACGCCATGACAATAAATAAGGCTCAAGGTCAGACCCTAGGAGTTGCTGGCGTAGATCTTACCGCGAGTTGTTTTTCACACGGGCAACTTTACGTAGCTCTTTCCCGTGTGAGCAGTCCAAGAAATCTTCATGTTCATATTCCGGACGAGCTCACTAACAATGTTGTGTATGCTGAAGCTCTCAATTAACTTTCTGTCGCATTGTCACGATCACTTTTTTATTATTGCAAACTTTTCGTCACTGTCAGTAATTTACTGCTACATGCTACTTATCAAGGTCGGAATTACTATGAAAAAATTACTTACTACAGAACGCGAGCTCAACAGCAGTAGCTCAATAGAGGGATCTCCTTAATTATTATAGGCTTAGCCGTATTTGGGTCCAATAGATATTTATAAGATGTCATTGTCAGAGTTACTCAAAATGGAGAAATAAAACATCCACGCGAAGACCGACATCCGCGCGGACGGAGTCGCGGGCGGAAGCTAGTAGTACATATATTAGTAAGTGTACGATTTTTTTTTTAAGTTTAATGAATTAGTACTTGTAAAAAAATGTTGACTACGCTGAAAAACCAGCACATTTGTATGAACAATAGCTGAAATGCAAAATCCACGCTGACGAATTCGCGGGCAACCGCGAGCGTACTTTAAATAATGAGTTCATGTTAACTGGTAATAGTGGATGATAGCAGTGATTTGGTTCAATCATGCAATCACTCGATTGAGTTCTTATAATGTTTACATTCCAAGAAATCTATTATCGTCAACTAGTTTGTAAGAAGACCTTGAGGGCTTAATATTGCCTTACAAATTACTTCGTTGGATTAAGCAAATATTTTGTTCCATTTACCTGTGTATCTATTGATATTCGTGGAAAAACTGGGAGTTTTTGGAAACCATAATTATGATTTATTAGGTTGTGCCTGAGGCTTCGCCCGGCCGGATGTCGAAAATTATCCTACGGTAAGGTACTACTGGGATAATATGTGTCACTGAACCGATCATCTTGAAATTTTGCATATACGTTGTCAGGTGTACAGAAACGGACATAGGGTACCTTTCATCCCGGAAAAAAGCGCTGTTCCTGAGGAAAACAACAATAACGTTAGTACGATAATAGATAAAGCGCCACGTGTCTTTTGAACCAAACACAGGACAACCTCTGTCGGGTCAGTTAGTATTTGTACAAACTTCTTCATGAGAAAACTGGTAATACTGATACAGTTCAATCATTCAATTGCACTCTGCATAGCCTTTACCCAACTATGTTGGAGTCGGCTTCCAGTCTACCAGATGCAACTGAATATTAGTATTTTAACTGGAGCGACTGCCTATCTGAGCTCCACAACCCAGTTACTAGGTAATACCGTATCCCTTGGTAAAACTTGTTTTCAGAATTTCGGGCTTCTAACTACCCGTAACGACTGTCAAAGATCCAAGGAGGGGTTTCGGTATGTAAAGATTGTCACCCATTCACAGACCAATCGCGGCAAGCGTAGCTTACCCTGATCGATCGACCTGTGAGGCTGTTTTTATTTAACCACGGGCCCCTCACTCAATACAGTTCAATCATTAACAGTTAATCAGTAACAGGTAGATTCATAAAGTAAAATTCGCATTTTATAATATTAACTAGCTTCTACCCGCGAGTTCGTCCGCGTGAAATTTCACCCTTCCCCCATTCACCCTCTTAGGAGTGGCAATTCGAAAAACCCTTTCTTAATGGATACCACTCTTCACAAAGAACACACCCTCCAAATTTCATGTCTCTAGGACCAGCGGCTTAGGCTGTGCGTTGTTATATCAGTCAGTCGGGAGTTTTAATTTGATATACCTATATAGCTAGCATACTAGCTTCTGCCCGCGACTTCATCCGCGTATAAATCTTATGATACTCGGTAATATAGGTATTACCGAGTGTTATAGGATTTATACGCTAAGCTAGGTAGGCCTAGCTTCCCATTAGTGAAATATATTTCGGAACCGGGGCAGTAGTTCCAAAGGTTACCTCCTTCATACAAACTCTCAAATTTTACGTCTTTATTATATGTATTAATAGCTTCGGCTCGTGGGTTCGCCCACGTGGACGTCGGAAACGATGACACCGGAACGTGTCACAGACACAAAAACCGCCAATGTCCTAAATAAAAAAAGACAAAGAAGAATAAAGAGAATGGAGGATGTGTAATAAAGAGTATTCTACTCTATTTTATTTTAATGTTCTTCCCCAGGATGCCATCTATCTCCTTGCCAAATTTCATCGAAATCCGTTCAGTGATTTAGGCGTGAAAAGGTAACATACAGACAGAATTACTTTTGAATTTATAATATTAAAGTACTAGCAGCGCCCCGCGGTTTAACCCGCATATGTTTTGATCCCGTGGGAATATCGGGATAAAAACTAACCTATGTCCTTTTCCGGGACTCAAACTATGTCTATACCAAATTTCATCTAAATCGGTTTAGCGGTTTAAGAGTGAAGAGGTAACAGACAAGACACGCTTTCGCAATATTAGTATGTATTGTATAGACAGTAGGGATGTTTTTATTAATAAACTCGTATTAGCACATGAAAGCAGAAAGTTAGGACCTTGTAAGAAAGCCCTGAAGGCTTAGTAATAACTTGCTGTTTGATACGCAAATATCTTGTTCAATTTACCTAAGTATTGAAATTCTTGTAAATTAGGAAGCGCTAGCGTCTCTGTTACTAGGGTGATAAAAGGGAATCCGTAAATTTTCAAAATTATGATTTCAAGATGGCTGAAGTCAGAAGACTGTTTACTAGGTTTTAGTGGGTAAACATTGGAGCAAATTACGATTTCTAAGAATTTTGGTCCGTCTATGTATCACATCGATAGGCACAGTACTAATAGGCATTAAATAGTAGAATTATTGGATGAATTACAAATTAATTATATTTCCATAATTATATACAGACTTAAAATAATAATATGTACATGGCTCGGCAGGGACCCGTGGCTAAATAATAACAGCCGCACAGGTCGATCGATCAGGTCAAGCTACGCATGCCGCGGTTGGTCTGTAGATGGGTGAGCATCTTTACATACCGAGACCCCTACGTGCCACGGAAAGCACGTTATGCCGTTGGTCCCGGCTGTCATTCGTGGATCTTTGACAGTCGTTACGGGTAGTCAGAAGCCCGAAAATCTGACAACCAGTCTTACCAAGGGGTATCGTATTACCACAGTATAAAGATAAGATGGCAGATGATGATATACTTTAAGTTAACAGACTAAAAATAATAATATGTACCTACATGTACATAAAACAAATCAAGGGTAAAGAATCACAGGGCATCGAAAAATTCGTCCGCATCGCTGTCAGTGGGAAAACTGCCCAAAAGGCTGGCAGCATATTATATATTAATATGTTATAGAATTAAATAGAATAAAATTTACTGAGAAGATAGAGGAACTGAGAGAGAAGCAAAGTAAAAAAGCTTGAAAATAATGGAAGAGAATAAACAAAAATTTGATAAAAGAAGAAAGGAAGCTCAGATAGATCGATAGAATTCTCTTTATTATGTACACCATACAAATTACAGATATAAATGTTGACATTTTACATAGGATGACACTAAGGGTGCACATCGCTAAAACTATCTTTTAAAGACTACCTTTGGATGGATTAATGGAGAAGGAGAGACATATACTGAAGATAGAAAAAGAAAAAAGAAGTAGACTTAGTAGCTGTGCAGCGAACTCAGTTTGGAAGTAATCATCTATTAGCACTGTGCCTTTCGATATAAAATTTTTAGAAATAGCTGTATTTACTGAAAACTTGTTGTGATACCCCCGTGCCTCGGAAAGCACGTTAAGCGGTTGGCCCTGCGCCTGATCTCTCTCCGGAGGTGTCGGATTGCCGTCCCATCGGACAATGAGAGTGAGGTAAAAGATAGTGAAAGAAAGAAAAAGAAAGAAAATACGTTTATTTGCGGTAAACATGACGCATAAAAATAAAAACACAAACAAAAAATAAAGTAAAATAACAATTTGGGAGAAAGTATGCGTCACATCTACGCAAAACGGCCAACGCTCAGCATAAAGGCTCGTACACACAGGCGCGACGCGACAGTGCGACGCGATTCTGCGATATATATCCGTAGAACAATGTCTATGGAAACGCGCGCGACACTTCACACTAGAGCGACTTGTCGCGCCGCGACACGGTCGTGGCGCGCCGAGTAGCGCGACACCGTGTAGCCGCGATATCGCCGCGACACCATTGTAAATGTTCATTTTGTATGGCGTCGCGCCGCGATTCGCGTCGCGCTTGTGTGAAAGGTGTTGCGGCGCGATAATATCGCAGAATCGCCACGCGACGTGTCGCGCGACAAGTCGCGCCTGTGTGTACGAGCCTTATGCTAAAACCCTATACAAGACAGAGCCCCAGCGCTAGTTTTCAGCGACAGCCGGCGTTGACGTGATGACGTCAGCCAGTGCAGCATGCGAATAGATATAAACAAAAACAACAATAAAAATAAGAAATAAAATATGTAGGAAAAGGTATAATGTGTCTCGTTATTATCAGGCATATTTTAATTACTGTGGGCGTGTGTGGGTAGTGTTGGTTATTACGCAATAGACAAATATACAAAACAAAAAGATAACATGAAAATATGATATCAGTGGCAACATTCCGGGCAACGACTCACGCGCCGCCGCCGGTGCACCTGTGACTCCGCATACACTTGTGCACTATACTATAAGTAATATCTCCCGCGCCGAAAGCTGGACTCCGCTGATATTGATCGCCATGGTTGAAATTCGTTAATGTGATAAAGTAAACTCCAATTTCCGCCCGCTGTACGAGAAGATGGAACTAGATAGGAGGCGAAAAATGCAGAGTATTCATTAATTGAGCAAGTACCAACATCCACTGTGAGGATTTCTATGGAATTTTCATTACTCCGGCGGGGTGATTGCATAGCACACTAACAGAAACACTGCCTTTCATTTTGATAGTTCAACATAATTCATTGCGTTATTTAATTTACGATGTTGAGCAGACTTTATCGAACATAATGAAAGAATGGATTAGCAATATCCTCCAAAATGGTTCAGATTGTGATAAAAACACAACACAAAACACTATCATGTTTTACGCAATTAGGGTGCTGATAGCGAAGAAAACAGTTGCACTCGATGAATTTAAAATGGCGTTGCCATACCATGCCTGAGAAGTCTCCAGTACAAGCGTTATTTCAGAGACATGAGGCTTAAAATGTTCATTGCCGCGATGCACACCTTGTGCTTTCTAATATATACCGAAGACTAGTCCCTGATGAGAATGGCCACTATAGCCGAAATTCGGCCTGGAGGACTACTATAATGACATCGTAAATAATACTCAAAACTCTTAGCTACAATCAACTCAATTTGTGGATGTGGAGATAAGTCACAAACTATGCTCCACCTTCTATCCTGCCACATGTGCCCCAAAACATGGAGTCAAAGTGACCTCTGCGCTGCCACCGATAACGCCATAGAACTGGCGAAGTTTTGGGTCAACACAATTTATTAACTGTCCTGCCAGCAACACGAAGAAGATGAAGAACTCAAAGATACTTACTATCCCATCAACTTATCAAAACTACAGTGTTTGGTCAGACCGGGCGCGGCGTGCGGTAACGCGCGCGATCTGCCTGTCCGCAGTGAAGCGTGGCTGCGTTCTGCGTGTTGTCGTGTCCAGTATTTGTCAAAATATAATATGGATGAAGAAGACTTATTTTTACTAGAAAAAAGCTTGAACCAGTTTGCGAACCCCGGTCAACACGCGGGCCGCCCGCACTCGCACCGTGCGCCCACTGCAGCCACTTGTATGAACGATCTATGGCGTGAGTTGCCCGCGCGCTCCCTGCGCCGAGCAGCCCGCGTCGCTCACCGCGCCCGCGTGCCCACTATGGACACTCAAAAGAAGTTCATATGTTTGAGTTTGCCGCGCTACGCCGCCAGTCTGGCTAAACACACACACTCCCGCCAACCAAACCCGCCTTGCAACCCAGCTAACCATTAAATTATGAAATCAAAGGTTCATATTTATTCTGATTCATCGAAGGCGATCGATCGAGTATAAGTAGTGTTAATAATGGGAAATAGTGCAGCGTGCATCAGGTCAACGATTTCTAGGAACTGTAGCGGTTTATGTGCCAGTGGGGTTATATGATACGTCGGTAGGTAATAGAAGAAGGTTGATTGTTTTTTGATTTGATTGATTCTTGGATTTTCACGAATTTGCTCGCCCGAAACGTGTCGTCACTTTTAAATAATAATATTGTTTTTTCTATTGGAGTATTTGTGGGGGAGTCGACAACTCCAGAAATAAATACTCCATTTTGAATTTTATGCAATGGAATTTGGAAAAAAGTTCACATTTTATTATATTGGACTCATATTACTTCTGTGCGCTAGTGTTCATCATCATCATCATTTCAGACGAAAGACGTCCACTGCTGGACATAGGCCTCCCCCAAAAGGGGGGGGGGGGGGTTTGCCATAATCGCCACGCTTGGCAGGCGGGTTGGCGATCGCAGTATGGTATGGTGGTGGAATGCATAGAGAACGTTGCTGCCCATTCTCCGGTACGCCCCTTAGTCGCTTTTTACGACACCCACAGGAAGCATGGGGTGGTGCTATTCTTTAAGTCCGGCACCACACAGACAAGTGCACAGGCTAGTGTTCTGTTTTCTATAATTATATAATTCATGCGAATAGACTAATAAGCCGATCATTTATACCCCGTTTCTGTATCAAACACAACCACGGATATTATGAACACAACCAGAGTGTGTAACTCCCTACCAGCGTCTGTGTTCCCATCCACATTTAACCCATCTGCCTTCAAGGCAAGTGTGAACAGGCATCTTCTAGGCACGCTTGTTCCAAAATAGACCTCATCCATGGCTTTCCATCAGGCGTGATCTAGGCCAAGAGCAGGCCAATTCAGCAATAATAAAAAAAAAATATAGTTTGGCGTTGGGGGCTTGTGACTTCGTACAGCTATTTTTATTGCTGAATGGGCCCCGAAAATGCCTAAGGCACCGGAACTACCACGTATCGACGAAACACAGCAGGCTGCTTAACGCCGGACTCCGGTGGGAGGGTGGTCGCAAACCAGGTGGGCGTTAGCTACCACTACCACCACAAGGAAAGAATTGGTCAGTCAAATGAGGTGTTGGGTGTGACTGTCCAGGATGCGCCGAGCGCTCGGTTCAGTTGAGTAACTGGCGGAATAAACTGCGCTACACGAGGAGGCTTCTTCATTCATCCCAAAATATATGAACATAATCCAGCATTGCACTTGTAAACTGGCACGCCCTTTATGCCTGAAGGCTTTTTATTTTGGTTTAACGCCGCTATTTGGTGCAAATAATTGCGCTTATTGAAATCGATTCGTAGCCAACAATGCATAATATCATGCCTGCATATGCCCCAAAGAGTTAAGCAGAGGTGCACAAAGTCCACCCACATTTCGCCAGTTATGTTTTATTGCTCACTAGTAGAAGCTAGTGAGCAAACCCGCGGACTTCTTCTTCTTCTACTTCGTACGCGGATCCTGTTGCTTATGCCAGCGACAACGGGGTCGTCAAAATCGAAGATCTGAAACGTCTGATGTCGAATTCTAAGAGCCCGGAGACGGGACGGGTTGTGGTGTCTCGCCGACACCACAACCGTTAGAAATACGGGGTAATGTGTAGCGTCATCTTGGTCGACAACAGTGTTTATTGAAGTGTAGATCACTTCATTTCCTTCAATTTCCGCGAGAATGCATTCATTGATCGCTGAAGCTTGGTCGTTTCTGGGTGTTAAAATGGCTCGTTCACACACCCAAGAATTATGTTGGTGCGGTATCCTATTGATGTCCCCGTATACCAGGCGAATCAAATCTTCTAAGGTGGACACCACTCTCCCAAGTATCTCAGGTAGAACCACCTGGCCACCGTCTACTGGTAGCGTTCCCTCACCCAATTTTAAGAGAACATCAGAAAATTCTTGGGCGTGTACATTCCCGCCAAGATGTGCTCTCATATTCATCGTTAAGCGCAACCTATGAATATGTGGCCATAAGAAAGAGTATTTCAATAAAGCATTTACCTCATCAGCCCTAGTTCCTCGCGTCACCACAGGCAGCGTTTGTCGGAAATCGCCGCGAAACAGAAATGTAACGCCACCCATCATTTGCTGGTTCCTGCGGATGTCCTGCAAAGTCTTGTTTACCGCCTCTACTGCTTTTCTGTTCGCCATAATGCATTCATCCCACACGATTAAGCAGCAATCTTTAAGCACGCGCCCTTTGTCACTGTTGCGTAACACTCCACAAACAGGTGTTTCATTACTCTCTAAATCTATGGGAATCTTAAACATTGCCACCAGGAAGCAGTGTTGCGGCGATTTTTGACGATGCTACTGCAATGGCAATCTTGTCTTGCCTCCTGACCTCTGCGAGAATGCCAGCGGTGACAAATATTCTCCCTGTTCCACCAGGAGCATCCAAGAAAAACATTTTACCTTGGCCGAGCCGAGTCAAGGATGGTGTCGAAAATTTGCTTTTGCTCTGAGGTAAACTTAAAGACATGGTCATTGACGACGGTACTCATAGCTCTTGGATCATAATTTATTTCAGAGTTGTACTCTCTGTTTCCAAGCTCTTGTACATCCAGATGTTGTGGAGTCGGTAGCCCATAATCCACCAGAGAACTGCCGCAGATTGAAATGACCATATCTTGAAGTGAACTAAGGCAACTGTTTAGAACGCGCTCATCAGTTGCCTCAGTATTATCTTCAGTAGTGCGTCTCAGACCTCTTAGGAAGTCTTCGGACGGAAGATGCCGATATTTCTCCCACAACAGAAGCGGATTTGCAATACCGCAGAACACCAACATGACGACAAACAGATGTCGCAAACGAATAAGATTGTCACTAATGCTAGCCTCCTCAAGTGCGTTGTCCCAGGATCACCGTCAAGAAGGTGGCGTGCTACGCAAGCAGCGCGGTATGTGGGATACCCAATGTCATCGACTGTCCTTAGAAACAAAAATGATGTTGAGCCCAGTGCACGGCCCAACATCATTTGCAGTAACATTCGCAAATAATAGCACTCGCCATTATTTGGGTGCACAGTGTAAACCCGTCCCGATGTGGTGTCCTTAAAAATTCCCGGAAACCCGTCCACGGCGTGTCCGCATCGACGTCGTTTAAATACACCTCTTTGCTTGTCGTACGTGTAGTACGATAGCACCTCATCATAGGTGAGTGATCTAGCAAAGTTGTCCCCTTCACAGAGTCTGAAAAAGGCCAATTTCAGTCTATCAAAAAGTACTCTGTGAAGGCCAACAGGAAAATTAAACACATCAACCAACACAGACAACAAAGGTAACCCCCGTTTCTATAGGATGAGAGCGGCACATCGGCACCTATAAAATCACATTTTGGGAACAAAACCATAGCGCAATCTAACTCGACGCTAACGCCATCTAGTTAGAAAACGGAAACTACATATTATTTACCCAAATTAATTAAATTATGAATAAAACTAAATTGTCGTTAATTTAACAGACAACTACATTAGTTTTGCATTTCAAAAAAATATGGTAACAGCAGCAAACTCAAACTAAGAATTACATACTTAAATGCAAGGATCAAACTAAGAATTACATACTTAAATGAATTACCTACAACAAATGTGCTTGGTAAGATATAGCTTAGAACCAAAAGTTTGACTTGACTTCATGATAGTGTAGCTTGTTGTACCGCCAGCAATCAATCTGTTTAGTAATATTGGTGTGAAACTCTCCATACTATTAGATAGGACATGTGAAGTTCTCAGATTTCATAACAGTATCGTTCCTAATGCACATAAAAAATGCAAAAACTAAAAAAAAAGAATTTTACGATTTTTTAAAACAATATTCTGGGATTTGAACTCGCACCATTTAGTGCGGTAAACGGTCGCCTGACCTTACTGCTAAATTCCCCGTTGACATATTGTTGAAATAGCCGTTCCCTTGCAATTTATAATATTACTGCCCCGCTCCTTTATAAAAATAGCGTGAATATTAAGTTCCCAGAGTTAAAGTTTTATTTTTAGCTAAATAAATAAATAAACATGTCATTTTGTGCATTCAATTATTTTGTGCATTCAATTACGAACAAACACATTTTAAAATCAATATTGCTTACCTCCCATAACATACGGCGTGATAATATGTAGCCTAAAGCCTTCCTTGGTTTACTAAGAACATTTTTGCTGAATTTCAATTCAATCTATCCAGTAGTTTTGGCGTGAAGCCGTACCATACACACAGAAAAACAGACAAACAGACAAAAATTCTAAAAAGTCACTTTTTGTCATCGGTTACGTTTTTCTAACAAAAGCCACTTATTTTTTCTCGAAAATTCACAATGTACAGTTTTTCTTTCGTTACTGTTTTATTATATGTATAGATTAGCTGACCCGACAAACTTCGTACCGCCCCGCCAGCCGCTCTGACCCCGCTTTTTAAATGTCTGATATCTTCTAAGATATTCATCATCATCATCATCATTTCAGCCGAAAGACGTCCACTGCTGGACATAGGCCTCCTCCAAGTACTATCGGCCAACGATAAGCATGCTCACTTAAGAAAATATTTCTGCGGAAGCGCAGCTAGTGACAAACCACACCCCTTCCTGGTTTCGCCCAATTAGAGACAATATGCATTTGTGTGAGTAAAGGGCGTGTAACAAAATTTCAAAGTCATTAGCCAGAGTGTGGCAGTGCCAATTTGCATCGCGCTAATTGTTGACGCCTCCCGTGTATTATTATCGCCATTTTATTTTACGACCTGCTTATTTCTATCGGACTGATTGCCTGCCTAACTGTGACCTCTGCTTGTATACCGGACTGTATTCGAAGGCCTGTTTTTGACCCTAGCTCGTATCCTGGACTGTGTGTGTATTGTGCCTACTGTGATCTGTGACTAACTTGGTCGTTAACCATGACGACCCGAAACCTGATCCAAGAAGAAAGAAACGAAATTATTGTCTTGCATAGACAAGGGTTGAATATATCCCAAATTGCAGTGGAGTTGAACCTGCAAGTAAGTTTTGTTTTTTGTATTCAGATAAAGAGAGAGATATAGAAATAAATAAAGTGATAGTAATATTATTATGTCCTAATAGTTTGCATTTTTCCTTAAGAGTCCCTATCAATTTCGCGGACTAAAAACAGAAAAATCATTTTTTTTTCAGCGCAAATTTCTCAATATCCTTAAGTTATCTAGTTTTTTTAAAAATACACAAGTATTTATCACCTATCTTTCTAGTAAGTCTACGAATTTAAGTTTTGATAACTACTTAATAAAAAATTAGTTTATAAGGCATTATTTAGATATTTTACTATAATTAAATTAGTAGTCAAAATAAAAATATAAAAATTGAGTTTATTAGATAAATACCTCAAATTTTAAAATATTTAACACTTTTTGTTATTTTCAATAAATTCTTACACGTGGACGACGGTTTTGCGCATGACTTTATTGGGTTTTTTTAGCGTAGTCAACATTTTTTTACAAGTACTAATTCATTAAACTTAAAAAAAAATCATACTCTTACTAATATACTAAATACTATATTTATGATTTTTTTTCAGATCGTTATTTGCTATCAGTTAGCCAAGAAAGCAATCGAAAAACTTGGTGTTTAGTGATTACGTAAAAAGTTTAGTTTTAGTAGTTTTTTTTTGGAATTTAAGTAGTTATCAAAACTTAAATTCGTTAACTTAAGGATATTGAGAAATTTGCGCTGAAAAAAACTGATTTTTCTGTTTTTAGTCCGCGAAATTGATAGGGAGGGACCCTTAAATTATAATCTACAAACAAATCCTAACTTCCTAACTAATATTATAAATGCAAAAGAAGGTTTGTTTGTTACGCCATTTAAATCCGTTCGGCCGTTGAAGCATGAAAGCGTAACAAACAAACAAACTCATTTTCGCACTTATAATTCTAGTTAGGAATTAATACATAAAATCACTGCCTTTTAATTTCCTATACTTTTTATATTTCTATATTTCTTTGTTGCTGTAATGTTGTAATGTTGTTAGTTTAATTCTAATGGCATTGTGTGCTATAATGTTATATTCCTGTGTAAAAATATGTAAAAAAACCTATGATATAAAAAATATAAACTTTTTATACCAAATTAATGATAAATAACAATAATATAATATAGTGTGTTGATTAACTAAAGGTGTTTCCCGTTAACCCGCAATAGTATAGCATCCACACATGCTAAAATAAAAATAAAAATTCGCGAAGTAAAATCAGATGTTCCCTACATTTTGACGAGTTATCTATTATATAAAATTCAAAGTCTTGACTGACTGAAACATCATTCAAGACTTTGAATTTTATATTTTATTTTATTACTTTGAATTTGATTTAATGGGGGAGGGTGAAATTTCACGCGGATGAAGTCGCGGGCAGAAGTCAGTGCGAACATAAATGTAGGGAACAGCTATTTTTTTCGCGAACTTTTGTTTCGTTTTTTTTTTGCACTGAAGTATAGACGCTATACTATTGCAGGGGAATGCCTTTCGTTAATTAAAATACTGTATATAAAAATAATAAAATTATAATAACATTCAGATGTTAAAAAATAAAAAGAACATACTTATTTGAAGACCTTGTTGGAACCTTTTGTGACCAGATAATAAATCTATTAACACCTTAACAATGGTGCTTTATCTCACACTAGCTTTTGCCCGCGGCTTCGCTCGCGTTAAGTAATATTAAAAAATAAAAATACATTTACATCCGCCATCATCCCTTATTTTATCCCCATGGGGGTTGAATTTATCAAAATCCTTTCTTAGGGGATGCCTACGTCATTGTAGCTATATGCATGCAGAGTCTCAGCCCGATCAGTTTAAAATTGACAAAGTGTCATACAAACTTTCATCCCCTATTTTATCCCCTTGGGGGTACAGTTTATCAAAATCCTTTCTTAGGGGATGCCTACGTTATAGTAGCTATATGCATGCAAAGTCTCAGCCCGATCGGTTTAAAATTGACAAAGTTTCATACAAACTTTCATCCCCTATTATATCCCCTTGGGGGTAGAATTTATCAAAATCCTTTCTTAGCGGATACCTACGTCATAACATCTACCTGCATGCTAAATTTCAGCCCGGTTGGTTTGGGCTGTGCGTTGATAGATCACTATGTCAGTCAGTCACCTTTGAGTTTTATATATTTAGGTAGTTATGGCCGCATTTTATTTAAAAAAAAAACTAGGGCGTTTATCCCGCGAATCCCGAATGGCAACGTCGCATTTCTAGAGGCTTTTCGTGATTATTATATTAAATTTAAATCAAAGTACAATTTTTTTTCGGCCAAGCACATATTTTATAATTATTTTTAACATTTACCTACTCTGAAAATAAAAATATTTAATCGTAATACTGAAAATAGAAAATAATTGACAATAACTATGTAAATTTTTGTTAGTATATAGTAAATACCAAAATACTTTAAAATAATAGCACACATACTTTCAAATACCAACGATCTAGTGTTTAGCCGAAAAAAAATTGCAACTACTTACTTTGATTTAAATTTATTAAAATAATCACGAAAAACCTCTAGAAATGCCACGTTGCCAGCCCGCGCGGGAAAACGCTCTTAAATAGTAGAGTTAAAGCACAAATTTGCTCGGGAGAGTTTCATACAATGTTGGAATTTACGCTGTGCCATTTTTATTACCCATACATACAAGGTGTAATTGCAATAACTGAAAACCTCTTAAGGGGTCATTATAGTCATTATGAACAACTTTTGCTATATAAAAATCAGCTGTTTCCTACGTTTGTGTTCGCATAACTCGTGAAAATGTATGGAACAGCTGAATTTTTTTCGCGATTTCAGGTTTGGTCCCATAGTAAAAGTTGTTCATAATGATGAGTACAATGACCCCTTAAGAAGTTTTCAGTTATTGCATTTACACCTTGTATATTAAAATTTCGATAAGAATGTTAATACCCAAATGAGATATAGAAAGGTTAAGAGCGTTTACGCCGAACGGCATTTCATACAAACTTTCAAGCCCTTGTTTTTCGAAGTGAATGAACCGATTTTAATGAAACTTCTTATGCATAAGCAAGATACAAAGGTCTAAAAAGTTAGTAGAGAACATTTTCAAAAAACAGTGTTACAGCTAAATTAGACCGATTTTAAACTTTCCATAGAAACAGAGATTTTCAGTTATCTTTTTTAAATAACACATTTCGAAAATGTTCTCTACTAACTTTTTAGACCTTTGTATCCTGCTTATGCGTATGAAGTTTCATTAAAATCGGTTTATTAATTTCGAAAAACAAGGGCTTGAAAGTTTGTATGAAATGCCATACGGCGTAAACGCTCTTAAGAGTTTATTTATCATGAAATCAATCCTCATGCAAACATCATTTAATTACTTATAATTTTCATTTATAGTGTCCTTGTTGTGCCCTTTAAATAAGACTTTTGTAGTGATACTTAGTTCCTATACTTCCTATAAAATATTGTGTTAAAAATCGGTGCTAATTGTAATTTTTGTTTTGCCAGAGAACAACGGTGCGCCGCTGGGTGCGAAGATATGAAGAAGAAGGAGAAACAACGGAACGTGTGCGTGCACCTCGACCCCGGGCTATAAACGAAGATGACCTTAATAATATGATAGCTACATACCAAGAGAACCCTTTCACGCCCACTCGCATTTTCGCATTTTACAGAATCGACCGGCTGTGAGGTTAATAGCGTTTTACAAATAACACTGTTTAGCTATTTTTAGGTTAATTTTCAGTTTTCCAATTTGTATTATACTAATTCGTTGATTAATGTCACTGTTTAAACTGTAGTCATTGTTTAAAATATTGCCATAGATTTTGAAGTCATCTTGTATACTTGATATTAATTTAGTGTCATGCTGCCTTTCTTGGTGAATTTGTTGTTTTATTGTTTTTTTTAAATATTTTTGTTAATTATTAAGATAAAGAAACACACGATATACGACACGATTTGAGAAGGCTATTTCTCTTTGTTATGTTCTCTAAAAATATTGTGTAACAAAACTAGAAAAATACTAGTTTAAGATTGTTCACTTAGTAGGTAGGTAATAATAAGAAAATGCTGTATTTACATAGAATTATTTGTTACACTTAGTTCTGTATTTTCTGTTGTTTCCTGTAATTTCTGTAGTGTAAACGAACATTGGTAATTGGTTGTGTTGTCTGTTTGTCATTGTTGTTTTGATTTCATAGATCTTTACAATACCTATTAATGTAGATAAATACAGTTTGACAATGATATCATAAGTAAAGAGTCTTTTTACTTATACCTAATAATTGCATTTTGATGATAATTTCTGTTTATTTTTTTTGTTATAATTTGTTAATCTTTAATGTTTCCTTTTGAATACTTGAAAAAATTTATTAAAAATAAATGTATTAAATTATATTGTGTTATTGTCTACAACAGCAAATCCTTAAAATTGTTCTCAAGTAGATTTTATCTAACTGTTTATTATTTCACACATATTACAACCGAAAATTTCGACTCGAACAAAAAGATTTAAATGTCAACCTAAATATATCTTTATTCTTAAATGAACACAAACCTAAAATATACATTACATTAGTAGGTACCCAACATTTTATTACTCTTACTGCTAGCGCAAATTATAGTTTAGTTTAATTACTTGATACGCTTCAGAATTTTAATTACTTGATAAGCTTCAGAATTTTAAAGTGGCGTAGGAACTAAATCATTGTATTTGTCAAAAAAAGGCTTGTCATAGGTAGGTTGCAATGCCGGCAACACGCCCTGTCGAGTTGATTATTGCTTAAAAGCATAAATTGTCAACTTTTGATTAAAGCATCAATTAAAGTAAAGTGTTTAACGTGCTGAAAATTTTGGTTCTGTCCTCTGTCATGCCGTTTTTGATCCACCCAAAACGGTAAGCAATAAGCATACCTTGCACGGCATGCCTCGGGCATTTTAATTAGAAAGATACTTTGTTCGTGAAATCTCGTTATATTTACAATCAAATCAATGGTGTAATAAATTAATGGATAAAACGAAAATTACAACTGTTAAAAGTATTAAACCAAATACAAGTAACAACTGCAAAACATTTGAGATAATCCTAAGGTAATAAAATTGGTTATCTTTTCGCCAACGTATGGTAGGCCCTTGTATTAAGCCGTCCTATTGTTTAACCGGGCTTTCAAACATTCTCACTAAATAATAATGGGATTAAGATACTTAACTTATTTTTATTATTTTATTGCTCTATGTTTTCATTGAAATAGCACAATTCCAGTAATATTTGAACCAATAATTAGCGAAATTCATTCTGTTATCACAGCTTTTTGTTTATAGCTGCCGCATTTTTTGCAACTGCAATAAAGATAAGTTCATCATCCAAGTCCCATTGTTATTTAATGGGAATGTCTGGAAATCCGGTTAAACAATAGGACAGCTTAATACAAAGGCCATACGTTGGCATTGCGGCAGCTATAAACAAAAAGCTCTGATAACATAGTATGAACTGCGCCACGTATTGGTTGAGAATGTAATTGTGCTATTTAAGACAAAACATAGAGCAACAAAAAAAGATACCAAAATATGTTGTCAATTTCTAATAAAATCACGTAACTTGCTTCTTTATTGTCATATGTATTCGCAAGTATAATCACATAGAAATATAGTTATTTACTTTTCAATAGCACTGCACAAGTAAAAAGAATATCTTTATGCAGTATCGGTCAACACACCTAGTGTATTCGCTCCGATTTGTATGGCGGCATCGCATAGGATATAGTGAAAATTGGGAAGGCAGTGAGTGTTCATAAATAACGTAAATTTATAGCCCCGATAGAGAGAGTAACATATTAAAGTGGATGTAATAGATATAAATTGTAATAGTTCGACATTTCCTATTCCAAATTATTCTATTTTTGTGGAAAGTTGATACTAATTTAATACAGCATTATCAATAATACATTTTCTAAACTAAACAGAAGGTATGAGTATTCAAATTACTTCTTGTCAATAACAAAATAAGAATTCATTAAGAATTGATTCAGAGCTCACGCTGGCCATGCCCATTAAGAAAATCGTCTCACAAACAATTTAGTGAACACAGTACGCTCCTAGTGTGAGTGTCACACTTCTATACATCATTATACTAACACGCACACGACTAAAATACGGTTCGTGCATCCTATTGGTCAAAACGCATGCATTGTGCGATCGAGTCGTGAACCGTGCTATGCGATTATCGACTTTAAGGTGAGCTTGCGGAACTTTGGCCGATAGTACCTCCACTTCGACCGGTTCTGTGCTTCTTGCATCCAACGGGTTCCTGCGGCCTTCACAAGGTCGTCGGACCACCTTTTGGGAGGCTTTCCAACGCTACGTCTTTCGGTGCGCGATAAGATATTACTAAGATATAATTTTAATAATATGCTGTAAAGAGCAATTTTGATGTCCATGAAATGTACAACGTATTTAATTGGATAAGGAATAATACTGTATTGCTTAAAATAGCTTGGTAAATAACCCATATATTTTTTTTGTAATATGTAAATGATAAAAATGGTAACTGTGAGGTGTGTCCGTAAGAGATAAACATATACTATTAGAGATAAACATATGCTATTACTTTTTTATCAATATTTTTAAGATATACAACTCCGTAGTACATTAATTTGATTTATCTCGTAAGGTTTAGCCAGCGTTTGCAATGTAAGCGCACAAAAATATGTTTGCTATGACATCACATCACAAATCTTTGAATTTCTTGGCTTTTCTCTTCCTTCCTCTTGAATCACTGTATCTATTAAAAGAAACCACATCAAAATCCGTTGCGTAGTTTTAAAGATCTAAGCATACATAGGGACAGACAGCGGGAAGCGACTTTGTTTTATACTATGTAGTGATGATACACACGAGCAATACGTCAACGATAGAGGCAACTGCAGCCGTTGACTGCACTGCCGCAGCAAACTGACGCGTCGGTAGCTGCCGCCGACACGCGTTGACGGCAGTCGCCAAAATTCATAAATGGCTGCTGATCGCAACGATAGGTCGTGGTGGAGCAAAATGAAATGATAGCGGACTGTATAATATACTTGTTATAATGATTAAAAGAAATAAAATTACAACGGTCGGTTAAAATATGTAAACAAGAGAATGCTAAATAAGACGCGCAAGCGCAGTCCTGCATGAAGGAGAGCAGCAGCAGACTGTTGTGGCGGTGTCGCGCAGGGGCCCACGCTCGGCCGTCGGCCTGCTGACTCCCCGCTGTCCCCGCACCCCTCGTTCACTGCCGCCACAGCGCAGCGAGGTTGAGTGGAGCGCGAGCGGTCTCAACAGCTGCTGTCGACGCATACCGCTCTTGTGTATGAGCACTAAGTCCCATGTATTAGGAATCAAGCCTATTAACATCAACCGGGCACAAGTCCAAATTCTGGGCTGTTGCTGAGAAATGAAGTCATTGAATGAGTGTTTTCTAATGAGACACATTATTTGGTGAAAATTGCAAAGTAACATTATTTCAATCTATTCATTCCAATGAAATGATTTAAGCTGATTTAATGAAATGTTTCTGTTATGAATATGTATGCAACTAGAACTATCCAAACAAATAACATAACACAGAACAACAGTTTTGTTTGGTAATCCAACGCACTGTTTGTTCAAACTGGTACAGAGGTACTGAATAAATTTTGACAAAGCGTTTATTGTTTTATTGTATCAATTGTATGTACGGATTTTCGTAAATATTTAACTAAACGGGGTATTCCACTCAGAGCACTGATTTGAATCGCATTTGGACGAACGGCACCTGAGCACTTCCACCAACCGCACTGAAACAAAATTTCGTAACGTGCGGATCGGTGGAACACTTTATCGTTATTGTTTCAGTTCCCGAACGGCACTTGCATACAGTTGTAGTGATGGGACGTATGTATTCTTTGTTCAGAACATTATATGCAACATGCGACTGCTACGGCTTGACGACAAGACGATGACCTGTCATGAGGTGTGCGCGTGCACCGACAAATAGCAAGAGCTTGAGACTCGCCTAGCCTGTCGTTGCGACTTTGCAACTCGGCGCCAAGTGTGCGGCGCTTTGAACTGTGGCGGCATCTATATCGCCACATGAGAATTACGCAACACATTGACTTCACGCCAAATCCTGCATCGCGCAAGCAGAGTTTACCGCGCAACTAGCTCATATGCAACGTCCCGACATTAATCCTTGGGCATAACCTGACCCAATTTGTCCCTTGCTGCTTTCCAGCGATGCCTTAAGTCGAGGTCCGTACCTCAAGCCCTGGCCAGAGGCCTTATTTTATTGAGGCCCCACAGGCAAGCCAGTTTAAGCAGCCGACAACCTCCTAGGTTGACATGCGAGATGCCATAAAAAAATGCAATCTTCGGGCAGTTGCCCACCAGACACAACACTCGTCTGGTCGGAGGACCCTCCCTTTTATATGGAGGATGAGTGAACTTTCCCTGTCCTCTATAGGACAAAATATTTGAAAATTGTCGGCTGCAGCCTATCGTTGCGACTAGTCGCCGAGCTGTTGCAGTCGCATATTATGTGCCATTTTCAACGGTTCGAGCTTTGTTACCTACTATTAGTGAGTGCTAAAATATTGTGATTGTGTATTTTGATTGGATGTCGATAATAAACCTTGAAAAAAAAAACAACCGACTTCCAAAAAGAACACTACAAATTGAAAAATAACTTTAATTTCGGAAGTCGGTGTCTTTGGTTCCGCATTTTCGTTTATTGACACCGACTTCCGAAATTAAAGTTATTTTTCAATTTGTAGTGTTCTTTTTGGAAGACGGTTGTTTTTTTTTGTAAAAAGTTTTTATTTTTCACTTTTTAGTGGGCCATCTGTGGTCTTCTTCATCAGCTCCACTTTACCAAATGATGATTTCCGAGAGCAAATGCTGAAATTATTTTAAAAAATACCCAAATCGTTATAGCTTTGCCTATAAAATTTGAGGGTTTCCCTCGATTTCCATGGGATCCTCTCATCAGATTCCAATTTGATGATAATGGGACCACCTCGAGAGTATATCCTTTCAAACAAAAAAAGAATTTTGAAAATCGGTTCACAATTGGCGGAGTAATCGCGTAACAAAAACAAAAAAAAAAAAAAAAAAAAAACATACCGTCGAATTGAGAACCTCCTCCTTTTTGAAGTCGGTTAAAAAACATTCCCAAAATCAAGTTTTGTTTAACACGTTGACTGCCAGACAACATACACAATTGAAAATCAATAGATTTCATCGGTGATCGCGAACAATAGTTCGCGATCACCGGTGACCGCGGTGGCAGTCAAAGCTTTAAATGTACAGCTCACAGAATAAGCAAGCTGCAGCGGCAATATCATAACCAGCCAGATAATGTTCCCACTGCTGGGATACAGGCCGCCTCTCTTCGAAAGGGAGTGGGCTATAAATAAACCACGCGGGCCATTTTACCGTTTATCTCCGTTTATTTCCGGGCCAGCGGTAACCCTTTCGGACAATCCCGCTGATCCGGCAGGCTTCGGCCCTAAGGGGAGGCCCCGTAGGGCCGATTCCACGATGCTGACATATCTTTGAGGCGCGCGTGAAACACGTACGCGCCGTCCGGCACGGGCCTGGTCCTATGATAACGGCCAGCTATAATAACAGCCTCCACTTACGAGTCATGGTCATGAGGACGTGAGGCAGGCCTGTACTTTGTGAACTATTGCATCACAACTATTCTCAAAACGGTGAAGGAAAACATCGTGAGAACACCGGCATGTCCTTGAGCCAAATAATCTAAGACATGTAACATCTACCAACCCGCACTGGGCCCGCTTGGTAGATTACAGCCGCCCCCAGTCCCTCTCGAAGAGAGGAGGCCTGTGTCCCAGCAGTGGGAACATTATAGGCTGATTATACTATATTACTAACTTCGAAAGTCCCGTCAAAATCGGTCCAGCTGTTTCAGAGATTAACCGGAAGAAACAGACAGACAGACAAACACAAATGATTTTTGTTATAAGTAGCGTATATCTTTCATATAAACTTAGTACACTCTTCAATTTTATTTATTTGTATAGATGTATAGATACTATAAACTTTCAACACAATTGCCTTTTACATCATGCATCGTCCAAAGTTCTCCAAACTCGAAGTCTGCCTGAAACAATGACAGAACTCAAGTCTGTTTAACTTAAACTTAGTCTGTAAAGATTGCGCACAAACTTAAGAGACAATGAGGAATATGACGAACTAGATTTAAATAACTTGATGTTTGTGCCCAGACTTCGTTGTTTACTTTTCTCGGAGTTCGGAATTTCCTTTTCGAGGGCTTAATTATGTTGATAGGATAAAATAATAAGCGTGGGTTTTAAATAATATTCCCGAGTGATTTATAAGGAAGGTACAAAGAGGCTGCTAGGAATACAACGTTAATTTTAGTTTATGCGAAACCTGAATATAGTTTGTTCAGAATAAGTAACTTAATCGATTCCAATCATTTTTACCCCATGTTATATTTTGTCCCAAAAATATTTAAAAAGTTTAAAAGTTGGACACCGAGCGGCTCAAAGTGGGTTATCCAATCTCCGCGCCGAACGGTTAGGTACCTAGGTACTATTATCAATGAGCGCAAGACGGCGCGGCGCGAGTGGCGCGGGTGAGCATGTTTTTGTACGGACAAACAGGTAACTTAACAAGCTTATAACTTTGTGATTTTTCATGGTACAGTTTTGAAATTTTGTACATGGATTCTTTTTTTTCGCATAAACTAAAAATAATGTTGTATAAGGCCCCAACACGCGCGTCTCCTAATTCCATCCGTGCTTGGCCAGAGGCGGGCGCGGCGCGGTAGAACTACATTTGAGCGTACATTCTCAAATCACCAATGAGTAACCAGAATTTCACAGCACTAGTTTTTTAATGGCGATTGCACAATTCTTGTGTCTTATCATTATATTGACTGGGGAGACAAATACATTACCTACCTTATTTCAAACATATTAAATCACTAGCAGCGCACCGTGGTTTCACCCGCGTAAGTTTCGATCCCGTAAGAATATCGAGGTAAAAAGTATTTTATGTGTTAATCCAGGAAATGGTCTATCTACGTGCCAATTTTCATCCAAATATTTATAATGGTTTACGCGTGATTGAGTAACAAACATCCAAATATCTTCAAAATCTTTCACATATATAATATTAGTAGGATCGTAGGATTTTGAATTATTTTTTTACAAGTATCTAAGTAACGCCTTTATGACGAATTTTGTTAAGCGAATATACATATATTTCGTCAGTTAGCCGACAATCCGACATTGGTACTCATCCAGTCATATAGGAAGGAGGTAGTAAGTCAGAGTTAAATTGCTTAAGTCTAGATGGTAATAAACAATTAAAAACTTTAGTTCTTAATAATAAGAAAAACAAAACTTACTAAGCCCTTGAGACAGAATCATGTTTTGAAGATACACGTTTATCAGAGGGTGTAAAGTTACACCAAGAAAGTATTTTTCGAAACTCGACCTCAATTTAAACTTGTCAACGACGGGATGAAGTTTGTTTGGGAACAGCTGTAAATAAATAAACCTAGTTCAGACCTCGGTTTTCCAACTATAGCGGTCACAGGTAGTTGCACGCGTGGGAGGCAGTCTCCTCCTTCTGCGAAGCAGTCATGCTAGCGAAGGAGGTGGCGGGACGGCTCACGGAGAGAGCCTTCCGTCTCAGCCGCCGCGGGAGACGCACCGGGCGTCGGGAGCCGCGTGTCGACTCCCGGCCACCGTAGGCGCGGGCCTGCGGGCGAAGAGTAATGGGTAGCTCATCGTCTGATCAGCACCAAGCCCGTGCCGGACGGCGCGCGCGCCTCAAAGAGATGTCAGAATCGAGGAGGGGCCCCCTTAGGGCCGAAGCCTGCCGGGTCAGCGGGATTGTCCGAAAGGGTTACCGCTGGCCCGGAACATAAGGGGCTAAGGAAGGATCACGGGTGGGTTTTAGTCAGTAAAAGGCTGACACTCCCCTCCGCTCCACCCAGAGCGGGAGGGGTCATTTGATGATTATCGATCAGCAAAAAAAAAAAAAAAAAACGGTAGTTGCACACGTTACTTGGCCGACGTGGAAATTCCTAAATGGCTTCGAACCCAAGTCTGCTGGACCAAAGACAATCTCCACAAATGGGGGTTCACAGACGGCTCAGATCTCAAGTAGGTATGCGGCCCTCCCAACATACAATAGACCACCTTCCATCCTGCGACGTATGCACTGTCATCTGTGCACTTGATGATCTTGTCATAAGACTGCGTCAGTGAGCGGAGTTCGCACAGCTGAATTATGCGCCAAAAGCGTTTAAACTTTTTACCATCGATATGCAAAGATATGCTATATAGTGCAAGGCAACAGTCTTTGCAACAGTCTTTACAACTGTGCTGTGTCAGGTATTATTCGAATAAGATTTCTGTGCGAAATTTGGGAGAGAAAAGTGTTATGTATATGGGTAACTTTACCTATTTAGTTAATAAACAGGCTGCGTTGAGCTGCCTTATTTCATGGACGTGTCCCGTATTTATCATATATTATGATATGTAAGAAGAAGAAGAAAGTAGTTGCACTAACCCAGCAGTCTAGATAATAATTACAAAACACCAGGAGTAATTGACATAGCTTGCAGAGTAAGCTAACTGAAGTGGCACTGGGCTGGCCATGTTTGTCGATGGACTGATGGCCGGTGAAGCAGACGAGTCCTAGATTGGAGACCGCGTATCGGCAAGCGTAGTGTGAGACGCACACCAGCTAGATAGACCGACGACCTTAAAAGATGACTGGTACATGCTGGATGCGGAGGTGGAGGACAGGGTGTTGTGGCAGAAGAGGCCTGTGTCCAGCAGTGGACTGCGATAGGCTGAGCTGATTGAATGCCAAGAAAAAGGACTGCCGGTCGATTCTGTAAAAATCTCACCGTGAAAACTTAGGTGAAGTGAGTTTGTTTTTGCTAGGAATTGACACTATTGACAGCTCACTCCACGCTCACTTCACCTAAGTTTTCACGGTGAGATTTTTACAGAATAGCACCGCGGTTATATTTATTTTAGGGTTTAGTCGGGGCACGGATATTATCTATGAGTCGGGGTTATCACAAATGTCAAGTTTCTAAACAAAACTGTTCCCCGAGTGCAAACGCAGTCAGATCTCCTAACTGAGTTATTTTTGATAGGTATTTTAGTTAAATTTTTACATGACATATTTTAGTGTTTTGGGCAGTCGCGCTTTATAATGTTTTTGTTCATTTTTTATGAAGAGATGTATGATCTTGCGGATTGACCATCTCATTGGTCTCACATTTAACCTCAATAGTCTGGTAGTGTTACAAACGCGACTGCAGAGCTCGGGTCTTGGATTCAATCTTCGAACCGGGTAAATTGTAATTTAGTTTTTCCTGTTTAAATAATTCTCAGTTACAGCTCGAGGTCCTGTAATGAACTCAACTTATGGTGCTTATATAAAGAAGTGGGTTTTCGGGCCCGACTTCCGGAACTGATCTCTGGAGCTTGATCTTCGGAAGGAAACGGTTACATGTTTTTACCTGTTTCTTTATCTGTGAGCGCATATTTCACCCGCATCGATCCGTGCCGACTTGTCTTTATCAGGAACCGGCTTCTTTTTGCAAACATCTTTAAACATGCGGCAGACAGTAATTCTGCACCTTCTCTTTCTGAAACAGACGTGACGATTTAGATTTACGTTTATGGTTATAATATTCAGGGGCCCGTGGCTAAATAATAACAGCCGCACAGGTCGATCGATCAGGTTAAGCTACACTTGCCGCGGTTATTCTGTAGATGGGTGACCATCTTTACATACCGTGACCCCTCCGTGCCTCGGAAAGCACGTTAAGCCGTTGGTCCTGGTTGTCATTCGTGGATCTTTGACAGTCGTTACAGGTAGTCAGAAGCCCGACAGTCTGACAACCAGTCTTACCAAGGGGTATCGTATTACCCAGTAACTGGGGTCAGGAGGTCAGATAGGCAGTCGCTCCATGTGAAAATACCGATATTCAGCTGCATCCGGTTAGCCAGGAAGCCGACCCCAACTTACAACGCAACCCTCATCATCTTCGACAGTTATAAGATCAAATCGAACTTCAGAACTTTATAACAATCCCGTGGGTAGGTAATAATACCACACAAAACTTCACTCCACATCACTAGGAGCTCATAAAATATCAACTGACGTTTATAAGGTCCAAAATATGGGTGAAGTAAGTCCTTTTTAAGTAGCGGGCGCCCTTAGTGCTACTTACTAACTGTTACTGAAGTTATAGGTAAAAGTTATGTGACAGAGAACTATGTAGGTAATGGTGCGTACATACTGGTGAAACGTAACATTAAATGTAACATTCTGCCTTTCATTGCATGTTCGCTGCAAGCGTGGACGCGGAACGCGCTCCTACCGCGCATTCATAACGAACGAACCTCCCGCGCGCGTCTGTTTCTGCCATTCCACCGCGAACATTCATTGACAACTTTGCGATTTCAGACCACGCATCTTGATTAAGATTCTTTTATGATAGGTTTCATTTTGCGGGTTCCACAAAACTTCACGAACTCTGTACGCATCTATCAAGCAGAGTGCTTTTTCTTCACTCCACGCTACTCCTCTTGTCTCTCCATGTTCGTTGCGTGCACGTGCATTCCAAACGACCGTCCACGCTGCTGCCCCGCGCACACTGCGCGCCTCTTTATGTTTGTTCGAAAAACCGTCAAATCACGGATCGCTCCGGGCCTCATTTACGGAGACGCGGGGCGTCTCGCGTCGCGTGTGGCGTTGCGTCTCGCGGCGCGTCGGACGTTTTTTCTGTTTACGGTGGGGCGGCGCGTGAAGCGGCACGCATCATCGCACGCGTAAGCACAAACTTATAGCAATATACGACCATGTTCATAGAGAAGCGAGACGGGAAGCGTGGCGGTGCCCGCCGCGGCGCCCGCGGCGAATCCTCTAGCGTGTAGCGAAGCACGCGGCGGGCATCGCGGCGGCGCACGCTCGCCTCGATCAAAATAAGACCTAAATAAGACTAAATAAGATCTAAATAAGACTGACAGAAGATTCCGCCTCGGACATAGCTTCATCGAGAATTGCCGCTGCGTGCGCCGCCGCGATAAACGCCGCGTGGGACGCGTCGGTGCCATCCGCGGGCTCGGCCGCAAAAAACGCCCTAATTCAAACCAACGCGTCTAAAATCGCTTCTCCGTAAACGCACTCATACAACGCCATATATTTGAATTCAGTGCGGGCCGCGCCGCTCAACGCAACGCGCGACGCCCCGCGTCTCCGTAAATGAGGCCTTAATGCTCGTAGCGTGCGCATGGGATGCGCAATTCGCGCGCGCAAGACGTCCAAACTAGAGAAATTGTTACAAAGTGATAAATTGCAGCAATGTGTACGGCAAATTCTTTCATTGCATGATACATTTCATGTTACGTTTCATCAGTCTGTACGCACCATAATGGGGTTTCTTTGTATTTATATCTTTTTATTTCGTTTAATAATTCAGGGACAAAACAAAATATGATATACTAGCGGTCCCCCGCGGCTCCGCCTGCGTGGATGTCGATTACCGCTACAAAAAGCCTAAGTTTGATCCCATGTGTTCAACTACCCAAAAGTAAATTCAGCATTTTAGCCGACAAACAGGAGAAATAGTATTATATTGATTTCGCCATAACTTTCAAACCAAACGTCCAATTTTAATGAATTACAGACTGAATATTATCTACGTAAACAGTACTTTGTGACAAAATAGTTTATTTTGATAAGGAGTAATGATATGTGTAAAATAAATGCGTTTAAATGAAGACCTAAAAAAATTCAAGAATTTTAAATAAAAAAATGCTTGTTGTGCTTAACTCGAAATAGATAGGTAAAGTGTGTCGCGGACTTTTTTATAGATATTTTTAAGGTATTTAATTAATTAGGACATTTTATGGTTCTGTCTTTTATAGTTTAGGCGGCGTACGCTAAATAAGGAACTTTTTTGGATGATTTTTTACACCTTGGGTCCGAAAAACCCAAATATCTTACGAACCCCTATTTTTTCTAAAATAAAATATAGCCTATGTTACTCGCAGATAATGTAGCTATCTAATGGTGAAAGAATTTTAAAAATCGGTCTAGTAGTTTTTGAGTTTATCCATTACGAACAAACAAACAAACAAAAATAAAAAAAAAATCCTCTTTATAATATTATTAGTGTAGATAGTGTAGCCTAGCCGACTCTGCGAATTTCATACCGCCTCAGAGTCAATGAATGTTGTGTTAACTTATTCATCAGAAAAGCCGCTCCATACAAAATGTATGAGAAACAAAAATGTTCATCATTATTTCTTTCGTGATTTTGTTCCATGTTTTAATAGTTATTCTGCTATTCGGAGCGGAGACAAATCCAACAAACCAAAGACCACAAAAATCGGTCCCGTGGTTCTTCAGTTAGAAATGGTGTAACTAACCCGACTTTCTTTTATATAAATACTAACTGACCCGGCAAACGTTGTTTTGCCATATAAATTATTTCTAGCTGCCCGGCGCTACTTCGTTGACGTGGTGTCCTAACCCTTACCCTACCCTACCCCTACCCTACCCCTACCCTACCCCTGCCCCTACCCCTACCCTACCCCTACCCTACCCCTACCCTACTCCTACACTACTCCTACCCTACCCCTACCCTACTCCTACCCTACTCCTACCCTACTCCTACCCTACTCCTACCCTACTTCTACCCTCCTCCTAACTAACTACTCCTACCCTACTCCTATCGTCAATGCAGCCAGGAATCACTGACTGCTGCATTTAAGGCTCCTTTTTCTGCCATACTTCCTGGTTCCGTACGTCCCTCGTCCAGGAGTTTCCCTTTACGACTTTGACGATGAGAGATGAGATTTATTCAAGACTAGCTTCTGGCCGCGACTTCGTCGGCGTGAAATTTCACCCTCCCCCCATTCACCCTCTTAGGGGTGAAATATTGAAAATCCTTTTTTAGTGGATACCTACTCTTCAAATTGCATGTCTCTAGGTTTAGCAGTTTTTTTTTTTTACTTTTTTTTTAAATGAAACCTACTTACATAGCTATAATTTCATTGCTCATTCAATCGCGAATGATTATTTGAATGACAGATATGATGGAACGTAGAAATTAATGACTGACTGACAGGAAGAGAGATGTCAGTGTGTTGCCATGGTGTGCATGTCATTGTGTTATTGGAGGTTAGAAACTATTGTGATAAATAAAATACTTGAAGATAAAAAGGAGACGATATTCGTGAAATTATAAGCTTTGAATGTTGTTTCTTTATTTACAGGTAAAGTAATAATTTGTGAATATGTAGGTACCTACTTACTTTATAAAAACAACAACCATTTGTAATACAATAAAAATCTTTATTTACAGAAACGCAATTGAGTTTATTTACGGATTTTGGTTACCTTAAATAAGATATCTTATATATATATATAGATTTTTACATAATTATCATTACATCACCCACAGCGTTAGGCAGAGATGTATCTTTTTGTAGTAAAGCCCCTTTTTATATGGCGGTCAAATGTAATAGAAGGCGAGTCTATTGCCATAAACCGGGCATCATAACAAACTCCGAGCTGCTACTTATGTCGGGCCGTTGAATCTATGCTAGTTGCGCAGTAAACTCCGCTTGCGAGATGCAGGATTTTGCGTGACATTAGTATGATGCGTTGTTTGCATGTGGCGTTATAGATACCGCTACATCACTCGCCCAGGAGACCGGACGTCGATAGTGGGCTAAGTTTTGCATCTTGCGATGCTTGCCAGGCAAGCTGAGGTGCCAGTGCGTCGGAACCGGTTGCCGCATAGTTCTCGGTGAGTCGGAACTGTGGGGGTGGCACTGCGTTATGCTCCAGTGCGTCGGATGTGGTACAGCGCCGGGTTGAGGCTGACTGCTGGCGTCGACCAGGAGAGGAATTAAGAGCTCTTCTTGGTGGCCGGCCGAAAGTGCAGTGCACGAAGGCTGCGCTGACGTTCATGTTCGGGGTCACCAGTATAGAGTTATGAGGAACAGGGTGTAAAGTTCACTCATACTCCATAGAAAAGGGAAAATCCTTCGACCAGACGGATGTTGTGTCTGGCGGGCCACTGCCCAATGATTCATGTCGGGCCGTTGTATCTATGCTAGTTGCGCGGTAAACTTTACTTGCGAGATGCAGGATTTTGCGTTACGTCAGCATGACGCGTTAGTTGATTGTGGCGTTATAGATATACACTATCAATCTTAATCTGAATCATTTTTAAGGATATTGCTAATCCGTTGCTTCATATGTTTGAAAATTTCGTCTATTCAACAACGTAAATAACGTTGTCGAACTGTCAAAATGAAAGCCATTGCTACTGGTAGTGGGTTACGCAAGTACCCCGCAAATGTCGTGCTAGGGACCACTTGACTAACGAGCAATATCTCATAGCAACAGACTGAGGACCATCTTACTTCCCTTTACCAAATTACGTCCAAATAACTGTTTGATTTAATTTGTGTGGAAGCATCATCAGCCTAGAACATTCCTCCTCTGGACACAGACCTCTCCAATCGCCCAATTTACTTGGCTTTACCAAATTACGTTCAAATTCTGTTTGATTTGATTGGAAGCAATTATGTTCTACTAACAGATTAGGAAGCCCGATTGGTGATTGCTCTAATTATAGGCAAGATGTATCTACTGTTACGCTGTCCTGATTGGTCAATTTGGGTTACTATTTGGGGGCCTAAAAAGGCCACTTTGGTAGAATCTTAAAAGGATAACATTGTGAATCATAATATGTCGAAGACAGTCCGAGTTTTTCTTTTTTTCGCTGCACTACGTAAGTATAATCAAAGAGATTGGGATTGGATTGATTGGTATTTTAGCACAGACAAAAAAAATTACTGAAAAATCCTTCCTGGGATTTGATACGATTAACTTAACAGTTAACTGTTCATTATGTTATCCTTTTATGATTCTGCCAAAATTGCCTTTTTAGGCCCCCTGGAAGGCTTTTATGTTCTGTTAACGTTTTTATTTATGCTTGAATAGTTTTTATTAGCTGACTTAGGACAAATAATTTATCTTAGTGTTATGTGATTCATTATGATAATTGTGATGTAATGAATGCTCACCCATCAACGGGCTGACCTTGGCAAGAGTAGCTTAACATTCGAAAAAAAAAACAGCTGTTTCGTAGAAATGTGCAATACCGACGCGGTAAAAATGTATGGAGCAGCATTTTGTTTTAATAAGCAACGAAAAATTTTTACAGTTTAGAATCATGTACAGTCACGAGCATAGATAAGAATGTATACACTTGGTTTTATTTAAAGGCTACTTTCTCCATTATTTTTGAATGAAATTTATGTTATTACGAACATAATATTTTCGAACCTAACATATTCGTTATTTCGTGAAAAAGTCGCAATTGAAAGTTGCCAAGTATTGACATATTAGTGCTCGTGACTGTACTGACTGATGTACTGAACCCATAGTAACAGGTTGATCATCGATGTCTCTGCCACTCCATATATCCGATTGAATATAACCTAATCTGCGTCCGCAATTTATTTACCACTAAATGTAAACAAATATGAATTAATGGAAAAATAACTTTAATTCCTACACAATAAAGTTCAGTTTACGCTACAACCTCAAACATTTTTATAACTTTTTCAATAGTGTAACTAGTCACTCTGAAGTCAACTTAATTATCATTGAAATAAAGTTAATATTTGTTTAACTTGAAATGGCAGGGGTGTGCAACACTGCGCACTGTTACTTTACTATTTTTGGTTTTACCTAAGAATTTAAGCCTAAACAATAGAAAATACGGCAATTCAGTCCCATCTGGTTTAAATGAAGGTCAACTACGCCATACCCGGGAAAAGGGAAGGTAGATAAAGAGGATTACTACCTCCAATTTCTTTTCACAAAAACACCCATACAATAAAACTATCACATAAAAGTGAATGGCTCCCTTTAACATGAGGCCTTTCCCGATGCATAGAATAGGTAATAAAACCGTGTAGATGTGAAACTCATGTGTTTATTTTTGTAGGTACGGTCACCTGCAAAAGTGCATGGATACCCTAATGACTATTTTCCTGTGAACGTTTGAGTTCAAGTTTTCTAAAATAAAATAGATGGCGTTGGTTTCTTTATAACTGTGACTAATTTACGAAAAGTAAGTAAGCAGTTGGGAAGAAACGTAAAAAAAACGTAAAAAAAAAAAAAAAAAAAAAAAAAAAAAAAAAAAAAAAAAAAAAAAAAGTAAACGTAACGTATTGAGAAAGGAGTTACACAGCTAATATATTTATCTAACTATTACATTATATTTGCTAGCATATGAAAAAAAAAATCTCGCTTCACACGATTATATTTCTGAACTATCCATGCACTTTTGCAGCCCTACTGTATAGTTATCAGAGGGGCAATTCTCGTAATTTTAAGAACGTTCACAGTCTAATCTCAGTCTCAAACTGTCAAACAAAATATATGTATACTTTATTGTACACCATATAATACATAACAAAAAAAAATACGATTATTAATACAAAACATACAATGGGTGGCCTTATCGCTTCCTGTAATCTCTTCAAGGCAACCTTGGAATGGACAGTGATTGCGTGGATATAAAAAAATGGGGTTGTCAGTGGTTCAAAATAACAGACTATATATAATAAATACATAGATATATATAATACTGTATAATAGATACATAAATAAATACATACTAAATATACATATAAACAACTAAAATAAATGACTATAGATTATTGCAGCTACGAAAACAAGATCACAACAACAAGTAATGTTCCTTCACGAGCCTTTTCATCATTTCAGCCGAAAGACGTCCACTGCTGGACATAGGCCTCCCCCAATTTTTGGGGGGGTTGCCATAATTGCCACGCTCGGCAGGCGGGTTGGCGATCGCAGTATGGTATGATGGTGTAATGCATAGAGAACGCTGCTGCCCATTCTCCGGTCTCCCTTAGTCGCCTTTTACGACACCCACGGGAAGTACGAGCCTCTTTAATATAGCTAACGATTGCGCGCGTTTTATATGTATACCTCTAATTTCCCTACAATTCTGACAAGTTTTTAACATTGATTGTCGTTGAGATGGCGTCTAGATTTTGGGTGTTTTTAATTACGAGAATTGGCCTGTTGGTTTCATGATTCATCCATTAATATACTTTTTAAACATACTGTAATTTTAAACATACACAATTAAAATATTTAATTAAATTTCTAGCTGTGTGACCGTTTTTGAAAAGACTAACTTTTGCTCAACAATATTTATTTATTTATTTCAGGTGACGCAGGCCCATAGATAAATACCTAATGATACATATTTTTATTATAATAAAATAGAACTTCACTTCACTAGCTAATGTAGCTAATAAACAGCTATGTTTTGGAATTGGCAACTGCAGTCATTATAATAAAAGTAGGTAGGACTTTACAGAGCGTCGTGTCTGTAGCTATTATAAAGAACCCTTTTCTTGCCAATACTTTTTAATCACACGACTGCACTCTTTCACAATCCAACAAGAACTGGCTCTTCTCTAAATTTTACCATTTAAAATGACATTGAAAAATATTGTTGAGCAAAAGATTTAGGAGGAGACACAGGATAAAATCTGAGGGAAGGCATGTCTTTTAAATAAAAAATCGAAGACATTTGTCACACTCAACCAACCCACATTCAAAATCATACTCAAAGCATTTTTTTTTTTTTTTTTGTTCTTTTGAATTGTCAAAATTAAATAGTCTGTCAGTTATTCAGAAAGTTGAAGCTAGTTGCCCTTTCCAAAACGTAGATCTCTATGGAGAAGAACGGGCAAGAAACTCCATGGACACTCTTTTAAATCAAGATATTACAAAATCCTGGGTACATTATTCTTATTGCTTCTTTAAGTGAGAACAATGTAAAAAAAAAGACACAATTGAAGAAACAGTTCTGGGTCCACAGGGCCCACACCCTCCAATGGAAATGACATCAAAATCGATTTGAATATGGAATACCGAAAGCGTTTCACCAAAGAGTTGCCCTTCTGCGATTCTTATTCTATGCCAAATGCCTTTCGAAGAAATTAACTTCACTAGTCATTATTAAGATATCTCGTTAACCGAGAGAAAATTAGTTCCCATATAATATCTTATAATAGTTAGTAGAGCATTAGGTAAGTAATAACTTATGCAGGTAGTTATTATGTATGAGAACATATTGCTTTCAGTGTTTGCTTTTGTTATAGATAGAATGGGAGGATAGTTTTGAGTATTTGTATAGAGCGACAATACCTTATGCATTTTAGGTTTTAGTGAATATTATCACAAGTAATAGAGGCAGGGTACCAAGGTAACCGACATAGCCCGAAGAATTGCCAAACTTAAGTGGCAGTGGGCAATATTGCTCGCAGAACAGATGGCCGATGGGGCCGAAAGGTTCTGGAGTGGCGGCCGCGTGCCGGAAGATGTAGCGTTGGAAGGCCTCCCACAAGGTGGTTTGACGACCTTGTGAAGGCCGCAGGAACCCGTTGGATGTGAGAAGCACAGAACCGGTCGAAGTGGAGGTGCTTGGGGGAGGCCTATGTCTAGCAGTGAACGTCTTTCGGCTGAAATGATGACGATGATGAATAGAAGCAGGAGTAGCAGGGCTAAGTAGAACCTCCGAAAGAGTGTTCTTAAAATGAACATGGACAGCACGAAGGTCTTGTCAAATGCTCATGTAACACCCACTCTCATGAAGATCGGTGAAGATGCGGACGAATATGTTTACCTAGAACAAACTGTCCCATTAGATAGGTCCAACTTCAAGAATGAGGTCAATCGGCGAATTTGACTCGGCTGGGTAGCGTTCGGGAAGCTACGCAATATCTGTGTGTAACTATTCATCTGATATAATACGTAAGGGGGTTAAACTCTACACCCAAGGTTAACATAGTTTCACATTAAAATCAATTATTTATTAATCACCTAGTATTGGATTGAGGTTTTTACTTTTTTTCTTCCTTCGCACGTTATCTCTTAATACATCTGACATTGGCAGAATTTTCGACGTCATCACCATTGTTATAGATAATAATTGAATAAAATAGAACATTGATAGACTTTTTATTCCAAATGCGTTCACCCAGTGCTCCCAATATTAATAACTAGCTGCTCCCCGCGGTTTCACCCACGTAAATGTCGATTCCGTGGGAATATCGGGATAAAAAGTAGCCTATATGATAATCGAGGGTGCCAGCTACCTCTATACAAAATTGTATATGGGGATACATAGTACTAGTATTGAGGTATGAGGAACAGAGTGTAAAGTTCACTCATCCTTCATAGAAAAGGGAGGATCCTCCGACCAGACAGGTGTTGTGTCTGGCGGGCAACTGCCCTTATGTCAGGCCGTTGTGTCGATGCTAGTTGCGCGGTAAACTTTGCTTGCGAGATGCAGGATTTTGCATGACGTCAGTATGACGCGTTGTTCTCATGTGGCGTTGTAGATACCGCTACACTAGAAATGTTTTTAGTACTATTTACTACACTCTATGTGCTAACTCTGGAGTCTGTGTGGTGCCGGACTTAAAGAATAGCACCACCCCATACTTCCCGTGGGTATCGTAAAAGGCGACTAAGGGGCGTACCGGAGAATGGGCAGCAGCGTTCTCTATGCATTCCACCACCATACCATACTGCGATCGCCAACCCGCCTGCCAAGCGTGGCGATTATGGCAACCCCCTCCCAAAATTGGGGGAGGCCTATGTCCAGCAGTGGACGTCCTTCGGCTGAAAAAAAAGATGATGAATGATGTACTAACTCTGTGCTATGTAGCAACAAAATAAAAACAATTGACAACAACAAACCAAATAAACCAGGTACTAGTAAAACACTAGAACGCCAACACATATATCACCAGGTAACAAACAGAATCTGCAAAAAAAGATTCAATGTACCCGCTTCGTTACTATATTTTAAATACGACATGGTCGAAATAAAACACTAGCTTTTTACATTTACTCGCAATGAACCGGACGGCTGTATACAGTTTACACTGCAATAAATGGGTAGTGTGTGGGATATACATAGAAAATAGTCCCGTTTAAGAGCGTGTTGAAGTAAACAGTTTATATTGCTGAAGACTTTGTATGTTTGAACGCGCAAATCTCTGGAACTCCTAGTTGGATTTGAGAAACTCTTTTTGCAGTTGATAGTCCAATCTAAAATATATAAAACTCAAAGGTGACTGACTGACTGACATAGTGATTTATCAACGCACAGCCCAAACCACTGGAGCGATCGGGCTTAAATTTGGCATGCATATAGCTACTATGACGTAGGCATCCCCTAAGAAAGGATTTTAATAAATTCAACCCCTATGGGGATAAAATAAGGGATGATGGAGGATGTAAATGTATTAGTTTTTTTTTAATAATACTTAACGCGAGCGAAGCCGCAGGCAAAAGCTAGTTCTTAATAAAGGCTACAGGCTAAGGCTCGTTTAACGCTATGACCCTTAGGAGCCGAGCAGAAAGAAAAAAGTACTTACAAAAGATGATGAGAGAGAAAATTAAGTGATGAGAGAAGAAAATTAAGACAGAGACAGGTGATGTGACCCGACGCGGTGGGATGGGAACAAGAAATTTCACGCGGACAAAGTTGTGTTTGAAGTGTGAAAAAGTGTGTCTGTGTTTTTGCTTCCACGCTGAAACGGCTTAATTTGTTAAAGTGCATTTTGTAATTTTTTTATTTAACTGAAGAGCGTTACGCCGCAAGGCATTTTATATACAAACTTTCAAGCCCTTATTTTTCGAAATGAATGAACCGATTTTAATGAAACTTCATACGCCTATTTAAGCAGGGTATAAAGGTCTAAAAAGTTAGTAGATAACATTTTCGAAATGTCTGATTTAAAAAAAAAATAACTGGAAATCTCTGTTTCTATGGAAAATTTAAAATCGATCTGATTTGGCTGTAACACTATTTTTTCGAAAATATTCTTTACTAACTTTTTAGACCTTTGTATCCTGCTTATGAGGATGAAGTTTCATTAAATTCGGTTCATTAGATCTCTATGGAGAAAAACGGGCAAGAAACTCCATGGACACCACAGATATAGATATACCTAGATAACGCAAGTATCACGAACTGTATGAAACCCAAGCGTGCCATTTTTTGACTACCTACTATGACGTCACAAGCTCGCGCTCTCGCTCACACTTACCCAGCCAGCAGTACAAAGGACTGAACGCGAAAGGGGCGGCTTACGATTTGTAATCATAAGTTGGTGCAACTTTTGGCACGCGAAGTAGTTACTCTTGCGTTATCTAGGTATATCTATATCTGTGATGGACACTCATTTAAATTAAGATATTAAAAAATCCTGGCTATATTATTCTTGTTGCTTCTATAATATGTGAGAACAATGTAAAAAAAAGAAAATACACAAATGAAGAAACAATTCAAAATAATATAAGATTAAAAATAAACCTTGCCAGTTAAGAGATGACCAGTCTCAAACGACGGCGCCCGCTCACGAACATGACGCGTGGATCAGCACAAGTCAAGATCAAGTTTTCATAGTAACTCCGTAAGACATGATCTCCAACAAAGCTCAGATCAACGATAGGTCACTTGGGAGTGATCTGTATAATTTACACCTAATAATAGACCCTCTGAGGTAAAAGTTTGAAAGTTGGGTGCGAAAATAATGTTAGAACTAACATCGTTCGTCTTAGCGGCAAGTGATAAAGGGGCCGACTTTCAGGGCAAATAAAAAAGGTTGTAGTTAAAAATCAATCTTGTAGAATAATATTAATATGTACATAAGAGGAAGTTTGAAAGTGGCAACGGTAACTGAAAAGTTGCGAGGGAATCGGTTGTCATGGTATATGGGCATGTGTTACGAAGAAATGAGGAAAATGTCGTGAGGAGAGTTTTGAGTATGGATATCGATGGCTATAAGAGTAGGGGAAGACCAAAGAAACGATGGATGGAATGTGTGAATGATGATATGGTTAGAAAGGGAGTGACTACCGAGATGACGACTAATAGAGAAGTATGGAAGAAAAAGACGTTGCGCCGACCACAAATAAATTGGGATAAGGGCAGGAGAATGATGATGAATATTAATATGTACATTTATATGAAAAAATAAGCAAAAAAAAAATCATAGGGCATCAAAAAATTCGTCCGCATCGCTGTCAACAGGAACAGTGCCCAAAAGGCTGGCAGCATTGTCACGTTGTATGGCGATGCTAATTCTTTGGCCAAGGATTGGGCCAGCCCCTTGGTCACGTGAAGAGTCGACTAACCGCTTGGCGATATCTCGAAAAATAAAAAATAAAACTGGCCAAGTGCGAGTCGGACTCGCACACGAAGGGTTCCGTACCACAAGGCAAAAACGCCGATAAAAACATGTTTGTTGTATGGGAGCCCCTTAAATATTTATTTTATTTTAATTTTATTATTTATTATTAAAGTAAATATACAATTAAGTATTTTGTGAATATTTCAAGTGCCTAGGTACCTGTTAGGTACCTATAATATTGATATCGAGCAAAAAAGGCAAAAAATGACGTTTTTGTATGGAAGCCCCCCTTAAATATTTATTTTATTTTAATTTTATTATTTATTATTAAAGTAAACTGAGTATGTTGTGAATATTTCAAGTGCTTACCTGTTGCCATTTTTGATATCGAGCAAAAAGGGCAAAAAAATCGCGTTTGTTGTATGGAAGCCCCCTTAAATATTTATTTTATTTTGTGTTTAGTAGTTGCTGTTATAGCGGCAACAGAAATACATAATTTGTGAAAATTTCAACTGTCTAGCTGTCGCGGTTCTTGAGATACAGGCTGGTGACAGTCAGACGGACAGACGGACAGACAGCGAAGTCTTAGTAATAGGGTCCCGTTTTCACCCTTTGGGTACGGAACCCTAAAAAGATAAAAAATATAAACAATATAATTATTTTAAAAATTAGCATAGAATATGTAAATATTGTCATGTTATGGATTTGAAATAAATATATTTGTTCAATTTTATTGATCTGTGAGGTTAAGCAATATAAGTTGGTACTAACAGTCACCATCATCGTCTGTCTAGCCTTTCCCAACCATGTTAGGTCGGCTTCCAGTCTAACCGGATGCAGCTGAATACCAGTATTTTACATGGAGCGACTGCCTATCTGACTTCCACAACCTAGTTACTGGGTAATACGAAACCCCTTGGTAAGGCTGCCAGTCCACGGGAGCGGAGCGAGGCTGCGGAGCATCCCGCACTGAAAGAAAAGAAAGAGAATACATTTATTTAGCACTGACCAAAAGACACACAATACACCAGCACGCGTAGCATGAGCACCGGTGTGTCGACAGAAGTGTAGATACGTTTTTATACGTTTTTTTTTTCTTTTTGAATCTTCATTTTTACTGATTATTAAGTCACATTATAAGGAGGGGTCCGTGGCTAAATAATAACAGCCGCACAAGTTGATCGATCAGGTTAAGCTACGCTTGCCGCGGTTGGTCCGTGGATGGGTGACCATCTTTACATACCGAGACCCCTCCGTGCCTCGAAAAGCACGTTAAGCCATTGGTCCCGGCTGTCATTCGTGGAGCTTTGACTGTGGAATTTTGGGAATTTCGTTGTTTTACGTGGGATTTTGTAGATAACCGTATATACTCTGTGGCCGTCGAGTAGAAAGTTTTCTACTGTCTTTAGCGATTACAAAATCTCTTCACTATCTTAGACAACTGACAGTTGTCAGTGTGATTTTGACGTTCGGGATATAAAACTTTCTTCTGAAATAGTCTACTTAGAAAAGGACCTAGACCAAGGAACTTATAGGTAAAGCTGGAAACCACACTTCGTTCATATGTTTGAGGGCAAGATTCGTGACCCCAAGTAACCTTTGAAAAGTCTGCGTTTCCTATCTGTCTCTTTCTAGGTCTCCCCAGAAGTATGCCAGTGCAAAAAACCAAACTCCCACTTAGGCCACAGTAATTAATTTGACGAACGGCACAAACATACTAGAATTGAAAATTATTTATCCAAGATCTTAATTTAAAAGTATCTTGATGTTTTAATAAAAAAGTTTATACTCATAGACTATTAAAACGAGTTTTGGGTAAACAAATTAATAAGAAGTGTTTACCATAAATCATGCAATATCTAAAATCGCAAATGGCAACACTAATCGAATGTGTCAAATCATTGACGCTAAATGTCTCTTCTTAGTCTGTGGTAAATGTTTTGGCTTCACTTCGCAACTTTAACAATAAAAATATCAGGCTAATAACAATAAAGGGTTGGGTCTTATATCGAGTCGCCTGAATCTGAGTTAAGTGTAGATATGGGAGGGTTTAGGGGGTTCGTACTAAGCGATAAAATGTATTTTTTGCTGCCGGAGACGCGCCAAAATATTTTAATTATTATTTTAAAAATCTTGGGAAATCTTACAAATGCATAAGAAGGAACGTAATTTTGATACATTTCGTAGCGATTTCGATACTGCGTTTATCGAAATGCGTGAAAAGAAACCATTTTCCCCGCGTTCCGAATTGAGTCAAAAGCGATTATATCGCGAATCCAACCAAATTTATAAGGACTATTGAGTACTATTGTGACGTTGCGCGTTGGTCGGATTCGCGATATAATCGCTTTTGACGCAATTCGGAAAGCGGGGTTTGTTTACATTGACAAATAGGTACTTTTGTTTGGCGTTCGTTTTGTCATTCCGTTGGTCTCCAGTTTACGTGAATTTTATATTTTGCTATAATTATTAGCTCCCCGTACCCTAATGAGTGACAGATCGTAACCAAAGCACACAGACTTGTGTTGGTTAGGTTAAGTTAGATAGCGCGAACCGTGTGAGCGAAGCGAGTTGTGTAGGTTAGGTTAGGTTAGAACAGTGACCACTTAGCGCGAGCCGAGCGAGCGCAGCGAGCGTGCCGCGGCAGCGGCCGGCGAAGCGCCAGAAAGTAACTACCTCCCCGTACCCTAATGAGTGACAGATCCTACCCAGAGCACACAGACTTGTGTTGGTTAGGTTAGAAGGTTTTGTTCAAAGTGGAATAATACAAAAACTACGCATCTCCGGCAGGGCAGGAGTGGGGGGGTGAAACAGGGCGCCCCCCCAACCCCCCTCCACCCCTCCCATCTTCGTACGGAGGCGACTTGATATAAGACTTTAACCACAATAAAAACAGCAAAATGGTTTTAAAATGTATTGTGCGCGATTGCAGAAATGAGTGGTATCCGGTGTGATGTAATTTTTCACAAGTATTTACGATATCTCATTGTCAAATGTTGAAAACATTTTATTGAACAATTTTCAGTTTTCTTACATTATTTCTTCATAATTAATTGTCGATTCTTAACAGTTGTATGTTAAACATTTGTCTCCTCGTTTACTTAGTAGTAGGAATAATTGGCTTTAACACTCATTTTGACTCATTTTGTGCAAAATTGTGGCTATTTCGAAAGAGACGTATGGATAAACAACAATTTCAAGGTAATTTTTTTTCCCCTCAATTTCTAATTTAAAGTGTGGTTTCCAGCTTTACCTATAAGTTCCTTGACCTAGACAAAGATCGTTAGAAACGAAAGACAAAATGACAGATTGTAGAAAGATTTCTAGGCGGTATGTCAAAAATGAAGAAAAGAAATGTCACTTTGTATAGAAAGCAATGTGTCTATTCTTGGTAGAGATAGAAGTGTTCATGCTACGCGTGCAGATAGTCAGATAAAAAACAAAAATAAAGATAAAAATAAAAAGCATAAATCACTGGGCCCGTGTGGTGGATTATGGCACACTCCCTCTCATAGAGAGGAGGCCTATGTTCCAGCAGGGGCACATTATAGGCTAATTATGATGACCTGTCGTTTTGTTTAATATGCCCAGCCTCACCTGGTCAATTGAGTAACACACTTTAAATGACAATCTGAATCATTGTGCAGGAGCAACGACTAAAGTTAATTTATTTAAATAATCAAGATATCTATAATATAAAAATGAATCGCTGAATGTGTGTCATTGCGTTAGTTACTTTGGTGTACAGACAAAGTTTTCGAACATATGAAGCATTGCATTAGAAATATCCTGCAAAAGACATTAATGACATCATCCGACGAGCTCTTGTCACCGTCGGCGTTCCAGCTGTATTAGAACCCAATGGCTTGGCACGCGACGATGTCAAGAGACCGGACGGTATGTCTTTACTTCCATGGAAGGTGGGTAGGCCTTTAGTGTGGGACGCCATTTAACATGTCCGAGTGAACATGTGTCGATACTCTTGCGCCATCCCATTTTCCTGGCTCGGCTGCTGTGCTGGCGCTGCTGCTGTGGCTGCGGAAAACCTCAAGCGGCGAAAATATAATAACCTTATCGGAAATTATATTTCCGAGCCGTTTGGGGTTAAAACCCTCGGGCCGTGGAGTCCGAGTGCTCATGGTTTTTTTAAAGAAATTTCGAAACGGCTGGTTGACACCTCCCGTGACCCACGGGCTGGCCTTTACCTTGGCCAGAGGCTAAGCATAGCCATACAACCGGGCAGCTAGAAATAAAAATGAATCGCTGAATGTGTTGCTAAGCGCAAATCTCGAGAACAGCTGAACCGATTTCGCTAATTCTTTTTTTAGAATGTTCCTTGAAGTACGAGGATGGTTCTTACGCAGAGAAAAAATTAATATATCTATGGGAGTAGGGTAGAGGTAGGGTAGGAGCAGGGTAGGAGTAGGGTAGGAGTAGTGTTGGAGTAGGGTAGGGGTAGGGTAGGAGTAGTGTAGGAGTACGTTAGAAGTAGGGTAGGAGTTGGGTAGAAGTAGGGTAGGAGTAATGTAGGAGTAGAGTAGGAGTAGGGTAGGAGTGGGGTAGGAGTAGGGTAGGAGTAGGGTAGGAGTAGGGTAGCAGTAGGGTAGGCGTAGGAGTAGGAGTAGGTTAGGGTAAGGGGTAGGACACCACGCAAAAGAAAAACCACGCATAAAAGAAGTAGCGCCGGGCAGCTAGAAATAATTCATAATTATGGCAAAACAACGTTTGCCGGGTCAGCTAGTATACATAACTTTACTTTAACCAATTCTAAAAATAACAAAATTAAATCCTAACTTAACTAAAACAGAAACTAAAAAATAGCGTCGAAAAATTCATCCGCATCGCTGTCGACTTTTTAATGTGCCCAAGAGACTGGTGGCATTACCATGTTGTATGGCTATGCTTAGCCTCTGGCCAAGGTAAAGGCCAGCCCGTGGGTCACGGGAGGTGTCAACCAGCCGTTTCGAAATTTCTTTAAAAAGACCATGAGCACTCGGACTCCACGTCCCGAGGGTTTTAACCCCAAACGGCTCGGAAATATAATTTCCGATAAGGTTATTATATTTTCGCCGCTTGAGGTTTTCCGCAGCCACAGCAGCAGCGCCAGCACAGCATGCCGAGCCAGGAAGATGGGATGGCGCAAGAGTATCGACACATGTTCACTCGGACATGTTAAATGGCGTCCCACACTAAAGGCCTACCCACCTTCCATGGAAGTAAAGACATACCGTCCGGTCTCTTGACATCGTCGCGTGCCAAGCCATTGGGTTCTAATACAGCTGGAACGCCGACGGTGACAAGAGCTCGTCGGATGATGTCATTAATGTCTTTTGCAGGATATTTCTAATCCAATGCTTCATATATTATGTTCGTAAACTTTGTCTGTACACCAAAGTAACTAACGCAATGAATGTTGTTGTCAAAATAAGAGCCATTGCTACTGTTATGTGTTACGCATTATCCCGCTTGTAGCAGTTATGCTATGTATAAAAAGTTAGAAATTTATCTATTCTTTTCGTAGCTATCACAGACAAGCGTTACAAAGGTCAGTTCAGAGACGACTCCTAAATAGGAAACGGAGACACAGAAAAAATTACAAATCATCATCTGCCTAGCCTTTTCCCAACTACGTTGGGGTCGGCTTTCAGTCTAACCGGATGCAGCTGAATACCAGTATTTTACATGGAGCGACTGCCTATCTGACCTCCACAACCCAGTTACTGGGTATTACGATACCCATTGGTATGACTGGTTGTCAGACTTTCAGGCTTCTGACTACCCGTAACGACTGTCAAAGATCCACGAATGACAGCCGGGACCAACGGTTTAACGTGCTTTCCGAGGCACGGAGGAGTTTCGGTATGTAAAGATGGTCACCCATCCACAGACCAACCGCGGCAAGCGTAGCTTAACCTAATCGATCGACCTACAATGTAAAGATGGTCACCCATCCACAGACCAACCGCGACAAGCGTAGCTTAACCTGATCGAACGACCTGTGCACAATAGATAAAATCACAAATAAATCCTTTAAATCCTCATCCATTAATCCGAACTGAAAAGATAAACCTCAATACACCATGAATCGTGAAAGTCAATTACGACCAATGGCTTATTATGGTAGAAGTCCGACTGGTTACAATGCAATGAATGGACGCTGTGCTCACGAGATAAAAACTGGGCCATTCATGGGAATGACCAGCCTGTATGTCGCGGATTTGCCCGTATATTCTGATGATTTTTTATTTAAATTTGCTATTGAAAAGGGATTGTTGTTTTGTGATGGTATTTTGTAGAAAAATTCGTTTGGATTGCTGGATTGTTTTATGTTTTTGAAGTCAATTGTAAATATTTATTGCGCTGCGAGATAGATATCGACGGTTAAGAGGAAATAGTGTATAAGTGACAAAAAACTAAATGTTCAGGAGAGACGGTAAAAGTTTTAAATTTTAGATAAACTGACGTGAAAATGATTTTTGCTAGGGCATAAACGCCAAAAAGTCATCGTAGAGTCATGGGAGTAAGCGCATTCGAAAGAACGGAAAATTTTACGTATTATGGTATACTTATATAACTCATTTTGACCAAAATGTCGCTTATACTACTTATACTACTACCCTACTTCCTTTTTTACGAACAATCAGCCTATTATTTTCGCACCGCTGGGGCCTACTCTCTGTGAGGAGTGGGCCGTAATCTACCACGCGGGCCCTGTGCGGTTAGTAGATCATGTCACATGTCGTCTTTTTTTTTTGGTTTTAGAACATGTCGGGTTTTCTCACCATGTTAGGGCGTTTGTGCACTACAAGGAATTTTACTGTCCGGCTGTCCGATTTTTTACGGTCCCATATAGCACGCCATAATAAAAAAATAAAATCGGACTGCCGGACAGTAAAATTTCTTGTAGTGCACAAACGCCCTTATCCTTCACCGTTTTAAGAGCAGTGGTGATGAAATAACTTAAACAAAGTAATGCGCCTGTCTGGGTCCAAATGGAGCAAATAAATAAATTTTATTATTTTGTTAACCATGAATCAAAAAACAAAGCGAAAAGCAAAGCAAAACAAAAAAGCAAAGCGATCTTTTAAACACAACCTTTGGATGGAATGAAAAGGGGAAGGACAGACAAATACTGTAGGTAGTCTGTGGTGTACCATTTAGGTACATAAATCTAAATAAACATAATATATACATATAACAATAAACATGAAACAGGAGCGAAGAAAATATAATGATGATGTATTAAGGAGATAGGAAGTGCTTTTTTATCATAATTTTAAAAGTGGACAAAGGTTGAGCACGCCTTACCGACACGGGCAAGTCATTCCATAACCGTACTGCTTGAACTGTAAAAGATTTGTCATAGAAACTGGTGGAATGCATCGGCATCTCTAGTCTCAGGTAATTTGATTGGCTTTATAAAGAAAAGAAAGAAAGAAAGGAATTACGTTTATTTGCGGTAAACATGACGCAATAAAGAGCATAAGCAAAAAACAAAGAAGAAAGGTTTGGGGGAAACATGCATCGCATCCACGCAAAACGGCTATCACTCAGCATTATGCTGCAAGACAGAGCCCCAGCGCTGGTTTTCAGCGACTGTCGACAGCGTTTCGTTAATATCGACTGTCAGTCACAACAGCTAAAGTGAGATTAATTGAAATTATATTATTTTTTCAAAGAAAAAATCATCATTTTGGTTTGGTCATGTAGAGAGTATGAATGTGTGGCGGCATCTACATTTCCACATACGAACTACACGTGACACAGTCGTCACGCAAATTTTTCGCGATTTTAGTGTTTGTCTTTTAGTGAAAGTTGTTCATAGAAGAGTTCACCCCTTTTCAGGTTTTGAGTTTTTTTAATAACATTTTTTAGTTATTTTTAGGACTTTTGCGTGAAAAGCTAAAAATAAAACTAAGATCAGGTAAATGACTAATGCACAAACTTAATTATTCTGTATCATAATCTGCTTTTGTGTTACATAGTATTATAAACGTGAAAGTTTGTGAGAATGGAGAGATGGATGGATGTTTGTTACTCTTTCACGCAAAAACTACTGAACGGATTATAATGAAATTTTACACTAATACCTATAGCTTATATATCAGAATAACACATCATCATCTGCCTAGCCTTTTCCCAACTATGTTCGGGTCGGCTTACAGTCTAACCGGATGCAGCTGAATACCAGTATTTTACATGGAGCAACTGCCTATCTGACCTCCACAAGCCAGTTACTGGGTAATACGATGCCCCTTTGTACGAGTTGTTGTCAGACTTTCGGGTTTCTGATGATGATCCACGAATGACAGCCATGACCAACGGCTTAACGTGCTATCCGAGGCATGGAGGAGGTCTTGGTATGTAAAGATGGTCACCCATCTACGTACCAACCGCGGTAAATGCAGCTTACCCTGATCGATTGACCTGTACGACTGTTATTACTTAGCCACCACCCGTGATGCCACCCAATAATATTACCATATTGTCGTCCCATATGGTATTTTTTTTTTTTTTTTTTTTTTTTATTAGGCGTTTTTAAACAATGAGTACACTGTTACTTTATAATTTGTACATTGCAAACTTAAGTCTAAACGCCTCATCACTTACAGAAAAGCACAGCATGCACTACATTATGCGCAGATAATAACACAATTAATTAAATTAGTATTTTTTACAATTAGTATTCAAAGAATTGTTCAGCTGCACCCTAATTGCCTTATCGCGATAGGCCTTATAAGAAGTCACCCAAAGGGCAATGGAGAAGGCTATGCCTGGAGTTTTCCTGCGTGTTCGAATCAGGAATGGGGAGATCCGCAGGAGAACCAAGGTAACCGACATAGCCCGAAGAATTGCCAAACTTAAGTGGCAGTTGGGGCTGAAAGGTTCTGGAGTGGCGACCGCGTATCGGAAGACGTAGTGTTGGAAGGCTTCCCATAAGGTGGTCCTACGACCTTGTGAAGATCGAAGGAACCCGTTGGATGCGAGAAGCACAGAACCGGTCGAAATGGAGGTGCTTGGGGGAGGCCTATGTCCAGCAGTGGATGTCTTTCGGCTGAAATGATGATGATGATGACCCTAATTGCGTGTCACACAATCTGAACAATTTTTGAAGGATATTGCCAATCCATTGCTTCATATGTTTGAATAATTTGTCTGCTCAACAGAGTAAATAACGCAATGAATATGTTGAACTAAAGAAAGAAAGAGAGAAAATACATTTATTTAGCACAGACTAAAAGACACACAGTACACCAGAGATAATAGTCGTACATCAGATAAAAACAAAAATAAAGATAAAAATAAAAAGTGCGAAGTCCGATGTAAGAAATTAGCAGTAAAGTGTGCCGCACGGCTGCGCCAAAAAGGCCCAGTTCAGCAAAAATGCCAGACAACTAGTGCCTGACGCTGCTTTTCAACTAACTGACAAAATGAAAGCCATTCCTACAATAATTAGTACGTTACGCAATTACCGTTCTCGTCCTTACATCCATATGACGTTGTTACTCCGAACAAGTTACAGTGCAACTATTGCTTGTTATTGCGCATTTAACCGAACGAGATCTCAACTAGAGCCGACCGACCGACAAATCAGTTTAACGACCAAGTCGAGAGTTTGAACGAAACTTATAATTGGATGAAAGAGGATTTTAGAATAAATTGCGGCTGCCACATTTTGTTGTTGGGCTGTTAGCGTTGTATCGAAATTTGGGTGTTCTTGGAACTTTTAGCGATTAATTTTGGAAGTGAAAGTAGGGAAGAGCTTGTTAGTTCCGGTAATAGAAGAATGAAAACTCCAACAAATTTTGGATCTTAGTTGAGAAGATATCGTAATGTAATTTTAGCTACCCGTAATGTTGAGTGGGACTTTCACGATTGGGTTGGCTAGATTTTTAGCTATACAAAATGGAGACGACAATACGGGAATAGATAGATAAAACGTTTATTCAGTGCAACAAAAGATACCATACAGATGTTAAAAAACATCAAAAAAGGTGAAAAAAAATAATAACAAAGATTTAAAAGATAAATTGACCCATAGACACCTAGCTCATATACATTCTATAACCGTCGATCACAACTGGGCGGTGTGTCTCGTGGTGGCACCAAATGGTAGTCCAGCTCAGCATATGCCAGGTACAATACCTGACGCTGGTATTCTGCTGCATCCCGTTAGTGACACACGGATATCGAGAAGACACATCTGAGTTTCAACAAAATGGTACCTACATAGTGCGGCAATAAATGAAACTGCGTATATCTAATGACGTTCCGAGTCGTCGTACGAAAATCAAAATCAAATTCAAATTAGTTTATTTAAAAAAATCACTTTTTCAATTTCGATGATAAGATATTTTTGAGAGCCAGGCGTCGTACGAAAATTGAATGCAATATTTCCAATAGTTTACTCACTATAGCTAGTCAAAGATTGGTAAAACCTATAGTCGGCCCATCACTAGGTACTATTTATTTAGTTTATTTGAAAAAACCACGTTTTCAATTTCGATGATAAGATTTTTTTGAGAGCCAGTCGCCGTACGAAAAGTTTAATGCAATCTTTTTAATAGTTTAGTCACTGTAGCTAGCCAAAGATTGGCAAAACCTACAGTCAGCCCATTACTAGGTACTATTTATTTAGTTTATTTAAAAAAAATCACGTTTTCAATTTCGATGATAAGATTTTTTTGAGAGCCAGTCGTCGTACGAAAATTGAATGCAATATTTCCAATAGTTTACTCACTATAGCTAGTCAAAGATTGGCAAAACCTATAGTCGACCCATCACTAGGTACTATTTATTTAGTTTATATGAAAAAATCACGTTTTCAATTTCGATGATAAGATTTTTTTGATAGGTCCAATATACTCATATACTAGCGGCCCGCCCGGCTTTGCAGGGGTAGATATTGGTATTTAACAAAATTATGATATGAGGATTTTTCGGAGCTACTATTGCATATTTTAACATGGAAAAGTAGTTACTGTGATTAGTTAGACATGTGGTATTCGGGACTTTTTTGTAGATATTGATGTCCTCTATAAAACTGTAGTACATCACTTTGCTCTATTATCAACAGTTTCCGCAGCGTACGCGATATAAGGATTTTTTTTGGTATTTTGTTCACACCTTGGATTACATTATCGAAGTTTTCATACGGATCTCTAAATTTTTTTCAAATATTCTATCGCTTATTTTCATCAGGGATAACGTACAATTCTAATGGCGAAAGAATTTTTCAAATCGGTCCAGCAGTTTCGGAGCCTATTCAATTAAAACAAACAAATCGTTTCTCTTTATGATATTAGTGTATATAGATTGCCAGTATTATAGTCTTCACATTGCATTTGTATACAGTAAGTATCACAAAAGTGTATCATACCTAAGGGTGTGATACCGACCATCAAACTAGACAACTGTCTCCATGGGACCGATATCACAATCGCGAAAAAAGTTATCAACTGTCCCACACAAAACTTCAATACTTACTCGACTTAAATGTTTGTAACAAATCTCGTCTCTTTGTTTAAGTATGAGAATTTTTTGCCATACAGTGGGACAATAGGATATAAGGTGGCATAATCAGCCTATAATGTTCCCACTGCTGGGACACAGTGAGTGGGCTGTAATGTATCACGCGCGGCCTAGTGCGGGTTGGTAAAGTCAAAGTCAAATCATTTATTTCAAATAGGCTCATTAAAGGCACTTGAGCGCTAAAAAGTAGTTTAAAAAAATTAAACCGACTTCAAAAAGAAATTAACCCAAAATTATGAAATAACTTTAATTTCGGAAGTCAAATTCAAGTTATTTCATAATTTTGAGTTAATTTCTTTTTGAAGTCGGTTTAATTTTATTAAATTACTTTTTTATTCCGTAATTGACCAAGGTTTTTGACCAAGGTTTTGAGAGGTTTTTTCCCTTTGACACTGCACCCGTAGCTCGTATCAATAAGCCAGGCCGTCACACTTACACGTATTAGTCCATATCTTGAAAATTACTGAATCGATGTTGATGAAACTTGCACTGTTCCCTAAATTGAAGTAAATACACACATCAAAAGTGTCTAGGGATCAACATATATTTTTGCAATAACTTTTCTCCTGATTGATATTAATTAAAATTTTCTTTAAGGATTCATCAAATAAAGTGTTTTCGTTTGTCACCTTTGCATTAATAAAGAAATTTGCCATTTTCCTAATAAAGGGATTTTTGACATTTGAACCACTAACACAAAAGTTCGAAAAAAAGACTGAAATAACAGTTTTCTTTAAAATTTTATTGGGTAACTTAAACAATTAATAATCCGTGTTTCTACCGCGAACACTAACAACACAAGAACATCGGTTTGGCATACTCAAAATGAGTTCATCCAAATCACGCTGTGGAATGGCCGCCCATGTTCGTTGCAACAACAAAAAAAGGTCTTCTTGCGACTGGATACCCTCCATATTCGGCAGAGCTCTTCTCTGTAGCATATCCCATGCATGCTCAATCGGGTTCAAGTCTGGCGACTGAGCAGGCCAGGGCAGGACATTGATGTTAGCTGCGGCGAGAGTCTGTCTTACAACTCTTGCGGTGTGCGGTCGTGCATTATCATGCATTAACTGAAATAAGGGACCGATTTGCACTTGTAGAGGAACGATGACGTCTGATACAATCGTCTCAGCATAAATTTGAGCGTTGAGGTTGCCTCTGATCCAAATCATCTCAGTTCTTCCGCCGATCCAAATACCCGCCCATACCATGATGGTTCCACCACTATAAGGATGGACTTCCTGGCAGGATTTTAATCGCTGTTGGCGTCCAGGGGTTCTCCAGTGTCGTATACGTCTTGTATCCGGTCTCATACCAAAACGAGACTCATCAGAAAAGCACACGAAACGCCATTGTTCTTCTGCCCAATTTCTGTGTTCAAGAGGCCATTGATATCGAATCCTACGATTGTGCATTGCTATAGGTGGTACCCGTAGCGGTCTTCGGGAATGAAGGTTCACTTCATGCAAGCGGTTTCTGACTGTTTGGTCGCTAATTAAGTTCCCTGAAGAGTGATGAAGCCTCACGGCTAACATCATGGCGGTTATTGTTGGAGCTCTTCGAGTTAAGATTTGAATGTATCGGTCTTGTCTCCGTGTGGTGCAGCGATACCGTCCTCCATGGCGCTCAGCCACGGTACCAGTGCTTCGGTAACGTGTCCAAAGTCGACTGATAACACTCTGACTTGTATTCAGAGCTAAAGCCACAGTACGTTGCCGGGAACCAGCTTCTATCATTCCCACGGCTCTGAGCATTTCTTCCCTGCTTAAATGACGTCGCCGCTCCATAATAACGTTGGTTTTAATCAGTAGTAGGGAAACAGTAGCACTAATAATGTCTTCAATGCGTTGTATGTTTTTATAGGGAAAATATTGACAGCTGATTTTCATCTTTTACTCGAATTTGATTCACAGTTCCTGATTCAAATTATGAAATGCACCAAAAAGGATCCATATAAATTTATAAAATCATAAATTTATTACAAAGCCACATCTCAATCTCAAGAAATCCGCATAAAAATGCTTGATCCCTAGACACTTTTGATGTGTGTATAAGCCAATAAAAAAATATGTGTGTAATAATGCGTGGACAAACATACATCCATACATACATACATACGTTTGTTTATAAGCCCTAATAGATTGTCATATGTGAATATAATGCAATTCAAATAATATTACATACATACGTGTCGAATTGATAACCTCCTTTTTTTTGAAGTCGGTAAAAATTACAGTAAATAAAATAAAATTGATTCTAGTCGTCCTTTCCAAAAGGTAGTGTTCGTATGGAGAAGAATGTCCAAGAAACTCCACCGTTACTCTTTTAAAATGTTAGATATATATGTCACATGTCTAAATTTTTTTAGTTCTGGGACATGCCGGTTTCCTCGTGAAGTTTTCCTTCACTATTTTGAGACTATTGGTGGTGAAATTATTTACACCAAGTAAAGTGCCTGTGTGGGTTCGAACCCACGACCTACAACTCGAGTTAACCACTGCTCAGAATAGTGATGGAGTTAAGGGAAAACCGACTTTTTTTATTTAAATAAAATAAACAGTAGGCATTTAATAGAATTAAATCCAGTTTACTTTGTTTAACGGGTAACCAACGATCCCTTAACAAATCTACACAAAGAAAATAATATCACAATCCGAGCAAAAACCCTCACTTCTGACACGATAAAATCTCGAACAACTAAATCCGCTTGGCCATTTAAGTCGTCGACGTAGCTCGAAGAATTAGTAACTTGAGGCGAGGCATTAGCAAATTAAGACGTGGAAACGTTTGTAGTAAGCTTTGGGGGAGTAATGATCGCTTTTGCGAATGTTGGGTTGATTTTAAGAGGGCGGTTTTAGTGCATTGCTCAATTTGGAGTTAGTTGGATTTAGTGTGGTGTGTCTTTTTAAGCCGGCTGTAGTACCGTTTGGCGTTTAATGAGTTGTATTTTCTCAAAAGGAATAAAGAAGGCGCTAAAAGAAATGAAAAGGACTGAATTCCAAATATATAAAAATAATGGAAAGACCAGCAAAAGACCAGAAATACTAGGAATTGCTACGGATTACTACAAAAATTTATACCAAAACGTAAAGGGGAACAAGTAATAAAGGAATATAAGTCAGTAAATTAAGATTAAACCAATTCTAAAGGAAGAAACAATAAAATATATCCAAACACAAAAACTGGATAAGGCACCTGGATCAGATTTAGTCACAAATGAACTACTAAAAACTACGTTACCAGTGATAGCACCAAGACTTACAGATTTGTTCACTCAAAACGGAAACCATCCCGGAAGACTGGACTAAATCGACAATCATACTGCTCATAAGAAGGGAGACAAGGGAGACATAGGAAACTACAGACCGATCAGATTAATGTCCAATATATTTAAAATATTTTCAAAAATCATATTATACAGAATTACCAATACACAAGATGAAAACCAACCTAAGGGACAAGCTGGTTTCCGAAGTAAATTCTCAACTATAGATAACATTCACACCCTCAGACAAATACTGCAGAAATATAGAGAATAAAACGTATAACGTACATAAGATTTGTTGACTTTAACAAAGCGATACATTGGAACACGAGTATATATGGGACGCTCTAAAAAGACAAGGGGTGCAAGCAAAATACATACGAATAATTAAAAACGTATACACAGCGAGCGCCGCACAAGTTAAACTTGAATCTACGGGCAACGAATTTCCTAAATTCCAAAAGAAGTGTACGCCAAGGAGATCCTATATCACCTAAATTATTCTCAGCAGTGCTGGAGATGATCTTCAAGAACCTAAACTGGACCACAAAGGGCCTCAATATAAATGGCGAAAATCTCAACTATCTACGCTTCGCGGATGATTTGATTTTGGTCTCAGAGGACACAGGAACTCTGGGAGGTTGCAGCAACTATCTAATGAAAAAGGCTGGCCTGACAATGAACCTAACTAAAACCAAAATTATGACGAACGCCCAACAAACAGTACCCAACGACAAATAACAGTAAAAAACGAACAAATAGAATATGTAAATGAATATATATATTTGGGCCAACTTATATCTACAGATGATTGCATGAATAGAGAAATAGAACGAAGAATAACTAATACTTGAAAACGGTTTTGGTCCCTTAGGGAAATAATGAAGGATAAAGATATGCCAATGGAAGGAAAAAAGAAAGTATTCGAAATATGCATTATGTCATGCTTACTATACGGTTGCCAGACATGGGCGTCAACAGAACTACAAACTCAAACTCAAAGCATTTATTTCAATTAGACCTTGTACAGGCACTTTTGAATTGTCAAAATTAAATAGTCTGTCAGTTAGTCCGAAAGTTGAAGCTAGTTGCCCATTCCAAAACGTAGATCTCTATGGAGAAGAACGGGCAAGAAACTCCATGGACACTCTTTTAAATCAAGATATTACAAAATCCTGGGTACATTATTCTTGTTGCTTTGATATGTGAGAACAATGTAAAAAAAAAAACAAATGAAGAAACAATTCAAAATATAAGATTAAAAATAAGCATTGGCAGTTAAGAGTTTTTTAGTTGTTTTAATTACTGGTTTTTTATTTCCAGCTTTTTAGTTTACAAATTTGAAAGATTTTGCAGACGATTTAGCTCTTGGTACGTGTTTTTTTACGATTTGTCACTTCGAATTTCTTTTAACCATATAAGTTGAATATATTTTTGTAATGACCTTTAAAACCCTTTATTTTGATATCCCACTCGATAGGTTTCGAGAAAAATTTTTTTTGAAGACATAATGTTGCGCCAAAAATCGGCCATTTTATATTTTTTTTCAATTTTGGTATACCCAGTGACACTCGCACTACCAAGACAAATCTAAAGACGTATAATTTATCAAAATCCGTTCATTCGTTTAAAAGTTACGAAGGAACAAAGAAACGGACATACATACATACATACAGGTCAAACACATAACCCTCCTTTTGGGTTTCGTCGCAATCGGGTGAAAAGAAGAGATAGAGTGAAATAACAAGAAATTTAAAAAAAAAACACCATTTGCTTTAATATTGCATATAGGTACTTAGGTTCCAAAACACATACAAGTTCTCCAATATTTTACAAACTCAGTAAATGGAATCAATTACTCCCGAAGCCCATAAACACGCCACTCATTTTACCCAACGCTTTCAACCCTCAATATTTTTTCCACCACAACAACGGCTACCCACTTCATTCGCATCAAATTAAGAACGCTTCTCCAATTAAAGTTTTCGTTCATAGCTCATCGTAAGCCTAGTGTGGAATTAATTAAAGCCCTGGAACGAATCCAATTCCAGGGATTTTGTCTGCACCTACAGTTTAGATGCATGTGTTTGGCGGAATGTGACGGAATCTGGAGAGGTTTGTGGAGTATTTTTTAGGGTTCCGTACTCTGTTATACTGTTTGAATCTATGGCCCCGTTCGCGGCCTCGAGCCATGCGACTTGCGTCAAGCAACACAAGCGCTCATCACCTGCGTCCGTCCGTCGCTCCGCGCGTCGCGTTGCTGTGACTTGACATGCTCTAAACGTGACGTGACATGCAAACCCAAACTCAAAGCATATATTTCAATTAAACCATTAACAGGCACGTTTGAATTGGCAAGAAGTCGGTCAGTCAGAAAATATGAAGCTAGAATGCTCTAAACAACTTCTTTCATTTGTTTTCTCTGCCATCGCTGTCGCAAGACGCGTGTCGCTTGAGAAGTTGCGTGGTTAGGCGTCTTCTTATATAAAATGTAACATCAATGTATTTTCATTCATCATGAATTCATCATTTCGAGGGTATAGTGTTAAAACCCAATAAGTGCCGAAAAATTAAAAATCGTTTTATTTTTAAGTTTTGACTAAACGTAGTCACTTTATTGGGTTATTACCTCAAGTAATTTTCTTTCTACTGCGAATTCCACTTATTGGATTATACCACTGGAAAGAGCGTCAAAAATGCATTAAGATGTACTAATAAAAACGATTTTTAATTTATCGGCACTTATTGGGTTTTAACACTATACCCTCGTTATATTTTTTTTTTTATCATCATTCTTCATGAATTTTCTTGTTTTTCATTATAGGTATTTTAACTGTTGTTCAGATTCAGATTTATTTATTTGCCAACAATGTAGGTACAGGTATAAGATGGTACATCACTAAATGTTTCCGCTACATTCTACCTTACGGCATGCAAAGTCGTAAAAACAAAAAAAAAACATACAATTTTCATATAAATCATGCAGTCGTAAAAACTAAGGATACAATTTTCATCTAAAATAACAATTAATGATTAAGTAATTCTGATTTAATATACATTCTCGTATAATGTGTCATATTTTTTTTTATTACAATGTTACTATTTTACAATTTAACACTAAAATATACATATTATACAGTATATACAAGTATATAAAAAAAAGGTAAAGAAAAAGAAAGGAGCTCATTGGGCATCAAAAAATTCGTCCGCATCGCTGTCAATGGCACAAGTGCCCAAAAGGCTGGCAGCATTACCACGTTGGATGGCAATGCTTATTCTTTGGGCTAAAAATAGGCCAGCCCTCTGGTCACGTGAAGAGTCAACCAACCGCTTGGCGATGTCCCGAAATATTCGATGAGCACTCGGACCCCAAGGCCCTAGTGTTTCAACCCCAAACGGCTCAAACATATAGCTCCCAATAAGGTTGTTATATTTGCGCCGTTTGAGGTTTTCTGCTCCTGCAGCAGCAGCCCCAGCACAGCCCACCGTGCTAGGAAGATGGGATGGCGCAAGGGTGTCGACACAGGTAGCATCCCACACCAAAGGCCTACCCAACTTCCAAGGCATTATGGTCATTCCATCTGGCCTCTTGCCATCGTCGCGTGCCAAGCCATTGGGTTCTAAAACAGCTGGCACCCCGGCGGTGACAAGAGCCCGACGGATGATGTCGTTAATGCTGGCGTGCCGTGCCAACCGCCCAGCGCTCTTGCTGCAGGATAAGCCATGGTGTCCGAGGCAGTCGACTGCTTCACCGCATTGACAGCGAAGGAGCGCCCAGACGCAAGCATGTAGCGAGCCGGAATGTGGTGTCACCCAGCATAGTGCCTATGTTGGGTAACGGTAGCGCCTGAAGCCAGAGGCCCGACTCCCATTCACCCACAGCCAGCAGGCGGGCTCGCTCAGCAGTATTGGTGGACGTATTAATAAGTTTATTCCGTACCAACCTGCAGAGCGGCTCATCCCACTGTCTCTGGGAAGATGGGTTCTCGGGCAGAACTGTGTCTGGGCAAGTCACTTTCCAGGCGTTCACCGCATCGGTCAAACATGGCACTTCAGAGTCAACCTGAGCAGGAATCAAAATTCGTCTGGTTAACTTGTCTGTGCTGTGGACCGAGGATAGGAACGCCGGTAGGCTTACACTAGAAATTTTGCGGACGCCGAGCCCTCCAAAACGAATGGGTAGTGAGGCTTGCAGCCACGCGCGGTCGTCCAAAGCCACATTTAAAATGGATGTAAGAGTACTGCGAATAATATGGTCAATTTTGTCCAAAAGGTGTGGAAGCTGCTTCCATAAAGAGGAAGAGCGGAGAAAATACATAAAATTTGGACCGAAACAACAATATCTGATAAGGGTGAAAGCCGAATGTAAATTAATTTTAGAAAGCCTATCCGAAATATCGTTAAAATGTTTAATTTTTTCGTCGACGAATAGTGAAAAACTGTCTTCTAAAATTGGGGAACCTAGGAGGTGCAATGAACTTTTTTCTAAAACTTTGATGTCTGGAGCTTGTAGATTATAGTAGGTGGTAATTGGCGAAGTGAAAACGAGACGGCAGCTTAGACAACTTATATTTTGAAAAGACACGGAAAAAATTACAAAGCTAGGTGAGACGTATGTAGGTACATCAAGCGCACCCGCTTGCAGTGCTCGCACGGACTGAACTGCCGGCGTGTTGGGTGGGGTCCAGCGACCAATACATCCATACTTAGTTATACTTATAATTATCTTATGACTATTAACTACGAATCTACAAATATGAGCGCGTCGCTAACATTCCCCCCCCCAGTGCTGGCTCAGCACTCGTCAACAAGTGAAATTCGCGCGACGCGGGCTGCAGGTCGCTTCCAGACACCAGTCTTAGTCTTCACTTCGACCAGTCTGATTCGTCCATCTTTTCCTGGGCATGTCTTCTGAATAAGACCCTTTGGCCAGGTACTACGGGGACTGTTAGGATCAGCCACTAGCACTACGTCACCTACCTGCAAAGGTTTCACCTCCTCGTTCCATTTTCTTCGAGGCCGTAAGTCAGGGAGAACCTCTTTCACCCATCTTCGCCAAAACATATCCGCTAACGCTTGTGACTTTCTCCATTGTTTGCGTAGACACATGTCGGAGTCATCGAAAGTCCCAATGATAGGTGTGCTGGATGAGCTACCTAAAAGAAAATGGTTAGGAGTTAAAGATTCTAAGCTTTCAGGGTCCACGGAGACGTGTGTCAGCGGACGACTATTTACTATATTTTCCACTTCTGCCATAAGGGTTAGCAGCACTTCTTCGCGGGGAGCGCGTTCGTTCATTATAACTCGAAGTGATGTTTTAACGCTTCGAATCAGCCTCTCCCAGGCCCCACCCCAGTGAGGACTGGAGGGAGGTATAAAATGCCACTGCATGGCGTTGTTCGCTCCGACGGCCTTGAGAGCATCTATATTAAGTGCCTGCTCTGATTGCTTCAGCTCCTTATCGCTTGCTCTTAGGTTGGTGCCATTGTCAGAGTATAGATGAGAGGGCCATCCTCGCCGTGCTGCCATGCGTCGCAGCGCCATAATCAAAGAGTCTGACGTGAGTGACGAAACAAGCTCGATATGAATCGCTCGTATAGTGAGGCAGGTAAACAAAACACCATACCTCTTCTGCCTTCCTCTGCCCACAGTCACTTCCATTGGACCAAACAAGTCCAGGCCACAGAATGTTAATGGCTTTCGGTGATGTGCTACTCGAGCATGAGGTAAGTCACCCATCCTGGGCACTTGAGGCTTACATTTCCTTATGCGGCAAAGCATGCAATTCGAAACCACCCTTTTAACTGTTGGCCTTATTCTAACAATCCAATATTTCTGTTTCAGGTTATTGACGACCATTTCCTGGTTCCCGTGTGCTGCCTTAATGTGAAAGTACCGGACAAGAAGACGCGTTATGTCATGTTTTCCATCTAATATAATTGGTCTCTTCATTTCTAGGTCCACGTCTGACGCAGCATCGATGCGGCCACCGAGTCGGAGTAAACCAGTTTCGTCTAGATACGGTGTCAAGGTAAGTAACTTACTATCTCGTGATATGTGTTTTCCACTTTTGATTGCAGATATTTCGACGGAGAACGATTCCATCTGCGCCTTCTTCAGCAACAGGATCTCAGCTCGAGCCATCGCATCGCAGTCAACTTCACCGGTAAGTCTCTTGCATCTGTCAATAAATTTCAGAATGACGGCCGTGGCTCGCAGCAAGTGAAGCCAGGAGGAAAACCGCTGCGGCTCAGGAACAGGTAAGTTACATGTAGGCTCATGCATCACAGCTACACACTCCAAACTCCCTTCATCTCTGTCGATGTCGGTGTTCACGACGTCAGCAGGCCATAAGGACTCCTCTTTGTATAAAAAATCAGGCCCTGTGAACCACTCACTGTGAAACATTGTGTGGTTCAATTCATCACGAGTACCAAGATCTGCTACATTTAATTTGGTAGGTACATATCTCCATTCGGAAATACGCGTGAGTTCATCAATTTCTCCTAATCGGTTCGCTTCGAACGTCTTGTACCTACGTGTGTTATTTCTAATCCATTGTAACACGGTAGTGGAGTCACACCAAAAATATCGTCGCTCAGGTGCTAATCTATGTTCCTTCATAATGGTATCAGCCAATCGTGCAGCTAACAGTGCCGCCTGTAGCTCGGCTCAGGTGCTAATCTATGTTCCTTCATAATGGTATCAGCCAATCGTGCAGCTAACAGTGCCGCCTGTAGCTCGGCTCGGGGCACAGTCATGGGTTTAACAGGTACAACACGACATTTACTTGCTATAAATGCAACGTTAACATTCCCACTGACTATCCATCGCCAGTACGCCACACAACACATGGCTTGAACAGATGCGTCGCATAATAAATGCAACTGTAAGCATGTATAATTATTACTTGCCGGCGTAGCACACGTAGCGGTTGTCGTAGGCGGTCTACACGTCTCGTAGCAGCATCTCGTAGCAGATAACTCCAGCGCGGGGGTCGCGGGTGCGGCGGCGGGAGGAGGTGGCCTTATCATCACAGGCTCGGCGACCGGTTTTCGTCCCGTCTTGCTCCCACCTTGTAACACAATATTTTTATTATAGCACCTAGGTATACGTATTTGCTTTATATCCTTTAATAACTCGATCCATTTGCACCATTTATTGTAGATACTATCGGGTACTACGTCATCCCAGCCTATGTTTAGGCGCCAAGTATCTTGCAACATAATTTTGCCCTGAATAGTAAATGGTGCTAAGAATCCTAATACATCAAAAATGGACATAACTATTCGCAGCATAATTCTTTTAGTCGGCCTATCCTTGTTTAAAATAATATTTTCAGGTATTCGTTTCAGAGACACGTCGAAACCTAATTCATCTTCTCCAGGATACCAGATGAGTCCCAAGGTGCGCTCGCCATGGTACTCCTGTTCAAATTTGAACCTAAAGCTGGCGGCACCTAAGGTATCTTTTGGAACACTATCTAAAACAGCAATGCTATTACTTGTCCAGTTACGGATTTCGAAACCACCACTGCTATGAATCTTAGTTATATTTTTAACCATTTCTATCGCCGTCGTGTCATCCGGCAGGCTATCAATGTAGTCGTCCATATAGTGCGATTTGTATATCGCATTAACAGCGGCTGGTAATGACGACTCGTAACGACGCGCATTTACATTCTTAACAAACTGAGCTACAAAAGGAGAACAGTTAGCGCCGAAAATAAGTGACGTCATAATATAAATACCAACTGGCTCGTCAGGGCTATTCCGCCAAAGGAACCTAAACGCGTGTTGATCTTCAGGGCGAACTTTGACCCTAAGGAACATGTCCTTGATGTCACCGGTTACTGCAATTGAATATTCCCTAAAGCGCAGCATTATACCAAACAGAGATGACAACAAGTCCGGCCCTGTAAGTAAATGGTCATTGAGACATTTATCACCAACTGGAGCGGCAGAATCGAACACCAGCCTAAGTGACTTTTTGTTGGGGTTATCTACCCCGAAGTGGGGTAGATACCACGTCCTAGGTGCCGGCAGTGGCTTTTCCATCTTGTGAGCGTAATCATTTTGTAATAAGTGATTTATACGCTCGCGGTATCTGTTGGCGAAACCATCGTCACGTGCCATCTTCCTTTCTATTCCCTTTAACCTTTTCAGCGCGTTAGGATAGGTGTCGGGCATGGTGCATGCCTCATCCTTCCAAGGCAGACCTGCACGCCAGCGACCGTTGACGAGCTCGACAGACTTCTCCAGCTGCGCGACGGCACGAGTATCATTAATATTTTGTCTCGGCTTACCTGACACTCCCAAGGCGTCTACAGCAAATGAGTGCCTCACCTCCTCGTGGAGCTCCCGCAGTATGCGCTCGTCCCTGTCCGCGGCGGTGGTAGCGGCCGAGCTCAGCAGCAGAGTGGCGTGCGCCTCGACAGCGCTGGCGGCGACCTGCGCGTGCCGAGCGTGCGGTCTTCGCAACATGCCGTGCATGCACCAACCTAGGGGAGTCAATGTAGCGGACGGCTCATATAATTTACCTACTATAACTTTGAGAGGCAACAATAAGTGACAGTTATCTTGACCTATTAGAATCTCAGGTTTTACATCATGTTTACATAACTTATCAGTTATTCCATACAGGTTTTTATAGTTATTACAATCGACAACAGAAAGTTGTTGCAAAGGTAAGTTTAATTTATCTACACACCGAAGTTTTATATTATGCATCTTATTGTCCATACCCGATAATGTAACATTCGCGATGGTCGTTTTACATACCAGTTCATCGTCAGACCAGGCTCCGCGAATTCGCATCGTCTCTGAGCGGCCACGAAGCCCCGCACGCTTCGCTAACCCCGCACTGATAAGCGAGACGGTCGAACCGTCATCAAGGAGGGCATTTGCACTGAACACACCGTTAGCACTATGTATACGTATAGGTACGACTTTAAGTAACACTTTGTTTTCACTCGCGTTTATATGCGTCACTGTTTGTGTACTATCAGCGGAGGACATCGCCGGCGACGTCGCCGTCGTCGGCGTTTGCACAGGCGTTGACTTCGGCTCCGGGACCTGGCTACTTCCAGCGTCATTTTTCGGCTTGTTCCCGACGTAGTGAAGTAGATTGTGATGCCCCTCGCCACAGCCATTTTTATCGCAAGGCGGTGCTGAGCATGTATCTCGTGCGTGGCGCGATAGTAGGCATTTATAACAAATCCCGTTACGTTTTACGAATTCCCATCTGGTTTTACGTAACGCCTTCTTGAATTGTTTACATTCAGTTAATTTATGTATTGAGGTACGGCAGAATTTGCAGTTATCCGTATCATCATCTGTTTGCAATAATATAGTTTGAGATCGATTGCCGGAACTATCATTGTTTTTATGATGATTGTTTTTATTAACCCCCGACGCAAAAACGACGGGGTGTTATAAGTTTGACGTGTCTGTGTGTGTGTGTGTGTGTGTGTGTGTGTCTGTCTGTGGCATCGTAGCTCCCGAACGGATGAACCGATTTTGATTTTGTTTTTTTTGTTTGAAAGGTGAATTAGTCGGGAGTGTTCTTAGCTATGTTTGATGAAAATTGGTCCAAGATGGCCGCCGCCACAAAATGGCGGATTACATATTTTTTCACAACTCCCTTAATATGGGTATCAAACAAAAGGGCTTGAATATTAGAATACTATACACTATGACAAATTTCAAATCCAAGATGGCCGCCACCACAAAATGGCGAATTATATTTTTTTTCACATCTCCTTCAATATAGGTATCAAATGCAAGGGCTTGACAAGTAGAATAATGTTACACTATATTGAAAAGGAATGAGGAATATTAACTAACGAAATGAAAACTAAAAACTAAAAAAAAAATTTTTGTCTGATCAATGCTCTAGAATGACGAGGAAAGTGGAGGTACCTACGACCACTGAGTTTGACTATTTTTATTACGAATGGAATTATCCTACTTAAAAAACGTAGGTATTTCTAGATCAGATAGTGTCGCAGTCCCATTTTATAAACTAGATCTGGAATACCTAGATATCTAATAGCTATGAAATACTTGTACGAAAGTTGAATAACTAAAGGAAGACCTAGAAAAAGGATATAATAAAACACAAAAATCTGTTTAGTCTTAAAAATTATTCTTCAACTATAAATTATAATTCTTTTTTGTCGGATAAAAAACCTGATTAAATATCAATTTACCTGAATCTTAAAACGCAAGAAAACAAAAGAAATGAAATCCAAAAATAAGGAGTCCCTACAAAAAGCATGAAATAAAAAATTAAATTAAAAATTTAAAAAACCCCCGACACAAAAAAATAATAAAATTAAATGTAAGTAATTGGAAAAGGATCAAATAATTTAAAAACCCCCAACTTAAAGAATCTAGGTAACGAGACTAAAATAGATAAATTCATATGGAAGTCGGGGGACCGTTCTGTGGAACACCTTCTGTGCTAAGAGGTCCCCCGACTGCCGAAATTATTTGATCCTTTTCCAATTACTTACATTTAATTTTATTATTTTTTTGTGTCGGGGGTTTTTTAAATTTTTAATTTTTTTGACTCGTAAAATAGATATTTGATGTAACTGATATCTTTACGGCCTCATCGTGCAAGAAATCAGATAAGATTACCATACGGGATTTCTGTCCTTCAGTGATGAGCGGGAAACTATAATCAGACCATTTAGATAACAGTGTTGTAGGCAGCTTGGACAATATAATTGAAACAATGCTCATACCTTGTAAGTACTCTTCGCGTCCAACTGCTCGCACTGCTTGTATAAGGTTTTGCACTTTCACTGAAAATGGCACGATTTCATTGTGATAGTTCTGTGACATTGAGGGTAATTTCTTGATATCCTGCACTATTTTGGATATTATTAAATCAGCATTGCCAAAACGTAACTCCAAAGTTGACATGATTTTGCACGGTGGACTCGCAGAAATAAGTAAAGCTGCGACAGCATCTTTAGCAGCTCCTCGGAGACACTTTCTCAACCTCCACAGGTTTTCTTGAGGAGAAAATTTACAAAGCTCGGTTGACTCTTTATAGGCTTGTTTGAACTGGAGAAATTCCAGTGGGTCTCCCGAAAAGTCTGGAAGATCCTTCGGCGTGCTTAATCGAGTTATAAGGTTGGTATTCGGTGCACTCGTAGAAGCCAGGTCTTTCAATGCGCCAGCTAGCTGCTATCTGAATAGTCGCTTGCATACTGGTGGCCTCCGCCGTTGGTGGCGGTACAGGTACAGTGTGTGAGTGCGGCTCCATCGGCAGATGTGGCACTGAAAGTGGCGGCTTTTGAGGTGACGTAGCTGGTGCTGCTGGTGCCGTAAAGAGGACGGCATTAGCAGGCGCGGCTGGTTCTGTCTCAGTCGGATGCAACTTGCCCAAGGGGTTGCCATGATCGGGGGCCGGTTGCATTAACTCGTGTTGACTCCGTTCCAGCCATTGCTCCACGTCGTGAGCGCGTTCTTCGTGTGAACTGTATTTTTCTTCTTCCTCTAGTTCAGCTAAGTCCGCTTCTAGCTGTCTGTCTATGAGCTCCAGTCGTATCTGTGCCTTTTGCTTTGCAGCATCCAAAAGCAACTGCGCTTTTCGAGCTTTTACCGATGATGTGTCGGAATGACCTTTCGACCCTGGCAACGTGTTTTCTGTTTTGACGCTCGGCGATGCCGCAGGTGTTTTAAATACCATATTTTTGGCTGCTGCACTGGTTGAAAACTGACACTCTTCAGTATCTGTTTCTTGAGCTCCCTTTTGTTCTTCGAAAAGTTTACGTTGCGCGCGCTCGCGTCGCACCGTACTTCGCGTGCCCACCATTTTGCTTTTCACTGGTGGCGTGACAAACATTAATTTTAGTTGATCCGGTTCGATTGACCACTTTGTAGATTATAGTAGGTGGTAATTGGCGAAGTGAAAACGAGACGGCAGCTTAGACAACTTATATTTTGAAAAGACACGGAAAAAATTACAAAGCTAGGTGAGACGTATGTAGGTACATCAAGCGCACCCGCTTGCAGTGCTCGCACGGACTGAACTGCCGGCGTGTTGGGTGGGGTCCAGCGACCAATACATCCATACTTAGTTATACTTATAATTATCTTATGACTATTAACTATGAATCTACAAATATGAGCGCGTCGCTAACATTCCCCCCCCCAGTGCTGGCTCAGCACTCCTCAACAAGTGAAATACGCGCGACGCGGGCTGCAGGTCGCTTCCAGACACCAGTCTTAGTCTTCACTTCGACCAGTCTGATTCGTCCATCTTTTCCTGGGCATATCTTCTGAATAAGACCCTTTGGCCAGGTACTACGGGGACTGTTAGGATCAGCCACTAGCACTACGTCACCTACCTGCAAAGGTTTCACCTCCTCGTTCCATTTTCTTCGAGGCCGTAAGTCAGGGAGAACCTCTTTCACCCATCTTCGCCAAAACATATCCGCTAACGCTTGTGACTTTCTCCATTGTTTGCGTAGACACATGTCGGAGTCATCGAAAGTCCCAATGATAGGTGTGCTGGATGAGCTACCTAAAAGAAAATGGTTAGGAGTTAAAGATTCTAAGCTTTCAGGGTCCACGGAGACGTGTGTCAGCGGACGACTATTTACTATATTTTCCACTTCTGCCATAAGGGTTAGCAGCACTTCTTCGCGGGGAGCGCGTTCGTTCATTATAACTCGAAGTGATGTTTTAACGCTTCGAATCAGCCTCTCCCAGGCCCCACCCCAGTGAGGACTGGAGGGAGGTATAAAATGCCACTGCATGGCGTTGTTCGCTCCGACGGCCTTGAGAGCATCTATATTAAGTGCCTGCTCTGATTGCTTCAGCTCCTTATCGCTTGCTCTTAGGTTGGTGCCATTGTCAGAGTATAGATGAGAGGGCCATCCTCGCCGTGCTGCCATGCGTCGCAGCGCCATAATCAAAGAGTCTGACGTGAGTGACGAAACAAGCTCGATATGAATCGCTCGTATAGTGAGGCAGGTAAACAAAACACCATACCTCTTCTGCCTTCCTCTGCCCACAGTCACTTCCATTGGACCAAACAAGTCCAGGCCACAGAATGTAAATGGCTTTCGGTGATGTGCTACTCGAGCATGAGGTAAGTCACCCATCCTGGGCACTTGAGGCTTACATTTCCTTATGCGGCAAAGCATGCAATTCGAAACCACCCTTTTAACTGTTGGCCTTATTCTAACAATCCAATATTTCTGTTTCAGGTTATTGACGACCATTTCCTGGTTCCCGTGTGCTGCCTTAATGTGAAAGTACCGGACAAGAAGACGCGTTATGTCATGTTTTCCATCTAATATAATTGGTCTCTTCATTTCTAGGTCCACGTCTGACGCAGCATCGATGCGGCCACCGAGTCGGAGTAAACCAGTTTCGTCTAGATACGGTGTCAAGGTAAGTAACTTACTATCTCGTGATATGTGTTTTCCACTTTTGATTGCAGATATTTCGGCGGAGAACGATTCCATCTGCGCCTTCTTCAGCAACAGGATCTCAGCTCGAGCCATCGCATCGCAGTCAACTTCACCGGTAAGTCTCTTGCATCTGTCAATAAATTTCAGAATGACGGCCGTGGCTCGCAGCAAGTGAAGCCAGGAGGAAAACCGCTGCGGCTCAGGAACAGGTAAGTTACATGTAGGCTCATGCATCACAGCTACACACTCCAAACTCCCTTCATCTCTGTCGATGTCGGTGTTCACGACGTCAGCAGGCCATAAGGACTCCTCTTTGTATAAAAAATCAGGCCCTGTGAACCACTCACTGTGAAACATTGTGTGGTTAAATTCATCACGAGTACCAAGATCTGCTACATTTAATTTGGTAGGTACATATCTCCATTCGGAAATACGCGTGAGTTCATCAATTTCTCCCAATCGGTTCGCTTCGAACGTCTTGTACCTACGTGTGTTATTTCTAATCCATTGTAACACGGTGGTGGAGTCACACCAAAAATATCGTCGCTCAGGCGCTAATCTATGTTCCTTCATAATGGTATCAGCCAATCGTGCAGCTAACAGTGCCGCCTGTAGCTCGGCTCGGGGCACAGTCATGGGTTTAACAGGTACAACACGACATTTACTTGCTATAAATGCAACGTTAACATTCCCACTGACTATCCAACGCCAGTACGCCACACAACACATGGCTTGAACAGATGCGTCGCATAATAAATGCAACTGTAAGCATGTATAATTATTACTTGCCGGCGTAGCACACGTAGCGGTTGTCGTAGGCGGTCTACACGTCTCGTAGCAGCATCTCGTAGCAGATAACTCCAGCGCGGGGGTCGCGGGTGCGGCGGCGGGAGGAGGTGGCCTTATCATCACAGGCTCTGCGACCGGTTTTCGTCCCGTCTTGCTCCCACCTTGTAACACAATATTTTTATTATAGCACCTAGGTATACGTATTTGCTTTATATCCTTTAATAACTCGATCCATTTGCACCATTTATTGTAGATACTATCGGGTACTACGTCATCCCAGCCTATGTTTAGGCGCCAAGTATCTTGCAACATAATTTTGCCCTGAATAGTAAATGGTGCTAAGAATCCTAATACATCAAAAATGGACATAACTATTCGCAGCATAATTCTTTTAGTCGGCCTATCCTTGTTTAAAATAATATTTTCAGGTATTCGTTTCAGAGACACGTCGAAACCTAATTCATCTTCTCCAGGATACCAGATGAGTCCCAAGGTGCGCTCGCCATGGTACTCCTGTTCAAATTTGAACCTAAAGCTGGCGGTACCTAAGGTATCCTTTGGAACACTATCTAAAACAGCAATGCTATTACTTGTCCAGTTACGAATTTCGAAACCACCACTGCTATGAATCTTACTTATATTTTTAACCATTTCTATCGCCGTCGTGTCATCCGGCAGGCTATCAATGTAGTCGTCCATATAGTGCGATTTGTATATCGCATTAACAGCGGCTGGTAATGACGACTCGTAACGACGCGCATTTACATTCTTAACAAACTGAGCTACAAAAGGAGAACAGTTAGCGCCGAAAATAAGTGACGTCATAATATAAATACCAACTGGCTCGTCAGGGCTATTCCGCCAAAGGAACCTAAACGCGTGTTGATCTTCAGGGCGAATTTTGACCCTAAGGAACATGTCCTTGATGTCACCGGTTACTGCAATTGAATATTCCCTAAAGCGCAGCATTATACCAAACAGAGATGACAACAAGTCCGGCCCTGTAAGTAAATGGTCATTGAGACATTTATCACCAACTGGAGCGGCGGAATCGAACACTAGCCTAAGTGACTTTTTGTTGGGGTTATCTACCCCGAAGTGGGGTAGATACCACGTCCTAGGTGCCGGCAGTGGCTTTTCCATCTTGTGAGCGTAATCATTTTGTAATAAGTGATTTATACGCTCGCGGTATCTGTTGGCGAAACCATCGTCACGTGCCATCTTCCTTTCTATTCCCTTTAACCTTTTCAGCGCGTTAGGATAGGTGTCGGGCATGGTGCAGGCCTCATCCTTCCAAGGCAGACCTGCCCGCCAGCGACCGTTGACGAGCTCGACAGACTTCTCCAGCTGCGCGACGGCACGAGTATCATTAATATTTTGTCTCGGCTTACCTGACACTCCCAAGGCGTCTACAGCAAATGAGTGCCTCACCTCCTCGTGGAGCTCCCGCAGTATGCGCTCGTCCCTGTCCGCGGCGGTGGTAGCGGCCGAGCTCAGCAGCAGAGTGGCGTGCGCCTCGACAGCGCTGGCGGCAACCTGCGCGTGCCGAGCGTGCGGCCTTCGCAACATGCCGTGCATGCACCAACCTAGGGGAGTCAATGTAGCGGACGGCTCATATAATTTACCTACTATAACTTTGAGAGGCAACAATAAGTGACAGTTATCTTGACCTATTAGAATCTCAGGTTTTACATCATGTTTACATAACTTATCAGTTATTCCATACAGGTTTTTATAGTTATTACAATCGACAACAGAAAGTTGTTGCAAAGGTAAGTTTAATTTATCTACACACCGAATTTTTATATTATGCATCTTATTGTCCATACCCGATAATGTAACATTCGCGATGGTCGTTTTACATACCAGTTCATCGTCAGACCAGGCTCCGCGAATTCGCATCGTCTCTGAGCAGCCACGAAGCCCCGCACGCTTCGCTAACCCCGCACTGATAAGCGAGACGGTCGAACCGTCATCAAGGAGGGCATTTGCACTGAACACACCGTTAGCACTATGTATACGTATAGGTACGACTTTAAGTAACACTTTGTTTTCACTCGCGTTTATATGCGTCACTGTTTGTGTACTATCAGCGGAGGACATGGCCGGCGACGTCGCCGTCGTCGGCGTTTGCACAGGCGTTGACTTCGGCTCCGGGACCTGGCTACTTCCAGCGTCATTCTTCGGCTTGTTCCCGACGTAGTGAAGTAGATTGTGATGCCCCTCGCCACAGCCATTTTTATCGCAAGGCGGTGCTGAGCATGTATCTCGTGCGTGGCGCGATAGTAGGCATTTATAACAAATCCCGTTACGTTTTACGAATTCCCATCTGGTTTTACGTAACGCCTTCTTGAATTGTTTACATTCAGTTAATTTATGTTTTGAGGTACGGCAGAATTTGCAGTTATCCGTATCATCATCTGTTTGCAATAATATAGTTTGAGATCGATTGCCGGAACTATCATTGTTTTTATGATGATTGTTTTTATTTTGACTCGTAAAATAGATATTTGATGTAACTGATATCTTTACGGCCTCATCGTGCAAGAAATCAGATAAGATTACCATACGGGATTTCTGTCCTTCAGTGATGAGCGGGAAACTATAATCAGACCATTTAGATAACAGTGTTGTAGGCAGCTTGGACAATATAATTGAAACAATGCTCATACCTTGTAAGTACTCTTCGCGTCCAACTGCTCGCACTGCTTGTATAAGGTTTTGCACTTTCACTGAAAATGGCACAATTTCATTGTGATCGTTCTGTGACATTGAGGGTAATTTCTTGATATCCTGCACTATTTTAGATATTATTAAATCAGCATTGCCAAAACGTAACTCCAAAGTTGACATGATTTTGCACGGTGGACTCGCAGAAATAAGTAAAGCTGCGACAGCATCTTTAGCAGCTCCTCGGAGACACTTTCTCAACCTCCACAGGTTTTCTTGAGGAGAAAATTTACAAAGCTCGGTTGACTCTTTATAGGCTTGTTTGAACTGGAGAAATTCCAGTGGGTCTCCCGAAAAGTCTGGAAGATCCTTCGGCGTGCTTAATCGAGTTATAAGGTTGGTATTCGGTGCACTCGTAGAAGCCAGGTCTTTCAATGCGCCAGCTAGCATCTGAATAGTCGCTTGCATACTGGTGGCCTCCGCCGTTGGTGGCGGTACAGGTACAGTGTGTGAGTGCGGCTCCATCGGCAGATGTGGCACTGAAAGTGGCGGCTTTTGAGGTGACGTAGCTGGTGCTGCTGGTGCCGTAAAGAGGACGGCATTAGCAGGCGCGGCTGGTTTTGTCTCAGTCGGATGCAACTTGCCCAAGGGGTTGCCATGATCGGGGGCCGGTTGCATTAACTCGTGTTGACTCCGTTCCAGCCATTGCTCCACGTCGTGAGCGCGTTCTTCGTGTGGACTGTATTTTTCTTCTTCCTCTAGTTCAGCTAAGTCCGCTTCTAGCTGTCTGTCTATGAGCTCCAGTCGTATCTGTGCCTTTTGCTTTGCAGCATCCAAAAGCAACTGCGCTTTTCGAGCTTTTACCGATGATGTGTCGGAATGACCTTTCGACCCTGGCAACGTGTTTTCTGTTTTGACGCTCGGCGATGCCGCAGGTGTTTTAAATACCATATTTTTGGCTGCTGCACTGGTTGAAAACTGACACTCTTCAGTATCTGCTTCTTGAGCTCCCTTTTGTTCTTCGAAAAGTTTACGTTGCGCGCGCTCGCGTCGCACCGTACTTCGCGTGCCCACCATTTTGCTTTTCACTGGTGGCGTGACAAACATTAATTTTAGTTGATCCGGTTCGATTGACCACTTTGTAGATTATAGTAGGTGGTAATTGGCGAAGTGAAAACGAGACGGCAGCTTAGACAACTTATATTTTGAAAAGACACGGAAAAAATTACAAAGCTAGGTGAGACGTATGTAGGTACATCAAGCGCACCCGCTTGCAGTGCTCGCACGGACTGAACTGCCGGCGTGTTGGGTGGGGTCCAGCGACCAATACATCCATACTTAGTTATACTTATAATTATCTTATGACTATTAACTATGAATCTACAAATATGAGCGCGTCGCTAACAATCCGCTACTTGAGTGATTGTAATTATTGTAATATTAATTAATTGTTAATTTTAATTAGTGAATAGGCACTGGGCTTACTCGTTCCATTATAGACCTTATCCATCGCTTGTCACCAGGCGAGATCGAGGTCAAGAGGTGGCCCATTTAGCAATAAAAAATAACTGTAAAATACGGGGCAAATTAAAATTAATCAGCGAAACTCCGCATGTGGTGAGTATCAATACCTAATGACGATAAAACTTTAAAAAAATATATTTTTTAAACTCATAATTTCAAGTGAATAGCCAGTGGCCATAGACCGCGTAGTCAGCTGTTGTTACCTACTTGAAATGACGAGTTTTTTTTTGTTATGTTTTATCGTTAGGTATTCTACCACGTCTATGGGGTTTGGCTAACTTATTTAATTTGACCCTTTATATACTAACTGGATATTAGTAATCTAGAGCAGTGGTGGCACAGTGGTATCAGCTTGACTTACGAGTTTGTAGGTCGTAGGTTCGAACCCAGACAGGCGCTTTACTTTGTGTAAATTATTTCATAACCACTGCTATCAAAACGGTAAAGGAAAACATCGTGAGGAACCGGCATGTCCTAGAACAAAAATTCGAAGACATGTGACATCCACCAACCCGTACTGGGCCCGCGTGGTGGATTACAGCCCACTCCCTCTCACAGAGAGGAGGCCAGTGTCCCAGCAGTGGGAACATTATAGGCTGATTATGATGATTAGTAATCTGTTACGTTAAATACCGAGATAAAAATCTGTGACCGACGGATGAACAGATTGACAGCTAAGCTTAATAATAAAAGGTGTTAAGGCTGTTGGGCAGTAGCGACCCCACGGACCCTATCTTCAGGGAGAAGTCTTGTTCCTCACCTCTTGCTTGCCTTTATTGGCCGGCTGGAGTGAACAATGACGAGGAACAGAGCTCCCACCTCATTCTTGCCTTTGTTGGCCGGCTTGAGTGGAGATTCGCAAGAGCAAACGTGCTCGGAGGAAGGAAGTATTTCAGTTAAGATGCTGGTAGGGATCTTAACCGTACATCCGGTATTGTCCTGATAGCCGTGGAATACCTCTCCACTTCTCATAAGCACTTCAGGACATGTTGCCCCCCTTGTTGCTACGTCACTATGTGCTAGCGACCGTTTCCGGGAGCCCATTATTGAGTGTGCAAGTCACCCCCTGCCATTTTCTTCGTGTGTATATAGAACATTGATCAGGCTGGGGTCATAGTTATTACATAGTTCTTGGTAACCAGTCCACTTTAGCCACCCAAACCCATAGTCTAACTTTTTATATTTCCATATCCTGAATAGTCCTACACAAACCGGGGGTTATCCTTGGGTGCACTTGCATAGCGCATACAGGGATAATCGTCGGTTGGTGCCGCATTTCATTAAAATTTCCTAACGGGCCCCTGCGAGTTGACTTCGGCCCCTCGTACGCCTTCCAAAGGACGGGACCCCAAGGTTCCGAGATATATATATAAAAAAAAGGTGTTAAAAAAATAACCTGACAAACTTTAAGAGGTGCTTCAGACCGACGAACTGAACAACTTTCACTATGGGACCAACTCTGAAATCACGAAAAAAAATCGGTTTCATACATTTTGGTCAAGAAGGTAATAGGTAGGACATTGAACTTTTGTATTAACCCTTAATCTGCCGGAACATAGATCTACGCGAGACACAATGGCTTTTTAATTGTGTCTGTAATTACGGCACACAAGCGGTTAAACAGCAGATTTTTTTTTTCTTGATTTCAGGGTTGGTCCCCTAGTGAAAGTTGTTCAGTTCAATGGTCTAAAGCACCTCTTAAATTTTGTCGGGTTATTTTTTAACACCTTATATATTCTAGTTAGCCCCCTTTGTATAATTATGAAATCCTAAAAAGAGTTGAATCAACTAGTTAAATATGCCTCAGAGCTCTTTCATATTATGGATCCAATTAATTCAGGCTGATTTTTCAATCGACGGATAATTTTTGTTCGTAGAAAAAAAAATGACGTCTGACAGATTATGGAGGAACTGTCATAAATTCAAAACTATACCTCGGATAAAATTATCTGGCGTTGGAAAAATCAGTCCTTAGTTTAAAAAAAATCGGTCAATTATCTGAAAGAGTGAAGTTATTAAAGCAAGCATAAAAGATGAGGCTTTATGATTTAAAAAAAACATATAAAGGCGAACATATAACCTCCTTCTTTTTGGAAGTCGGTTAAAAAGGAAAATCTCAAACAAGGAGTTTATAGCTACTAAATCATAAACTTTTTTTATTTTTTTATTGCTGAATTGCTCTTGATCTCGATCATACCTGATGGAAAGCGATTGACGAATAACCGACGAAAAATTTCAACACAGTGGGGTTCAGGATCTTGTAACGAATCCATGGTTATAGTTTGCGCGTCCATTTCCCAGCCACCCAGTATGTGCAGACGCCAGCACACCAAGCTACCCGAAACTGTCAAATTTTTCCAATCAGCCTTGAACCTTATACTATAGCGAAAAAGTTGAAAATCTATTAAAGACATTTAACAGATTGTAGTAGCTTGATGTGCTGGCGTCTGTACAGTTACGAGCATAAGTATGTATACACTTGGCTTTGTACGGTGGGCTGCATCAATTGGGTACCCCAGTTGTATTAAAATTTTCATACAACTGGGGTACCCAATTGATGCAGCCCACTGTACAAAGACGATTTTCTCCTTTATTTTTGAATGAAATTTTATATTATTAGGAACATAGTATTTTCGAATCCATAGATTTATATAAAGTGTCGTAATTTAAGGTTGCCAAGTGTTGAAATATTAGTGCTCGTGACTGTACATACTAAGAATTGTTGCGAGCGAGATTCAAACCCAACCCTATGCACGTAAACCTTCCAACTGCACCAACCTGCAACTGCAAACGTATAGTACCGTTTGCACCGTAAATCTAACTTAGCACAAACACACACACACACACACACAATGAAAAGTTACTTAAAATTCACTTTGTATCTAGTTTTTGCACCGTTTCTGAAACAGCTGCGACTAAAGATATAAATTATATTTTTTATCGAATTGAAAAACGGTACAACACTTGATTATAAACTTTTCGTATATATCTTAAACATGGAGGGAGAATTTGGAATCGAGTAAAGTGCAAAACAGTTTGGTGGGTTCTTATAATGTACAGATTGGTATAGAAACATTAAAGACTAGTTTAGCTTGACCAATAATGAAACATAAGAGCCTAGACAAGTGGCAATCGCTGTCAAAGCGTTTCCTATTTCTACAACGACTTTCAACAGTATAGACATTTGCTTTTTGGAAGCTATTGTCAATCCGATACATTTTTGACTTTTCCAGCATCGTTATGGCTAATACCTAGTATGTCATTTTTCTATGCCATTGTCATTTTATCTAAGCATTCTGGGCCCATAACTTAGTAGCTTGCACAGTCATTAAATTCATGTAGTTTAGTAATGAATACTAAACTTCCCCGGTACCCATACTTTTTAAGCCGGAACAAAACAATGGTTCGGGTGCAAAGGCCCTGAAAGGGAAGAAATCAACATGACTGGTTGTTTCATCTTTTTCCCAAGACATAATAGTATAGACGCCAGCACATCCAGCTACCCGAAACTGTCAAAATTTCCCAATCAACATTGAACCTTATTATTTATTTATTTATTTATTCATTTGTTTCAGGCGACGCAGGCCCATAAATATATACCTTAACCTAAAGATACATAATTTTATTATAATAAAATAGAACTTCACTTCACTAGCTTGTTCTTGTGCTGTTCTGTGGTACTTGTCCGCGGAAGCGACGGAACACCATGTCCTGCGGCCAGAAGTCTTCTTCCATGACGACGGGCAGATAACAGTTTGGCACGCGCACCAGGAACGCCTTGAAGTTGACGTTGCGGTACGACTCCAGTAACTGCACCCTCGCGTGTACCTCGTCTTCTGGCGCACGTATTCAACGATGTCCTCCACATTAGTGGTGTAGTGTAGGCGGGAGATGTACACCGGTGTGTTCGGCTTTGCGGCACGCAAGCTGACTTCGGGCTCCATAGGAGCTTTGCCGCAGCGGTTCTTATGCTACAGCGGTGAAAGTTGAAAATCTATTAAACAAATTTGACAGATTGATGTGCTGGTGTCTGTAAATATGCTCCTTTCATTCTCATTTATCTCGTGTCCTCAAGATTGAAAAATATGTTTTTTGATGATGCTGCAACTTTTCTTCTCAGCTTTGCAAGAGTGCAATTTTTTTTTCGAATTTCTGAAATTTTTCTTTCATATAAACCTTGTTCTGGCCATACCGTAAGGATTAAGTATTATGATCCATATTCAAGCAAATAAATGATTTGAATTTGTTTTTTTTTTTGGTTTTGTCATTACTCTTAATTATTTTACACGGAAGATATTATTTGCCAAAGAGTTATCTATTTTCACCTGTGAGAAAAAAAAGTAGTTGTCTGGAAGTGTAGAAATTATTCCCTTTTTGACGACAAGAGGCCTAGCATCTATTACCATGTACACACGGTAAAAGAATTTGCGGACTTAGGAATTAATATATTTGCACTACGCAAGTTCGAATGATTTTTTGGCTCTTTTATCAACGTTTTGAACATAATATTATAGAGGTATGAGGAACAGGGTGTAAAGTTCACTCATCCTCCATAGAAATGGGAGGATCCTCCGACCAGATGGGTGTTGTGTCTGGTGGGCAACTGCCCGATGATGCATTCATGTCGGGCCGTTGACCCTACGCTAATTGCGCGGTAAACTCTGCTTGCGAGATGCAGGATTTTGCGTGACGTCAGTATGACGCGTTGTTCGCATGTGGCGTCGTAGATACCGCTACAATATTATCAGTAGGTAGGTCCGTAGGTGTGTAGCATCTATCAGTTCCCACAACGTACAGCTGACAGGACACGTAGGACACGATAATAAGTGTCCCATCATTTGTGGAACAGCACCACATTTACGTCCACCACCTCTATGCATCTTAGATACTTAACTACTCGTACCTGCAAACAAATCTCTTTCCCCAGCAGTACTTAATAGTTCCTTACATAAAAAAAAAACTTTATCACATATATACATACGTTTCCCTACCTGAGAGGGAAACAACAATTATTTTGAAAGCCTTCTTTGCACACCGTTCGGGAAACAAACAAAGAAATGAAAAGTAAACTGTTGCTATATAAGTGTCTGTTATGTAAAGGTATTTTTTAGGGGAGATGGGTTTTCTTCTCTCTCAATTTCCTGGGTGTAAATGTTTATCTTTGTATGGTTTACGCTGGTTTTTTATTTGAGTGTGGCAGAATGTTAGCAGATACTTATTTGGCAAGGCCGTTATCGTATGTGATTTATGAACAAAAATAAAAAAAAAACAAATCAAATCTTTATTGCTGAACGCAGTACATTAAAATATATTGCGAGAAGATTTAGTTGAAGATTTTTTCGGATATATTTTAAGATTGCGAACTTTTACTAAGGAAACTGAAGGTTTTTGTTCTTTGTAAAGAGTAGGTATCCACTGAGAGAGGGTTTTTCGAAATTCCACCCCTAAGAGGGTGAATGGGGGGAGGGTGAAATTTCACGCGGACGAAATCGCGCGCTATATAAATCGGCAACTGACATCAATGCAAACAGAAAGTCAAACTTGCTGACATGTTGTTGCATAGATGCTTCGACACGTGGTCAACTTTGGACATTAATATCTCAAAAATACCGAATATCTCGAGACGGTCCGAATTGGTTTGACATAAGCTTCTACTCCGTTCACGTTTTATACCCTGTTTTTATCCGGACGGTAAAAAAGTCAGACGATATGTATTGCTCTACGTGTCCAGTACAACAAGGCGTTTAGGATTCTATTGTGGCGGCCACGGTTATGTTATGCGTCAGCGATGTTTGCCGAGGCTAGAACCGATGATTTCCACGGTATAATTAGAAAAAGGAGTGCGTCGCGGTGTTGTCCGAGGCGGTGGGAATCGCCTTTTTTGCGGAGGTGGCTGCGGTTGCATGCCAGCGCCTACGATAATAATGCGATATAATGTAATATGTGTATTCATTTTTAATTTTAATTTAGTTTTAATTTAATTTTAATTTTGAGCTTCATTTTGATTTTAATTTTATAAGTTTGCGATTTTATTTTGTACAACTTGTGTAAAATTTAAAAATTTACCTACGGATTGTTATGTGAAATTTTATATATGATTTGATTTGATATATCGAGGTTTGGAAATGAATATGGCACTTGAATAGTTAGATAATGTACGGATACGATACTTTTATCGCATAAGTCCGGTTATGGTAGGTACGTTAATAAATGAATAATCTATACGGTACTTTCATAGCTTATGAATTGAAATGGCAATCAGACTATCCTAATAATCACACCAATATTATAAAGGCGAAAGTTTGTGATTGTGTTTGTATTTTGTTACTTCTTCACGCACAAACGGCTTAACGGATTTTGATGAAAATTGGCACACAGGTAGTTTATAACCAGGATTAACATAGGATACTTTTATCCCGATATTCCCACGGGATCGACACTTATGCGGGTGAAACCGCGGGGCGCAGCTAGTATTTACATAAGGTGAAGAAGAGTTTCTAATTTTCGTTAAATTTTCTCTATAAAAAGACCCTTTAGTTTCAAGATTTATGAAAATTTTGTACAGTGGACCTTCTACCTACATGTTATTAGGTAAATGAAACAAAATAATTCAAATTAAGCAATAGTCTGGATAATAAATATTATTAATCAGATTATTTCTTATGATTTATTAGTCTAGACATTCACATGGTAATTTGTTCACCTTTAATTAGCAACATGACTAATTAGGATACTAAATATTAAAATATTGTACTGTTAATTTTAAGTACAGACGCCAGCACATCAAGCTACCCGAAACTGTAAAACTTCCCCAATCAACTTTGAACCTTATGCTTTTGCAATAAAGTTGAAAATCTATTAAATAAATTTGACAGATTGTAATAGCTTGATTGGCTAGCGAATTAAGTAGTTAATAACTCTCTTGAAATAATTTACCATATAGACAGCTGTGTCCAAGGAGATCACAGTACAATCACCTTTATTATTTTCAGCGGGATTGTCCGAAAGGGTTACCGCTGGCCCGGAACATAGAGGGCTAAACAGGGAACACTGGTGGGTTTTAGTCAGTAAGAGTCCGACACTCCCTTCCGCTCCGCCTAGAGCGGGAGGGGTCATTTGATAATTCCCTACCCCAAAAAAAAAATCATCTATATTTTCTGTTTTCACAAAGGTTAGGTACGCTATTTATACAAAAGGGTGAACAAGAGACGGAAATAGAAGAAAAATCTGACGTTAGCAGTTGTTTATGGCACTCGTTTAAAGCAGCAGTTGTTTATTGAACGACGCCGTTTATAAAGAGGCTAGGCTGTTAACTGAATAGCTACTTAAGCTAGTTGGTGACGACATAAACATAACAAGACAAGAATTGTAGCTTTTTGACAAAAATGTATAAAATACTGGCTGCGCCCCGCGGTTTTACCCGAGTTAATGTCGATCCTGTGGGAAAATTGGGATAAAAAGTAGCCTATATGTTAATCCAGGGTGTCAGCTACCTCCATACAATATTTTATCAAAATTGGTCCCGGCGGTTGAGCGTGAAGAAGTAAGAAACATATAAACACACACACACACTCACAAACTTTCGCCTTTATAATTTTAGTGTGATTACCCTTTGTGAGAGACTGGCGTCCATACTACTGCCGTCCTTACGAAAAGTGCAATAATTCAAGTTTTGCCCCAAATTGAGTTAAGTAAGTACATTATTGGAATCTGCAGAATGAGATCTAATATTAGTAGCCGGTTTTAATACTAAGCATAATATAGTGATGGAGATACAACAAAAAAACAAAAAAAAATCTTTATCCGTGTTTTTCTCGAAATCAGATTTAACCTAGTTATTGCACTTTTCGTTAAGACGGCAAACTAGGATACCTAGTGTGACGGATCACCTGAGCGTTTATCGTTCACTCTTTATCGTTTCAAACAGGCTGCTTTTGTTATCACACGATAATGTAGTTACGCTATACGAAAAGCGTAAAATGAACCAAATTCATTTCACGAAAATTTATTTATTTATTAACTCAACATCACTATAATTACAGGAATTTCCTAATTCAATAGTTTGGCCATAATTACAGTTTTATTATTTACCCTAACATATTGTACATCGTGGTTTTTGTGATCTCACTCAGAGAACAAGTAAAAAGATCTATGCTGTCTACTACGTCATTAAGTACACGCAAGGTGCGCGTTATAGGGGCTTTACTCAGTAGATTGGTCCTACTACTGGGCTCCGCCAATAGACGTGGCTGTCGCCTTCGCAACACATAATTGTCGGGCACACACAGGTTTATTTCTTTTAATATACCTGGGTTTGAAGTCTTGCCACGTAATAATTTAAAAATATAGGTAGCAAGAGCTATGTCCCTTCTTGTTTCCAATTTATTGTATCCCAACCATGCCTTTAACAAACAAAGTTGGATACATCAATGGATAAAATGGATACACACCATACCACCTTAGGTACAGAAACCTAGTAAATTTATTTTGTATACGCTCCAGCATGAGACTGTATTTAGCTTCATGTGGAGCCCATAATGATTGCGTTACATTTAAGCTGACTTCTTACCAGTGCATTCTACAAAGAAGTTAGCGCAGCGATGCTTGTGAAACCCTCTGCTCTTCTTAGGACGAAACCTAGGCTCCTGTAGGCTTTTTTACAAACATTTACGATGTGATTACGAAATGCCAGGCCCGAGTAAAGGCGAACTCCCAAATCCCTCACCGTCTCCGTTCTTTTCAATACCGTGTTGTCCACTTTATAGTCATAATTCTAAAATGTGCTACGCAATTAGGCTGCTGGTTCTTATCTCGAATTAAATAATGATGGGCATTTTTGTATGGATCCTGGCCTGATGACGAATAGAGTTCTAATGAGATCGACGAATGACAGCCGGGACCTTTCCGAGCTTCCGTGCTTTCCCATACGTCTTCGCCGGAATTCTCATATCTTGTTTCAGCTCTATAGTATTTTGTTTAATCCTAAAACCCCTACTTATCTTAAAGAACGTTTCAAGTTCCTTCATGACATACATAATAGATATCTGAGGTCATCGGAAAACCTGAGACTAGAGATGCCGATGCATCCACCAGTTTCTATGACAAATCTTTTACTGTTCAAGCAGTACGGTTATGGAATGACTTGCCCGTGTCGGTAAGGCGTGCTCCATCTTTGTCCACTTTTAAAATTATGGTTAAAAAGCACGCCCTCTCTCCTTAGACATCATCATTATATTTTCTTTGCTCCTGTTTCATGTTTATTATTATATGTATATATTTATTTAGAGTAGAATAATATACTTTATGCATGTAAATGGTACACCACAGACTACCTACAGTATTTGTCTGTTCTTCCCCTTTTTAATCCATCCAAAGGTTGTCTTTAAAAGATCGCTTTCAGCGATAAGACCGCCCATTGTGTCACCCTTTTTACAGTGTCTATATTTATATGTCTGTAATTTATATGGTGTACATAATAAAGAGTATTCTATTCTATTCCGAGGGAAGGAGGGGTCTCAGTATGTAATGATGGTTACCCACTCACGGACTAACCACGGCAAGGGTAGCTTAACTTGATCGATCGACCTGTGCAGCTGTTATTATTTAGCCACGGGACCCTCACAAAGTAACAAAAACCAATCTGCCAATTATGAACTAACTAACGTGAGTTTTGACGACAGACAGGGAACGTTGTTTTACCTGTGCAAAATTAGTTTGTATGTCACCCGAACTGGGGTGAAGCAATAATTTCGCTGTTAAAACTTTTTTTAACTTGCTGACGTTAGTTGGAAGCCGGACTTTGGCACCCGGCCGAGTTAACCGTCAGAGAGAAAGAAAAAAAAAGTATTTGCGACGCCTGTTAGTCAAGTTGATTAGTACTCTCACCTAGTTTTATTAAGTTTGTTTTTTACTGTATTTTTATTATCGTTGTATACCTACGTGGGCCCGTGGCTAAATAATAACAGCCGCACAGGTTGATCGATCCGGTTAAGCTACGCTTGCCGCGGTTGGTCTGTGGGTGGGTGACCATCTTTACATACCGAGCCGTCCTTGCCTTGGGAAGCACGTTATGCCGTTGGTCCCGCCTGTCATTCGTGGATCTTTGACAGTAGTTTAGGGTAGTCAGAAGGCCGAAAGTCTGACATCCAGTCAGTTTTTCCAAGGGGTATCGTATTACCCAGTAACTGGGTTGTGGAGGTCACATAGGCAGTCGCTCCATGTAAAATACTGGTATTCAGCTGCATCCGGTTAGACTGGAAGCCGAACCCATCATAGTTGGGAAAAGGCTAGGCAGATGATGACTTCCCTGCATTAATAGAAAATTAAAATGAGTTTGATAGATCAACATCTGCCAAGCATTTTCATAACTATGTTATATATTCTATCGATAGATCTATAGAAATAAATAAAATTATATTGTAATTATACTTAATGTTTCATCATTCCTAAAGTAAATAAATAAACTTTTGGAAAAAAAAAAATCATCTAGACCATAAGGTAAATACGTTTAAAAAAATAACTATGTGGGATCAGCAGTTATACCTACTTTAATTAGCTAAATGTTAGATAAAATAATTAAATCATAACTTGTACTCACAGTCAGTCCGGTTTCATCAAATATTTGTGATATAATATTCAGGCCACTTTTACGCAGCGCGATAATATCCGCTTTCATCTCAATATTTAAATTTGCTTGCATTTCAAATGGGCCTGAGTGCGCGTCACCTTTTTAAGGACATTTCTCGCCGGCTGGTCGACACTTCACGTGACCAGAGGGCTGGGTCTTTCTTTGGCCAAAGAATTAGCATTGCCATTCAACGTGGCAATGCTGCCAGTCTTCTGGGCACGTTTCCGGATGACAGCGATGCGGACGAGTACTTCGACGTCTAAGTGTCCTTTGTTTTTGTATTTATTTGTATAGTAAGTTAGTTAGTCATTTAATTTAGTACCTATCTAGTGTAAATAGTTTGTATTTGTTTAATAAAATTGAAGCGTCTGTTTGTAATGTCAAAATAACAGCTTGTTAGTAATTGCGTTTGAAAGTTTTTATGGTAGATACTTATAACAAAGATTCAATTTTTTAAACTGTTGTTTGTTTGTTTGTTCCGTCTAATCTCTGAAACGGTTGAACCGATTTTGACCAAATTTTCACTGGCAGATAGCTGATGTTATAAGCTGTTGTATTTGTTTTAACATTAATTTTTGGGAAAATGCCAAACAAATTAAAATCCATGAAATCCTATTTGTTTTCAGGCATGCACACGAATGAAATCGCGGGCACGGTTAGTAATAAATAAATAAATAATTTATTTCTGTCAATAGGTTTTAATAACACTTATACATATCTTTACATAGTATAAAACAAGTCGCTTCCGCTCCCTGTTAACTTAGATCTTTTAAACTACCCAACGGATTTTAATGCAGTTTTCAGCAATAGATAGAGGTAGGTAGGTATAGGTATCGATATCTAATCACTATATAACATAATAAAACAGTTTTTCTAAACTCTTTACTTCAAGAAACAACACTAAAAGCGGTCGTTACCTACCAAAAAAAAAAAAACAGCTGCACTCCAGAGTGCCGACAGAAGTGAAAACAAAACACAAACAGAATACTTTGCCATCACTCACTGACATATCGGATTTAAAACCGAGTACACCCCGAGGACAGCCGAACACAATATCCGAATATAGCGCGGTGTCGGTAACAGTGTCGCGAGTTCAATGGTTTTTTTCCATCTCAAAATTTGCCCAACGCGCCCAAAGAAGTTATCACTTCAAAAAACATTAAATCTTGTTTCTAGGGTTCCGTCGTACCTCAAAAGGAAAAACGGAACCCTTATAAGATCATTTCGTTGCCCATCTGTCAAGACCCTTTTTTGAGAAACGCGTGGAGTTATCAAGTTGAAATTAATATCAAATAATCAGGGAAGAAATCCCTTGATGCAGTGAAAAAATCAAACTTCTAAGTCTACGCAATTAAAAGATACGGGCGTTTATGTTCCGTTTATGCCGCATATTTTGACACTCGCAAGGGAATCAAAACCTATGGGGTACTTCCCGTTGACCTTTGTCAAGAAGCAATATCATGTAGCACAAGTAAAGGAAAAGATCCGTAAACCGTGTATTTATAGTTACAACATGCTCTCGTTGCGCGAGACCGACTCGAACTTGCCCGGTTTATTTTATTTTATTGTGTTTAGAAGAAAGAAAGAAAGAATGAAAATAAGTTTATTTGCGGTAAACTTGACGCAACAAAGAACATAAACAAAAAAATAAGAAAGAGTTGGGGGAAACATGCGTCACACGCAAAACGGCTATCGCTCAGCATTATGCAAGACAGAGCCTCAGCACTGGTTTTCTGCGACAGCCGACGCCGACGTATTGACGTCGTCCGGTGCAGCAAACAAATATTAGGACGCTGTACTGGTACAGCATACACAATGTTTAGGTAATACCCGCGTTGCAAATCCGAAACTATGAGGAATAGCTTTAATTACTCAAAGGAGTCTCGAGCTCGATTTTGATGAAAACTAAAACTGCATCGTTGGAGTTTTGAAAAATCAATATTTCTAGCCAGGAATCGAACCCAAACAATTAAGGGATTCAAAAGGATATTGGGGTTTTATATCAAATCAAATCATTTATTTCAGATAAATATCCATACAAATCAAATCAAAATAAAATCGCAAACTTATAAAATTAAAATCAAAAATTAAAATCTAAATTAAAATCAAAAACAAGCTCAAAAATTAAAATAAAATTAAAATCAACAAAATTAAAATCAAAATACGATCCCTTAGGGCATCGTAATGTACATTGTGTGTACATTGTGTGCTGTGTAGTCCTCTCGGGGACTGGTCTAGGGTATTTTAGTGGCACCAGCGATTGCGTCTGCGGAGTTTTGCTAGCCAAAATAAAATAACCTTGTGTAACACGTGCCGGGATTCTAGACTATAAATAGCTACCTATTTTAAATCAACGTCAATATCCGAATACAAAGGGGCTGAGAGTTAATTTCAGATATTTGGCTTTCACGATAAACAACAAACCTGGAATTCCTAATCGAAGACTATTTTTATTCAAGCTGAGTATTTAAAGGATTCCCAACGTCGAATCTATACAAATAATCTAAACAACTATATCGATAAAAATAAATAAAATTTAAGCATCTGTTTGTAATTTCACAACAGTTTTTAGTAATGCCTAGCCTTTTCCCAACTATGTTGGGGTCGGCTTTTAGTCTAACCGGATGCAGCTGAATACCAGTATTTTACACAGAGCGACAGCCTATCTGACCTCCACAACCCAGTTACTGGGTAATACGATACCCCTTGGTAAGACTGGTTGTCAGACTTTCGGGCTTCTGACTACCCGTAACGACTGTCAAAGATCCATGAATGACAGCCGGGACCAACGGCTTAACGTGCTTTTCGAGGCACGGAGGGGTCACGGTATGTAAAGATGGTCACCCATCCGCAGAACAACCGCGGTACGCGTAGCTTAACCTAATCGATCGACCTGTGCGGCTGTTATTATTTAGCTACGTGCCCCTATTTAGAACGTATATGCGGTACTTATAACAAAAATCAATTTTTAACATTTTTGTATCTGTATATGCTAATCTCCGAAACGGCTGGACGAATTTTAACGGGACTTTCACTAGCAGATAGGCGATTTTATAAGGAGTAACATAGGCTCTTTGTCCCGGTAGTTTTAAATAGTTTATTAGTTTCTGAATATATAACGGAATTGTCTTTTGAGAGCCTACCCATTAAAAACGGTCCTTTGAATTACCTAAATTAAATGACAAATTATTTTATTTCTGTAAATAGGTTTGTACAAACCCTCTTACACTTCAATCATCATCTGCCTAGCCTTTTCCCAAATATATTGGGGTCGGCTTCCAGTCTAACCGGATGCAGCTGAATACCAGTATTTTACATGGAGCGACTGCCTATCTGACCTCCACAACCCAGTTATTGGGTAATACGATACCCCTTGGTAAGACTGGTTGTCAGACTTTCGGGCTTCTGACTACCCGTAACGACTGTCAAAGATCCACGAATGACAGCCGAGACCAACGGCTTAACGTGCTTTCCGAGGCACGGAAGGGTCTCGGTCGGTAAAGATGGTCACCCATCTACAGACCAACCGCGGCAAGCGTAGCTTAACCTGATCGATCAACCTGTGCAGCTGTTATTATTTAGCCACGGGCCCCTCCTTATACACGTCAGTCATATTTTTAAAAACTAGATGTGGTCGGTGTTTCCTATCTGACTAGTCTGAGAAGAAAGGCCGAAACAAACTCAGAGGTCACACTCTCTTTTAAAGTCCAGACATAACCTTGGTCAGATCATGTAGATTGGAGTCTGAAATGGCCTTTTGAGGAAAGAACCACACAGATTTTTCAATATTCATGCAGCTCAACTCAAAACTTAAGGAGCTCAACGATTCAACGAACAATATCAAAGAAAGGACATTTGGGTAGGCCGCATAAATTACTCAAACTGCCAGACCACGACTAAAATTAACTGAGAAAAATAAATTGCTTTTAGTGAGTTTCGTTATATAGGTCAAGTATAAGTTTTTGTTCATCAATTTTATTACTATTCTAGCAGTCGTCGTTTCAGCCGATAGACGTCCACTGCTGGACATAGGCCTCCCCCAGTTTTGGGAGGGTTTACCATAATCGCCACGCTTGGCAGGCGGGTTGGCGATCGCAGTATGGTATGATGGTGGAATAAATAGAGAACGCTGCTGCCCATGCTCCGGTAAGACCCTTAGTCGCCTTTTACGACACCCACGGGAAGTAAGGGGTGGTGCAATTCTTTAAGTCCGGCACCACACAGACAATTTTAGCAGTACGGATATGAAATGCTTTGCCTGTGTTGGTAAGGTGTTCATAAGGGGCTTACAGGACCTAAACACAAAAAACGCAAGTTTTAGAAACAATAAAAAGTTTACGACCGACTACACTGTAAACAAAATCAGAAAAACATATTATATTCTTCAGGATATATGCTAGTTAGATAGTGTGTTCAAAACATAATACAACTAATTTGACACGATAGAGAAAAATCATGAAGATACCTCTAAAAACTTTCTTTTTACAATAAAAGTCAGCATCAAGGAAGGGCCCCCTAGGGCCGAAGCCTGCCGGGTCAGCGGGATTGTCCGAAAGGGCTACCGCTGGCCCGGACCATAAAGGGCTAAGGAAGGAACACGGGTGAGTTTTAGTCAGTAAGAGTCTGACACTCCCTTCCGCTCCACCCAGAGTGGGAGGGGTCATTTGATGATGTCCCACCCTCAAAAAAAAAAGCCCTAAATCTTTGTCAACTTTTAAAATAATGCTTGTTTTATGCGCAAGAGAGCAATGGCCAAGTGGTAACAATGGCTGCTACTTACGAATCGGTCGTAGGTTCGAACCCAGACAGGCGCTTTACTTTGAGTAAATTATTTCATCACCACTGCTCACAAAACGGTGAAGGGAAACATCGTGAGGAAACCGGCATGTCCTAGAACAAAAAATTCGAAGACATATGACATCTACCAACCCGCACCCCATCCGCCACTTGGAGGCCTGTGTCCCAGCAGTGGGAACATTATAGCTGATTATTATGTTATGTATGTATGCGCAAGAAAACGAACATCGTCATAATTCCTAGTCCTTATCCAATTTTAATTGATTTATTCCGGTCTGATCCCCTGAACCCCCCTCCTCGATCCCCTGCTAGTTCGTCTTCTGTTTTAATCTCTATCTTATCCACTTTATCTAGGTTGGTGTCGGCGCAGTATGACTTCTATACTTCTCTATTAGTCGTCATCACGGTAATCGCTCCCTTTCTACCTATATTCGTCTTTCACGCCGCCCATACAGCGTTTCTTTGGATTTCCTCTACTCTTATAGCCATCCTCAGTCATACTAAAAACTAACACGACATTATCCGCATCATCTGCCTAACCTTTTCCCAACTATGTTGGAGTCGGCTTCCAGTGTAACCGGATACAGCTGAGTACCAGTATTTTACATGGAGCGACTGCCTATCTGACCTCCACATCCCAGTTACTGGGTAATACGAAACCCCATGGTGAGATTGGTTGTCCGGCTCACGGGTTACTGACGACCCGTAACGACTTTCAAAGTTCCTCAAATGACAGTCGGGACCAACGGCTTAACGTGCTTTCCGAGGCACGTAGTTTTGGTACGTAAAGATGGTCACCCATCCAAGGACCAACCGTGGCAAGTGTAGCTTAACCTGACTGATCGACCCGTGCGGCTGTTATTATTTAGCAACAAGCCTCTCCGACACGATATTATCACGACAGTAACCGCATCTCAAGCCCATAACATTGTAGCGGTATCTACAAAGCCACATGCGAACAACGCATCATACTGACGTCATGCAAAGTCCTGCATCGCGCAAGCAGAGTTTACCGCGCAACTAGCATAGATACAACGGCCCGACATGAATCATCGGGCAGTTGCCCGCCAGACACAACACCCGTCTGGTCGGAGGATCCTCCCTTTTCTATAGAGTATGAGTGAACTTTATACCCTGTTCCTCATACCCCTATAACATAACCGTACATACATGGAAATATGTAAGTGCAAAAGGATAAAAATTTGGTTTATTTCAGTACTCAGTAGAATCACCGTTAATAATAAGTACTTCAGACCGTATTTTGACCATGGCGGCAAATCTCAACTGTTACTAAGAAATCCCTAATAGACGAAACCCGATAACACTTTGCCCGACCTTTGGAACCGACCTTTGGACCTTTGGAATCGTACCCAGGATCCCACGCTCAGCGCCACAAGACCAAGGGGGCAGTCAATACACTGTAAACATACCATCATAAAACCCACATAACACGAAACTCGGAACTAAATGTTTATTCATCAAAATCCTAAGCATTTACAATGTTATTAACATAATGCTGTTTTACATAATTTATGTTAAATTTTGGTCATAAACTCATCATCTTTTGTTAAGGGATTCAACAATGCAGAAGTAGGTATTGAAGTTGAGTTAAAAATGTTTGACTTGAAGTGAGAATACTTAACCAAACTAAAGGACTTCGTAGGCCTTGTAGACTTTAGATCTGTAGACCATTTTTTATTTTATCAAGTACCTACCTGATACTTGTTGATAGGCCTACGCTATCCTCCCATACCTACTGTAATTTAAAAAAAAAAAAAACATTCGAAAAGTCAATTATTTTTAAAAAGAGTAACCGTGGATGTTCTTGCCTGTTCTTCTCCATAGGAAACGACCAATTGGAACCGTGCTCCTAGCTTCTGACGTTTCATAAGTGCCCAAGTAGGTTTATGTCAAATAAAATATTTTGATTTTGATTTTTAAAAATTGTATTATTTTAAACAGCATCCTTATGAAGCGTAGACCCCGAGCCTCGGAAAGAACATCTCTATGAGGGAGTGGGCCGTAATCCAAACGTGGGTGGGCCCAGTGCGGGTTGACGAATCTCACATGTCTTCGAATTTTTTGGTTCCATGAGTGGCGGTACTTTATCATGTCAGTACTGAGGACAGTAAGTCAGTAAGGACGGGCAGGATGCACATGGCGATGACTTTGAGGTTCAGATATAAAGGTAGGTCACCCTTATTAGCGACTTCATGGACCAGTAGCTTTTCCGACCAGTAGCTTTTCCAGTGGCATGATTTATTCCCTTATAATTATGTAGTACAGTGTTGTTACCATGTAAGAGAGCCACGAGGCTAATTAATAACAGCCGCACAGGTCGATTGATCAGGTTAAGCTACGCTTGCCGCGGTCGGTCCGTGGATGGGTGACCACCTTTACATACCGGGACCCCCTCGTGCCTCGGAAAGTACGTTGAGCCGTTGGTCTCGCCTGTCATTCTTGGATCTTTGACAATCGTTACGGGTCGTCAGAAGCCCGCAATTCTGACAAAGTCTAAAAGGTCATAGCACACGTATCAAATCGGAAAGGGATCGGCACCGTATCGCCTTTCGCCTCGCCGTCAAACAGGCGTCAACCTAACGTAAGCACGTAACCAAAGCGGATCAGAAGCTCCGATACGTCGACTCGGCTACGGCTATATAGGCGACGCCGCGCTTACGGCTCGCCGACCGCAGGTTAATGGTGCAGCAGGCAGGCCGGAGGGGTGAGAGGGGCAAGGGTGGACGAAGAGACGTAAGCTCAGATACGAAGAGACGTTAGCGCGGGGACGACGAACCGTAGCACGGGGACGACGATCCGTAACGCACCGCACCGCGGTTCGTGAGCTTGTCCCGAGGCGAGGCGATTACGTTACGATTCCGGTTAGAGTGCGTTGCAGTAGGGAGTTTCATACAAAGAATACTGAACGGCTCGAGTTGATACGGTGCCGATCCTTTTCTGGTTTGATGCGTGTGCTATGAAGACAGAGATAAAAACAGAAGACGAACTACCAGGGGACCGAGGTAACCCCCCTGGGTTCAGGGGGTCAGACCGGTATAAATCATACTTACCTACCGGCAGAAAAAGACAAAAATAAATTAATCTTTGGCAAAATAAGTCTCCTATATTTAGATTCCAATAAAATTACTATGGAAACGACGATCTTTGAACCGAAGAAAAAACAAAACTCCGGTTTTGTTTTATTTCCTGAATAAAAATCAACAATTCAATTTCATTGGATCAAATAGCCATTTATTTTTTAGAAATAATGCTATAGATGAAAGAAAGAAATAAAGAAAGAAAATACATTTATTTATCACAGACGCTAGCACGTCAGACTACCCGAAACTGTCAAGATTTCCCAACCAAATTTGAACCTTATGCTTTAGCGATAAAGTTGGAAATCTATTAAAGAAATTTGACAGATTGTAGTAGCTTGATGTGCATGTCCTATGTCCAGCAGGAGCCAGGGGGAGGCACCTGCGCGCCTGTATGAGTGGCGCGCGGAGGCACTACGCCGGGGGGAGGATCCGCTTCCGCGGCAAATCGCTGCGGAGCGGACGGATCTCCGGCGCGATCTCATGGCGGCATGGAAAGAGCGACTGTCGCAACCCAGCGCAGGGCACCCCGCGATAAGACCCCTCTTTGAGGAGTGGCTAGAGAGGCGCCACGGCGCCCTCACCTACCGCCTGACGCAGGTCCTCACCGGACACGGAAGTTTCGGGAGGTTCCTGCACATCATCGGGCGGGAGGAAACGCCCGGGTGTCACCATTGTCAGGATCGCCCAGAGGACACGGTGGAGCACACGGTGGAGGTCTGCCCCGCTTGGGCGGAGCACCGCCGTGTCCTCGTAGAGGCGATTGGCAGCGACGGCGACCTCTCGCGTCCGGCCCTGGTGCAAGCCATGGTCCGGGGCGAGAGGGAGTGGGAGGCAGTCACCTCTTTCTGCGAAGCAGTCATGCTAGCGAAGGAGGTGGCGGGACGGCTCAGGGAGAGAGCCTCCCGTCCCAGCCGCCGCGGGAGACGCTCCGGGCGTCGGGAGCCGCGTGACGACTCCCGGCCACCGTAATGGGTAGCTCACCGCCCGATCAGGACCAGGCCCGTGCCGGACGGCGCGTACGTGTTCCACGCGCGCCTCAAAGAGATGTCAGCATCGGGGAGGGGCCCCTTAGGGCCGAAGCCTGCCGGGTCAGCGGGATTGTCCGAAAGGGTTACCGCTGGCCCGGAACATAAAGGGCTAAGGAAGGAACACGGGTGGGTTTTAGTCAGTAAGAGTCTGACACTCCCTTCCGCTCCACCCAGAGCGGGAGGAGTCATTTGATGATTTCCCATCCGCAAAAAAAAAAAAAAAGGGGAGGCCTATGTCCAGCAGTGGACGTCTTTCGGCTGAAATGATGATGTGCATGTCTGTACATACATCAGATAAAAATGAAAAATAAGAAATTAGCGGGAAAATGTACCTCACGGCTGCGCCAAAAAGGCCCAGTTCAGCAAAAATGCCTGACAACTAGTGCCTGACGCTGGTTTTCAACTCGACCTGATGTGTGAGGCCACTGTAGAATTACGCTTCTACAGTCCGTTCACAGTTGTAATATCTGTGATTTTGCATCACTATCCAAATCATAGTGATCTTTATTTTCATTCTAATAAGGTTGCTGTTGCACGTAAAGAAATAAGCAGTTAATAAAAATGAAAAACTGTTAATCTGAACTGCTTTAAACAGTTCCATATGAGCCTAACGTTCAAAACAGTATTTTTTACTGATCCGAAAACATTTAAAGCTTGAGGTAAAATGTTACCGTCATGACAGTAAAGTTTAACGTTTTAAGTAGCTAAAAGGTCACAAAATTAACTGTTTTATTCATTTGGTGATATCGTTCAAACCATTGAGATTTACTTACATTGCAGTAGTGGTGGTTTTCCTTTATTTTTCTTTTTTTTCAGTAAATAGTATGTTCAATAATTAAAAGTTACTGTTTTGTCTTTAATTGTATAACAAACTTTTATTCTTACTGTATAAAGTCAGTAGGTCTTAATGAAATCGCTTTAATGTGCTGTAGTAAGAAATTTTTGTTTTTCAGTGTGGGTTGCTACCCCTGACAAGTCAGTCAAAACTATTTTGAGGTTATAATAAGGTTGCTGCTGTCAGAATTAATTAATAGCTTTAAACAGACTATATTTAAAAAGTTACAAAGTGCATTTTTTTTTAATGTATGCATCCGCCGAGCTTTGTGCATTATAATTATTATGGCAATATTATCTTCTCTGTCAGAACTGCCTCGTTTATAACCAACAATACTGTTAATTGTTAGTTTTACTCACATTTCACGATTTTAGGTTGCTCAACAATTATCGGTCTTAACCAGAGCACATTCATAAACAAACTGTTCACCAAATTATCAAAGGAATTTCAACTGAAACCCATGCAATCCCAAATGATACATACACCTGTGTAAACTCAACAGTAAATAAAAAAAAGTAAATCCATTACAACACACTTATTGAATTTCTCTTTCACAAAATAAAAAATATCTAAACCCAGGAAACAGCGTTCAAATTAAAACATCCGAATCACAGGTCATGACATTTTGGGCGTAGGTATGAAAAAATAAAGCATAAAAGTTTATGGGATCGTAAATATTCTTATGGGAACGTGTGGGTGTGTACCCATGGTCAAAGGTTTAAAGGGGAAACATTAATTTCGTAGTAGTCAATTGTTTTTAAGGTAATTTTATTAATACTAAAGTAGCTTTGTGATAGACGTGGGGTAGGTTTTAGTACTCTCAAGGAGCTGTTGTGGCCCAGTCGTAGCGGCCGCGACTGACGAGTCACAGTCAGGTCCCATAGACAACATCCAGCCAGCAATGTTTTGTATAGTCATTAAGTTGCGATATGACGCTTTGATTACACCAAATTCATTAAAAATACTGTTCACGATTTACGTCAAACGTTTTAGAAATGTTTGTGCGCTTTTGTTACTTAGATCAATTTAGTATCCATCTACCCCACGAAGTAAACTTTGACTTCGTCCTACTCATTTAAGGACTCATAGTTTTTTTTTATTTACCCACTTGTTTTTGCCGTGTTACTTAAAAGCTTTTCAACTTTAACGACAAGGAGATAATAATTAAAAAGGCTTAACGAGATATGCCGGTGTGTCGGTGCGGTGATAGGCAATGTTGGGTGGGTCAGACAATGTTGGTCACCGACTGTACGCACTGCAGCACGAAACATTACAAGTAAGAACAGACAAAAAGCTATATATCTCTTTCGCACGATTCCCGCTGTAGTTGCTCATAACGCGTTCAAGGTCAAAGTGACGAACCCAGACAGGCGTTTTACTTTGTGTGAATAATTTCATCACCACTGCTCTCAAAACGGTGAAAGAAAACATTGTGAGGAAACTGGCATGTCCTAGAACAAAAAATTCGAAGACATGTGCCATCTACCAACCCGCACTGGGCTCGCTTGGTGGATTACGGCCCACTTATCTCACAGAGAGGAGGCCAGTGGGATTATAGGCTCATTATGCTTAGTACCTTCATCATGTGCCAAGCCTTTTTCCAATGATGTCGGGGTCGGCTTCCAGTCTGATTACCAGTATTTTGCATACCTTCTGCCTCTCTGATCATTTTAATAAAAATAATAATACATTATGTAGTTACATATGTAAAATGAGTATGGTTCTAGAAGTATGTTCGGGGAAGTTGCCATGCCGCCGCTGAGCTCCACATTGAAGGGTATGGGTGTCCGTGTAAAAATTAGAATCATTTATTTGCATTAATAAGGTACTGACAGTTTACATCGATCACTTAGTATGCCATTAGTGTCGGCGCGCACATAAGTATGCGCTCGCTGACACTAATGGCATACTTAACTTGAACTTGTTGAAGATGAACTTAATTAATTAATTTCTTAAAAAAATATTAAAGTTAATATTATTTTCGGAAATTAATTAATTAAGTTCAGTTATGTATGCGATTATTAAAATACATTAAATTCAATTAAATTTGGTTATTATTAATTCATAAATTACATAAAATTTTACAATTCAGAACTTATAAACTAATAAAGAAAGAAATGCATTTATTTGCGGCAATCATGACGCACAAAAAAAATACAAGTTAGGGAAAAACATGCGTCACATCCACGCAAAACGGCCATCGCTCAGCATTATGCTAAGGCCCTATGCGAGACAGAGCCCCAGCGCTGGTTTTCAGCGACAGCCGGCGTTGACGTAATGATGTCAACCAGTGCAGCAAACGATTAGATATAAATAAAAAACAACAATCAAAATAAGAAATAAAATATATAATGTCAAATAATAAAGAAATGGAGATTATAATTTCACAAAAAATGTTACCTAATTTATTTAACACTAAAATACTAAATTAAATGACTAACTAACTTACTATACAAATAAATAAAAAAACAAAGGACTCTTAGAAATAAAATAAATATATATTACAAAAAGATGGTATAAAGAACTCAAGTAAACTATAAAAGCATTTATCATTAAGCATCTTTTGTTAAATTACGCAATTAGGTAGGCAAGCTTAATAGGTACGGTAACAATAGAAAAAGTAATTGTGTAAATTCATTTTTTTTATGTATACTCGTATCCTGTACTGTCCCACAGGTAGAACTGTACAGGCTAATACATATAAATTAATATGCCTACATATCATCATCATCTGCCTAGCCTTTTCCCAACGATGTTAGGGGCGGCTTCCAGTCTAACCAGATGCAGCTGAATACCAGTATTTTACATGGAGATATTTTACATGCCTATCTGTACCCAGTAACTGGGTAATACGATGCCTCTTGGTAAGACTGGTTGTCAGACTTTCGGTCTTCTGACGACCCATAACGACTGTCAAAGATCCACGAATGACAGTCGGGACCAACGGCTTAACGTGCTTTTCGAGACACGGAGAGTTCTCGGTATGTAAAGATGGTCACCCATCCACAGACCAACCGCGGCAAGCGTAGCTTAACCTGATCTGTCCTCCACAACCCAATAAAAAAGAAGAACGGGACACGGTGTATAATATATATATTTTTTTTAGGTTATAATTATTAGTGTGGTCTTTTCTAACCAAAACAAATCCACAATAATAATTATAACCTAAAATAATTTGCTCATCAGAATAATAAAAAGCGAATTTAGCTCAAACAAAAAAGAAAACCATATTCATATAATCGTGCATTCTCCCTGATATGAATACTCAAAACGGAATAATCCCTATCACCCTCCGCCAATATGAATTTTTATGACCAACAAACAGTAATTATAATAAAAATGAAGGATTTCAGAGTCACTAATATGTTTTTTATATTCGTTGCGCGTACATGACAACGTAAATATGCAATTATGCTCCTTAATGTGGAAGATAAAGTTGTCTGAAATTAATTTTTGCGTGGAAGAGTGTTTATAAAATGCAGTACGTACTGACGGGAATAATATTTGCTGGTGTAGTGATAAAAAAATATACAGATGTTATTTTATTAGAAAAGGCAGAGAAAATAAAAATATGTACTGTTTATATTCGGCTACGAGATTGCTACGGCGTAGCTGACGCGTAGACGGCAACCAGTGCTACGCCAGCTACAGCGTCGTAGCAAGTAACCGCTACGTTAATAAATTTCTTAGAGCATCGATCGAGTGGGTTATCAAGTTATAAAACAGTTTAGTAGCAGTCCGTAGGTTTTCGTGACTAGTTAAAATAAAGGCTATACTAGGCATATGCATAATCAGCCTAAAATATTTCTAGAGGGAGTGGGCCATAATCTACCATGCGGGCCCAGTGCGGGTTGGCGGATGACACACGCTTCCGAATTTTTGGTTCCTTACTAATATAATAAAGCTAAATAGTTTGTTATTTTATTTGTCGGTTTAAATGTGCCAATCTCTAAAACTAATAGTCGGATTATTTATTTATTTATATATACTTTATTGTACACCACAAAAATACATCAAACACTACAAAATATACAATGGGTGGCCTTAACGCTTTCTGCGATCTCTTCCAGGCAACCTAATTATACAAATTTATTTATTTGCAAAAACATGTGTATACGACCATGCTATGATGCTTATTATAGGTGTTACAAGGTATTTGTTTTTCAGGAGTACATAGCACAGGGTATCCTAGTTTGGATTCCTGACTCTCACCAGTCCTAGTACCTACCTACAATATTTTTGTTATACCTCTATTATACCGTGATTGTATTTTGTGGGATAAAAATATAATATATGACGAAGTGTGTCTCGTTATCATCAGGCATATTTTAATTATTGTGGCCTACTGTGGGTATGTGATGGTTATTGCGCAACAGAAAAACAGTTTGCAGTTCAAATCAGATTATAATTTTACGAACACTCAACGATACGGAACGCGCGACAGTTTCTGAGCACATGTTGTCCGTACGACGTCCAATGGTAAAGTCCTCCGCTTCACCTCGAAGCTCGCTCTTCTCGATTCCCCCCACGGACTCAGGCTAGACTGTCCAGCGCCACCAGATGGCTGGCGCTGACGTTCCGAATAGCCAAACTGATGACGTATTTCCGACATATATATTATAAATATATTATTTTTTGGCTCAAAATGTTTGACCATGGCTGGTGTACAAATCAGGTTGGAATAAATCTTTTTACATTTGGTAGCCAAATCTTTGAGAGGTGCTATGGGCTATTAACATTACGCTAAGACTCTTGGGGTCGAGCAAAACGAAAAAAAGTCAGAGAGAACGCTAAGCAAAAACGCAGTATTAACGCGGCTGGGCGATGCGATGCGACGCAGACAAAGTCGCGGGCAAAAGCTATAAGAAATAAACAAATACTCTCCGCGTTTTATTAGTTGAGAGTCATAACGTTACAATAATATGTTAATGTTCTTAAAACTCCTGCTTACCTCTTTTGGGGAATACCTACTCGTCTTGCGAGGATATCTTAGAAGGGCTTCGAAGACTGACTGGACAGGTCCACTCAATCTGTGTGGTTCTTTCCTCAAAAAATCATCTCAGACATCGATCTACATGGTCTTCACATAATCTGAACAAGATTATGTGTGGAAGTCCACACAAAAAGACTGTGACCTCTGAGTTTGTTTCGGCCTTTCTTCTCAGAGTAATCTGATAGGAAAAGCCGACCTCGTCTAGTTTTTAAAATATGAATGACGGACGTGTGTTTGTGCAAACTTACTTACAAAAAATATATAATTTATAATTTATCGAGATCTGTGGCCCGCCATTTTTTTTTCAAAACTTATACAAGAGGCTTTATATAAAAATCATCAATTTAATTTCTAATTTAGCTATGTCAGTATATATCCTTGAAATATTAAAAATATAAAAAAACTCTCTTATTTCTGTTCCCACAATCCTGAAAATACCATCACACCTGAAAAATGACAATACAAAAAAACAATATCGCAGAACTTTACGAGCGAACCTTGTATTTACATAATTTGATGCTCGACATTTTACCCGCTACCCGCCAAAGGTTAATATGTATTCTTGTTGTTGTAAAATAGTTCAGATTGGTAAAACGAGAATTGATTTGTTTTTGGGCCCGGTTGATGGCAAAAGATTCGCCCTGTTATATGGGAATTAAGGGGCTTATATGATCTAAAGCGCGGTCACTGTCGGACTGCATAGAAAAGAAAGAGAAGCGCGATGACACAACACTGATAAATTTATTGCAAAATATGAAGTAATTATCTATTTACATAAAAATCTATTGTTTGGACTAAAAAATAAAACACAGTGCTTTAGTATGTTGCTTGTAGAATAATCTGACAAAAAATCAGAATGATTGTAATTATGTATATTAGTATGGTTTTTATTGTGAAAAGAAAGTTTTTAGAGGTATCTTCATGATTTTTGTCTATCGAATCAAATTAACTGTAATATGTTTTTATTACACTATGTAACTAGCATATATCCTGAAGAATATCATATATTTTTCTGATTTCGTTATTTTATTTAAATATATATATATATATTTTTTTTTTCTTTTTTGTCGATCAACTTTTAGGTATTATAAAACTTACGTTTTTTGCGTTTAGGTCTTGTAGTCCCCTTAAACATAACTGGTGAAATTTTGTTGTACTTAGTGCAACACGCGGTGCGCAGTGGTGCCCACCACTGCCACCATGCCCATGCCCATGTGGGACATCACATGCCCACCACTGCGCACCGCGTGTGTTGTCGGGGCTTGCCGGCTTAACGACTTAACGATATGTGAGTTCGAATCCAGCTAGGCACTGTACTTCGTGTATTTAATTTCATCACCACTGCATTCAAAATGGTGAAGGTGTAGCGTGTGTGCTCTGTGGTCACCGCTCATGTCAACAAAATGTCAGTTAGAATTTTCATGTCAATGGAAAATATATTTTTCATTACATACTTGTATCGCATGAATATTCCTTGAAGGACTTTCACCTTTCGTTCTAAATTTTAAAGTGGAAATACTGTAACCTTTGGGCAACCACAGCTTTGAGCCGTTTGGGGTCGAAACGCTCGGATCATTGGGCCCGACTGCGCGTCTCCTTTTTAAGGACATTTCTCGCTGGCTGGTCGACACTTCACGTGACCAGAGGGCTGGGTCGTTCTTTGGCCAAAGAATTAGCATTGCCATTCAACGTGGCAATGCTGCCAGTCTTCTGGGCACGTTTCCGGATGACAGCGATGCGGACGAGTACTTCTACGCCTAAGTGTCCTTTGTTTTTGTACTTATTTGTATAGTATGTTAGTTAGTCATTTAATTTAGTATTCTAATGTAAATAGTTTGTAATAAAAATGTTAATGTGTTTTTATGTATGTCGACTTCATAATTATACCAAGTAATTGAACATTATCATCTATCATTTTTATCCCATACGTAATGACTTCAAAGGAAAACATCGTGAGGAAACCGCCAAGTTGTTAAACCAAAAATTTGAAGACCTGTGACATCTACCAACTGGGCACTGACACAGGCCCCGAGTGGTGGATTTCAGCCCACTCCCTCTCACAGAAACGAGGCCTGTTCTGCAGCAGTAGGAACGTTATAAGGTCATAGCACACATATCAACTCCGAAAGGGTTCGACACCGTACCGCTTTTCGCCTCGATCTAACGTGAGCACGTAACCAAAGCGAATCAGAAGCTCCGATCCGTCGACTCGGGTACGGCTAGGCGACGCCACGCTTACGGCTAGTTGATGATGTCGCGGGAGGGATGACAGGGCAAGGATGAACGAAGAGACGTGCGGGGACGACGATCCGTAAGCGCGGTAACTGCAAGTTGACCACGCACCGCACTGCGGTTCGTGAGCTTGTCCCGAAGCGAGCCGATTACGTTACAATTTCGATTAGTGTGCGTATCAGTAGGGAGTTTCATACAAAGAATACTGAACGGCTCGAGTTGATACGGTGACGATCCCTTCCCGAGTTGTTACGTGTGCTATGACCTGGCGGATTATAGTGACATCTCAACCTAACACTTCGGGATGTACAAGCTTGATGATATGTAAGTACTGTGTTAGCTGTTGCCCGAGATTTCGTTCCCGATAAAATAAAAACTTTCTCCATGGCAAAAATATATCTTCTCGTTCCACATACCGCAGTGTCTCAAGACAAAGGTCTTTGACCAGTGCGTGGTGCCATCGATGATATATGGCACTGAAACGTGGTCGCTCCCAATGGGCCTTAATAGAAGGCTAAACTTCACCCAAAGGGCAATGGAGAGGGCTATGCTTGGAGTTTCCCTGCGTGATCGAATCAGAAATGAGGAGATCCGCAGGAGAAGCAAGGTAATCGACATGGCCATGTCGGATCTCCTCATTTCTGATCCATATCATCATCATTCTCATCATTTCTCATCCCTGCCCACGGACACATTGCTCGCAGAACAGATGTCCGGGGCCGAAATGTTCTGGAGTGGTGACCGCGTTCCAGAAGACGTAGCGTTGGAAGGCCTCCTTCAAGGTGGACCGACAACCTTGTGAAGGCTATGGCCTTCACGCCGAAGCCGTTGGATGCGAGAAGCACAGAACCGGTCGAAGTGGAGGTGCTTGGGGGAGGCCTAAGTCCAGCAGCGTCTTTCAGCTGAAATGATGATGATGGCAAAAATACATTCATTATTCCCGGAATTTTATGGTGCACGAAATAAAACAGAAACATCTTTGATTCCATATTTGTTTTACCGTTTATAATAAGCTTTATCAATGATTAATTGTAATTACATTTATTGGAAAAACAAAAGCGAGACCTCAAAAACAATTACTACGGCTACGTACAGGATGTTTCAGAAATCGTGCAGTAACTTCTAAGTGAACTATATCTAATATAGGTAAATCCTACTGTTTCAGAACTGTCAAATAATCTTCTTCTTCTTCTTCGTCGTAGCACTCTTGTCAGAGCGGTCGTGTTTCTTATTTAGGGGCTGATGTGATTCACCTCACGATTTCTCGCCACCTACTCCGATTTCTGGTGTTTTTTGTGCACTCAAACAAGGGATCACCCACTGAGGATTTAATTTGGTCAGTCCATCTCATGGGTGAGCGTCTGTGTGGTCTAGTACCCTCCACTCTATCCTGCACGACAAGGCGCTCAATAGTCCCTCACGCCACAAAACACGTACGAAGTATTTGAGGATGCGCATTTGGACCATAACAGATAGACGCTTTTTGATGTTGAGTTCTTGGCGTATAGAGGTATTGGTGCGAAACTCAGTCCACGACACCCCAAAACATTCTTCTCCAGCACCACGTTCAAATAATATGTACTCGTCAAAGTGTGGTACATGTCAAAAAACCAAAATTAAAATGATTTTATTTCACACTAGCTGCTGCCCGCGACGTCGTCTGCGTGATAGCTCTACAGCACCAAAAATACCTAAGATGTCAGTGTCGCTATAGCATTATAAGTTAACAACTTTTAAAATAGCATTAAAATATTTTTTTTTCTGCAAGCGAAGCAAGTGAAGAGAGTTATATGGGAATCCTGCTGAGTTCAGTCATAAGATGTGACTGAAGGAAATAGAGAAAATAATGCAGGAATACATTCCAGGACACAAAAGAGTAAAAATACGTGCAAAGGTAGGTATCATACCTTACAACACTTCCCTATAAAATACGTTGGTAGTTATGCTGCCAGGAGCCAAAATGTAAATAGAATCAGGACTGCAGGTGACGCGGGAGCAAGCGACGTACAGTTGCCCGTGTAAGAAGCAACTCGTCCTGAGGTCGACACCCGCTGCCCTCAGTGTCTGCCCGTGCGACTTATTGATGGTCATCGCGAAGCAAACACTCACGAGGAAATGTACGCGCTTGAACTGGAACGGGAAATTATGAGATCTGAGGGGAATGCGTGGTATAAATACTGCCTCGCCGACGCCACAACCCGTAAGAATTTCCGCCTCAATGGTGTGTCTGTGGAGCGAGATGACTTTAAGGCGGGTCCCGTTAGACAACTTCGCAGGAGATAGGTTCCGAAGAAGCATAATCGGGACACCGACTTCAGCTTGATGGTATGCGCTGGAAGTCCACTTGCTGACAGGGAGTTCAGAAATTCCACGGGATAATGTGTGGCGTCATCTTGCTCGACAACAGTGTTTATCGAGGTGTAGACCACTTCATTCCCCTCAATTTCGGAGAGAATGCATTCGTTAATTGCTGCAGCCTGATTATTTTTGGGCATCAAAATGGCCCGCTCACACACCCAAGAATTCTGCTGGTGCGGTATACGACTGATGTCCCCGTACACACAGCGAATGAGTTCTTCTAAGCTGGATACCACTCTACCGAGAGACTCTGGAAGCACCACCTGTCCACCTCTCTCTTCTGGTAGAGTGCCTTCGCCAAGACTTAGAAGGACCTCGGAGAATTCTTGAGCACGTGCATTCCCGCCGAGCCGAGCTCTCATAATAATGGTCAAGCGCAGCGTAAAAACTCGTGACCTCAACGAAGATCGTTTCAACGAAGCATTCACCTCATCAGCCCTCGATCCCCGCGTCACCACGGGAAGCGTTTGCCGGAAATCGCAACTGAACAGAATCGTGACACCACCCATCAAATTTCGTTCCTGCGGATGTCCTGCAGGGTTCTGTCCACGGCCTCAACTTCCTTTTGGCCATCGTACACTCATCCCATACGATCAGAGAGCAATCCTTGAGCACGTGTCCCTTATTGCTGTTACGTGACACACCACAAACAGGCGTTTCGGCGCTCTCTAAATCAATAGGAATTTTAAACATGGCATGTGCTGTCTTGCCACCCGGTAGCAGTATGGCAGCGATTCCCGACGACGCTACAGCAATAGCAATTTTGCCTTGCCTCCTGACCTCTGCAAGCATGCCAGTGGTAACAAATGTTTTCCTGTTCCACCAGGAGCATCCAAGAATAACATTTTACCCTGGTTTTGCCCAACGCTTTCAAGGACGGTGTCATAAATTTGTTTTTGCTCTGAAGAGAACAAAGCGACATGGTCATTTCGTATGGTGGTCATTTCGCCCGGATGTCTCAGCGTTATACTCCCGATTTCCACGGTCTTCATGCGGTGATGATTGGGGTGCTGGTAACCCATATTCGATCAGTGGATTGCCGCCGATAGAAATGACCTCATCTTGAAGTGAACTGAGACAGGTGTTCATCACGCGTTCATCAGTTACTTCGACTTCGTCTCCAGTAGCACCCCTCAAAGCTCGTAGAAAATCTTTACACAGATGATGGCGATACTTCTCCCACAAAGCTACCGGGTTCGTGACTCCACAATACACCAAGATGACGGCAAACAGATGACGCATGCGGCTGGGACTGTCACTGACGCTCGCCTCCGCGAAGGTTTCATCCCAATTTTGGTCACCGTTGAGAAGGTGACGTGCTATAATGCTATTTTAAAGGTTTACTTATAATGCTATAGCGACACTGGCATTTTAGGTATTTTTGGTGTTGTAGAGCCTGCACGCAGACGACGTCGCGGGCAGCAGCTAGTTAGGTATACGACATGAAAATATATTAATTACCAAGCAATAATCACACAGATAAATACCGAACAAAAGTATTAACAGTCAATGTTTATTTTGTACTAACAACATCAAATTGATGAAGAAATGATCATCATCAATGAACATAACTTTTTGTAATACTTAACACCGCATTTTTCTTAAATTGTCTTCCTCAACTCTGCTCAAGATTTTGAGGGTTTTGTTGGAACTTGAATTTGTCAAAACGAACTATACGATACAATTTTTATGAAGAAAATGCACGTTACCATCTATGAATTTTAAGAATAACTAACTACTAACCTCGCTAACATGATCAAATTTAAATGATTAATTTCCAAAAAGTGTTAACATGTAACTTGAATTGATTTTTATGAAATCTCATAGATGGCGCTGCTTCAAAATTGTCTTTATACTACTAACATTCATTAAACTATTTTTCTCTATCCAAGTTACTTAAATGGCGTAGTTTTTATAGTGTAAAGCTAGATAATAGCATGGCTTACTCAAAAACAACATTTAAATATGCGTCGTTAGATTACACGCTGTCATGGAGTACGTAAGAAAAATAAAGATTCACAGCTCCTCCCCCGTAGGTGATAGCGTGATAATATGTAGCCTATATGTTGACCCGACCTCTTAGTAATATTCATGCAAGATTTGAAGTAAATCCATGTAGTACTTTTTGAGTTTATCCCGGACATACATACAGACAAACAGATAAACAGACAAAAATTATAAAACCATATTTTTGGCTTCGGTATCGATTGTAGATCACGCCCCAAAGTATTAATACCAAGTATTCTTTAAAAAAAATATTCAATGTACAGTTTTGACTTTCCTACGATTTTATTATATGTATAGATAAACCTACATGGGCACTTATGAAACGTCAGAAGCTAGGTGCATGATTCCAATTGGTCGTTTTCTTTGGAGAAGAGGCGGCAAGATACTCCACGGTTTCCTTTTTAAAAATAATTGGCTTTACCATGTTTTCAAATTACAGTGTTACCAGGAGTGGAAGGACAGTGTAGGCCTGTCAAGTTGTTTTAACGTCAACAGTCTCTTGCTGTGGTTCCATTTACTTCTCATTGACACTGAAATTCTATTTGATTTTTAAACTGTTATTTAAAGGCTTAAGTAGACTAGGACGGGCCGCACCGCACTTTTTAATATAAAAGAACAATGCCCACTTTCCATACATTTAAAAACCTGATAATGAAAGTTAATGTATAGTTATAAGGTATAGTAGAAAGAGTACCTGTAAGATTAGAAAATAATGTCATATATTCATTTTTACGATTTAAAGTCTACAAAGGCCAAAAAATATTAATGTTACTTTTTAGGTTAGGATTTGCCTTTACGATAGTTTGTTTACTTCGAAAAAGTCTAACTTTGCTATTGTATTGTCAAAAGTGATCACTTGCCTACCCATTTCGAGCCCGCAGTACATATATACCTACCTACTACGTCATCCAGAAATTCTGCTGGAGCAGAGATATTGTCTTGAAACCTAGCCCATCTCAGTAGTTACACACACAAAATGGCACAATACACAACGAGACGCAAGCGCAACAACGAAGTCGCAGAACTGTCAAAATATCAAAAAAATCCGTTTCACTCGTGCGAACTCAATTATAATCTGCATAATTAATTTATTTAATTATCATGTTATTTTGAATTGATCTGTATTATGCACAGACTAATACAAAATAGTTATTGATAAAATAAAACTTAAAATAATATATAAAACTCAGAAAAAGAGTTGAATAAAGTCAAGAAGCAGTGTGCAAAACGGAACGTTGTAAAAAATGAGTTGTTGGATGCGTTCAGGGTGATTGAGATGCGTTCAAAATAAGGTAATAAGACATAGATTTAGCATAAAGAAAAATTAATAAATATTTTTTTCCTGGCCTTCTTTTAAAATTGTGATTAGCGTAATGAATGTACAATTAAATTAGCTGAATTTTAATATTTATTTCATTTCTATACATTGTCAGGTGAAAAATGGGCATCCTTCTTTGTTGCGCTGCGGTCTGTTACCGCGATAGATTGTGTACTTGGCATAATAGTTATTTTTTGACTTAATTTACCTATAGGTAATTAAGTCAAAAAATAACTTATATTTGTTTAACTATAGTTAAACAAAGATAAGTTAACACAGCGATGAAGAGGATTTATTCGACGCCTTTTATTTAGTTGTTTGGCTTAGTGAGGAAATCAATTATTTTTATATTTTATTTAATGTGTATATTTTGTAAGTAGATCTAGTTTAAACAATAAATAAAAAGTTGGTTGATACATGATGGACATATAATAAAATCATGTTCGTGAACGGGCGCTGTCGGTTGAGACTGGTCATCTCTTAACTGCCAAGGCTTATTTTTAATCTTATATTTTGAATTGTTTCTTCATTTGTGTCTTTTTTTACATTGTTCTCACATAATAATATAGAAGCAACAAGAATAATTTTATACCTAGGATTTTGTAATATCTTGATTTAAAAGAGTGTCCATGGAGTTTCTTGCCCGTTCTTCTCCATAGAGATCTACGTTTTGGAATGGGCAACTAGCTTCAACTTTCTGACTATCTGACAGACTATTTACAGACTATTTAATTTTGACCATTCAAAAATGCCTGTTCAAGGTTTAATTGAAATAATTGCTTTGCGTTTGAGTTTGAAACATTTTATGTATTTGAAAACTAGAATTAATAGGATCACTCTACTAGGTCAAATTAAATTAACTAGGGAAACTCCGCAGACGTGGTATGATATCTAAACATGATAAAACAAAAAGAAATTAGTTTGATGATTTTTTATTTGTGGGTAAACTTCACAGACGTGATAGATATCACACTAATATTATAAATGCGAAAGTTTGTGTGTGTGTGTGTTTATATGTTTGTTACTTCTTCACGCTCAAACGGCTCGACCAATTTTGATAAAATTTTGTATGGAGGTAGCTGACACCCTGGATTAACAAATAGGCTACTTTTTATCCCGATATTTCCATAGGATCGACACTTACGCGGGTGCAACCGCGGGGCGCAGCTAGTTATTATTATAAATGCGAAAGTTTGTGAGTGTGTGTGTGTTTATATGTTTGTTACTTTGTTTGTAAATATAAAGCGATATAATAAAGAGTCCCTAATATGTTATTATTGAATTTATTTTAGATTTAAGTTTGATTATTTAAGGCTTCTTCTCTCCTACATAAATTTGTGTTTGTTTTTCTTTTTCTTTTGCTGTGCCCGACAGGATCCATAATGAACATAATTTCTTTCTCTTTTGAACTTACCACCTAAGTACACATTGTGGAATGCAAATAAAGTATTAAGTATTAAGTATTGAGTACTTCTTGACGCTCAAACGGCTTGACCAATTTTGATAAAATTTTGTATGGGGGTAGCTGACACCCTGGATTAATACATAACTTACTTTTTATCCTGACTTTACGCGGACCTGACTTGGCGCTGCTAGTATACGATAAAACAAAACAAAACAGATTTTTCAAACTCGTACTAGAAGTAAAAACATTACCTGCTGTCGTTGACCCCAAAAAAACCTCAATTAACCAATTTAATTTGAGCCTGTATATAAGTCACAGAAAACGATAGAGAAATTACACGAATTTTGAAACACTCTATATAAGATCTAAAGGTAACTAATACTATTAAAAGTAAATTGCCATAATAATTATTATATTCCTTATTTCATCTGCGACTGGCTAAGAAGCGTATAATAACTGTAGGCACCTTTCAGGATCTGAAAGAAATATATATTATGAGAGAGAACATAAAAATGAGAATAAAAGAATCAAGGTTTTATTACATTTGAGGTAATAATAAATGTGAGCAGTAGTGGTAGCATAGTGGTAACAGCCCCCCGACTTACGAGTTGTAGATCGCGAGTTCGAACCCAGTCAGGCGCTTTACTTTGTGTAATTTATTTCATCACCACTGCACCTTAATAAATGATAAATGTAATGAATTTTATTTTTGTAAGTAGGTTTGTACAAACACTTTTACACGTCAATCATGTTTTTTAAAACTAGATGAGGTCGGCGTTTCCTATCTGACTACTCTGAGAAGAAAGGCCGAAACAAACTCAGAGGTCACAGTCTCTTTTAAAGTCCAGACATAATCTTGGTCAGGTTATATGAAGACCATGCAGATCGAGGTCAGAGACGGTCTTTTGAGGAAAGAACCACACAGATTGAGAGGACCTGTCCAGTCAGTGCACGCATTTGTCAGAAATCGTGCAGCTCAACTCAAGATTTAAGGAGCTCAACGATTCGACGAACAATACCAAAGAAAGGACATTTGGGTAGGCCACATAAATTACTCAAACTGCTAGACCATGATAGAAAAAAAAAACAGAACAGAGAGAAAAATAAAAATATAAAATTAATAAAATGACCCACATCAACTTCACATTCACAAATCACAATAAATAATATAATAATAATTGCGTAACACACTATCAATCTCAATCTGAATAATTTTGAAGGATATTGCTAATCCATTGCTCCATATGTTCGAAAAATGTGTCTGCTCAACAACAAAAATAACGCGATGAATGTTGTTGAAATGTCAAAAGGAAACCCATTCCTACTGATAGTGGTTTACGCAACTACCCCGCTGCTCTCAATGGTGACAGAAAACATGGTGAGGAAACCGGCATGTCCTAGAACCAAAAATTCGAAGACACGTGACATCCACCAACCCGCACTGGGCCCGCGTGGTGGATTACGGCCCACTCCCTCTCACAGAGAGGAGGCCTGTGTCCCAATAGTGGGAACGTTGTAGGCTGATTATGCTATGCTTAAGGCTACGCCGACCGCGCAGTGTTATTTTAGTTGCAGTTTTAAGGATTATAATAAAACTGAATAATGTAAAACTACCGTTTATAATAATATTAACGTATAATATTGTTGAGCGAAACTTAACGTGCTTTATATTCTGCATTTTCATTCTTAAAAAAAAGAAATAACCAAACAAACGATGAGGGCGCCACTGCGCGGTTGGCGTAGCCTTAATAATAAATGTTATTTAGTTCAAAATTTGAATTTCATGTGCCTATTTGAAAAAGAAAAATGACTTTGACTTTGTTATTTTAAGAAATTCTGGCAATTTATTGGATTGCTGCTAGGTTTTATTGCGATTATGTCAGTATGATGTTTATTTCTGTAATAGAAGAGTGGGTGAGGTATCTTATGTGGACTTTACACAGGTGACAGGTAGGCGATTTGGTAAATGCTTTTTGGAGAATGGTCGACCTAGTGTAAATCCTCCGTTATTTTTTGCTATTGTTGCGCGCCACAATTAATGCCTAGTACATGGCGACAGTAGTTACCACTAGCGCCATCTAGTATCGAGTAGCGGAACTAGTAGTCAAGACCCTTCTAGAAATTTCGATGCGAGAACTTTCTAGAACATTCCCAAACTATCGACATCTGGTCGATCGGGGCCTGTATGTACTCGAACATTCTAGATGTTTCTACAATGGAAGGTTCTAGAACTCTCTTTGGCGCTATATAAGGCCGAGACGCGCCACGACCGACACAGTTTGGATAAAGCGATCGAAGTGAAAGCATCGAAGCGATATTCAAGTGCGACTTAAAGCGATCAGTAGTGCAATTGTGTGTTATAATTAGTGTGTTTGAGTTGTAATTAGTGTTGTTAATTAAAGTGTCATTTTTTTTGGTTATTAAATCGGCAGTTTTTATTGTCACGAACCCGAAGCTCGTAACACTATCATTAGAGTTTATAATATTCCAGATAATTCGTTTTCACAAGGCTTATGGCAACATGGTGATAAATGTATTTTTTTCTAACACTAACATTTTTTGAGGCTGTCAACTGTCTAAGAATGTTTGGTTCTAGGACACTAGTTATTTTCTCGATGGTTCCACCGAACCGCACGTTATAAAATTTTGTTTCAGTGCGGTTAGTGGAAGCGCTCAGTTGCGGTTCGTCCAAGTGCGGTTCAAATCAGTGCTCTGAGAGGAATACCTGGTTCTTTTTCTTCACGAGGTTTTCCTTCACAGGGATGTATAAAGTATGAATAAAAAAGAAAGAAATATATAAAAGATCATCTTACACTTATAAAAGTAGCCACAGTGAGCTGAGTAAAAGGTCCGGCTGAGAACACGACGATCTTATTGAACTGTTCCGCCAATAGATACAGGTCTTTGCGGTACTTCACACTCTTTGTCCACCAAATACTTTCGTAAGGTCCTTGCATTAGATCTGCGCTCTGGAAAAAATAAAAATTATTCCTTATTTAATATTTAATACTAATAAAATCGTGTAACAGTGTATATCAATCATTGACTTACACAACATAATTTTTAGTATATGCGAAACCTGAATATAGTTTGTTCAGAATATGTATGTAACTGAATCGATTCCAATAATTTTTACCCCATGTTATATTTTGTCCCAAAAATATTTAGAAAAGGTTAAAAGTTGGACACCGAGCGACACTAAGTAGGTTATCTAATCTCCGCGCTGAACACAAGACGGCACCGCGCGAGCGGTGCGGGTGAGCTTGTTTTTGTAAGGACAGACCGATAACTTAACAACTGTGATTTTTCATGATACGATTTTGAAATTGTGTACATAGATTCTTTAAATAAAAATACTAGACACGTGTATCAGGTTTCGCATATACTAAAAAAAGTTATTGAAAAAAATAAAAAACCCGACTGCGGTAAAAAACTGAAAAGCTAAAAACAAGCCCATTTTAAATTAAATAAAAGTTGGAAGCAGGCGGGACCCATTTGAATTTGAAAATATAATAAAAATGATATGGATCCCGCCTGCTTCCAACTTTTATTTAATTTAAAATGGGCTTGTTTTTAGCTTTTCAGTTTTTTACCGCAGTCGGGTTTTTTATTTTTTTCAATAACTTTTTTTTATTTCCAGCTTTTTAGTTTACAAAATAAATGTGAAAGATTTCGTAGACGATTTAGTTCTTGGTACGTGTTTTTTACGATTTGTCACTTCGAATTACTTTTAACCGTATAAGTTGTATATATTTTTGTAATCACCTTTTGAAACCCTTTATTTTGATACCCCACTCGATAGGTTTTGGGAAAAAAAAACATTTTTGAAGACATAATTTGCGCCAAAAATTATTCATCAATTTTGATATACCCAGTGTCACTCTCACAATTATGACGCATCTAACGGCACCTCTCAAGCTGAAATCGATCAAGCCGTTTAGGCTACAGAGCGTGCCAAAGAAATATACATACATACCTACATACATACACTCGAAAAACATAACCCTCCTTCTGACGCAGTCGGGTAAAAATAATGTTGTATGTTACTATAGCAATAATTAATTACAACTCTCAGACTTAATAATTATGAAAACAATAGAGAAATTTAGTTTGTTTGTAGATTTTTGATGATATAATTTATTTTTATCAGGGCAAAAAAAAATATTTCAATAACAAACTAAAATACAACAATAATTATAATTACGACGTCTAGCCTCCGCCATTCTGGATTTTCTGTGATGATGGTTATTAATAATTCCATCCTTCAAACAGACTGTAATATTGATCTAGGCACGCGGCAGCGTGTCAAGCCAAGTTCAAGCAAAGGAACTGGCTAGCCAGCGCCGAGTGTAAAATTACACGAACTATTGGTGCCAATTTTGACCCTTCTATCACTCAAAACCTCTTTAACGTAAACACATAAAACTACGTGTGTTTAATTATATTCATAAGGACATCTAGAAGCCCAAATTTCATGAAGCTAGCTGAAACGGTTATAAAGATATAAAGGTCAAAAAGTCGTAAATTTAAGCCCAGACTGACTGACTGACATTATAGTACCTAAATCTAACCTACTTCCAGATGACCTAGAACGATGAAATTTGGAATCCAACTCGGTAATTGTGTGTAAGCGTAGGAAAAAATCTAAAAATAAAGAAGTGAACCGTTACAAGTAGATATTTGAAACTATCCCAATATATGTATTATTATATATATGTGAAATATATGAATATATGTGTGATATATATATGTGAATAACTTTATAAAATGACTGATGTAATGCAAACTGGCCAAGTCAAATCTAACCTACTTTAAGATCTCACATTTTTAAATTACAGCAATTGTTATAGGTACGGTATCCAATAAAGCAAAGAAATAGAGTTTAATACTTGTTCATAATGTTATTTTGTTCCTATAAATACATATTTGGATTTTGCATAGAACTTGGCACTCATTTAGATCTCCATTCTTCAAAGAGAAAATATATATTTTTTTTTTTTAAATTACGTGCAGCTGTTTCAGGTTACGCACGTTGTGAACCCTTTGAAAAACTATCCTGAGGCTCAAAATATTTGAATATATAATTATATTCAAATATTTTCACTTGCCCACACTATTTTATGAAACACAATGCGGAGAGACGAAGTAATTCATTCTGTATTAAGCAAGCGAAACGCTATTATAGCCCGCCCGTCAAATTTTCTTACGTTTTTTGCAATTTGCAGGTTATTGTCAGGTTGTACTATCCACGCCAAAAGTCCATAGGCAAAACTAATTGCTTAACGTTTAGTTTGACTTACGACCTTCTTTTAATGAGTAATTTGACACACACACCCGCATATTACTCGAATAATCACGCTTTTGAATATAGTTCCGTGTCATGTTCGTCTTGTTCACATAATTCGTAAAACTTTATGAGTATACCCACAGAAATCTAAATAAATAAATTAGGTATGGTAGACAGATGCAGGTAACTTACGGCTCATTCACCGCGTCTAATAGAATGTTGTTCGTTCTTGGTTGGTTTTTGATATTGTGGGTTAGTGACGTGTGTTTAATCTATTATAATAGCTGTGTAATAGTTCATTTTGAAATGTAAGCTTTGAGATGAAAGCGGATATTATCGCGCAGCGTAAAAGTGGACTTAATATTATATCACAAATAATTGATGAAACCGGACTGACTGTGAGTATTATGATTTAATTATTTTATCTAACATTTAGCTAATTAAAGTTTAACTGCTGATCCTTGTAGTTATTTTATTAAACGTTTTATATTTACCATAGGGTCTAAATAGAAGAAAAAAATAATATTTCTAAGAGTTTATTTATTTACTTTTGGAATGATGAATGTAGCATTATGTATAAATTATAATACCTATAATCATTTTGTAACATTTGAACTATTTTCAAAATAATTTTGTTTAAAAAAGTAATAAGTATCTACTTAATATTTTATAATTTTGCTAGTAGCCTTACAATATTCCTTTTTTGTTTTAGAGAAATTACCTACTGTGAGTCGGAGGGTCAAAAGATATAAGGAAGAGTAGGTATAGTCAGTGAATAAGAAACAAGTGGTTTTAACCAACCAGTTACCTACCAGATGAAGTTTGCATTGCAAGGAAATATGAAGATATATGTTTAAACATTACAGGATCCATACACCAGCGTTTACTTGATAGCATGGATAATAATGGGGGTTATACAACGTATTAAGTTATAAATTACAAATTGATTTTAGTAATATTAAAATATTATTGTGTCATATCCGTAATAAGGATTATTTTGAGGATTATAGTTTCAATCTTCTTTTCAAAATGAATTTTGAAAATGAATACTTAAGCTATATCCGCAATTAAAGCACAATATTATTTTATTACTAAGATAGTTACAATATTTTAAGTCTAATGGTCGTAGCTCACTGATTACCTGCTTTACTTCAATAAATTGTTCTTTATGAGAAAATAAACTGTTTTAAAAGTTTATTTATCAAATTATAACGAATAAAATTTTTGAAAGCACTTAATTTTTTTTTTTTTTACCCCGCATATTTCAATAACAATATAATAATACAAATAAAACAAATATTACATTATTATTCTCGTGTATTAATTTATCGAATAATAAAAAAAGATAAGATTATTGTTGAAAAGATAAATCAAAGTTCCATCTCGAGATTCGAACCCAGGCCTGCGTGTTTACTAATCCTATACACTACGTTATCCGCTAGCAGTACTTGTTATGAAGTCGTGAATTTTAGCAGTGGTATGAACCAACCAAGGTCATACGTAATTACGCCGCGCGTATGAAAAAGCGATGACGATATGTTTTGTTTCGTTGCTCACACAGATGTGTGATGTTGTTCACACAGATGTAAATATGGGCCTGCGGCGCGGGCGCGGGGACGGCGCGAAGCATGTTCACACAAATTTCAACCATACCGTGCCTAAGCAGTATTGAAGCATACTGTACATTGAACAAAATTATGAATCGCGAGCGTAACAAGTACTTACCGAATAACAATCATTAAAATCAATTATATTATTTATTATTATTTATTTTATATCAGACACTGTGATCCATATTTATGTTAGTATACTTAAACATTATGTTAGTAAAACAAAAATTAAAATTATAAAAACAAAAATTAAAAATTAAAATACAAATTAAAAATACATGCCACAATTATACTATTATAAAATATATAAAATCAAAATTGTTACAATGTTTAAAACCAATTACTTATTTAAATTATTAATTAAACAACAAGAATTTATCATAAAAAACAAAAGAAAAGGAAAAATATAAATAGAATTTAAAATATAACATTAATTAGCCTATCCTCAGCAGGTAGGACAAGGTCTGCTTCTCTGCACATGCAACTGCACACAATGCCACAATATTGGACAGTCGATTTTGCCAGCGACAACGCTAAGAATGCTGTTGCCACTGCCGCGAGCACGGCTGAGCAATGACGCCGCTCTCTTTCTGAGGATGGCATGAAATCCATCAATGCGAGCTTCGGCGAACATGCCCGACGCGTGTGGCGCGAGTGCCTCGGCAGCCGCATCAGCATCCTAAAAGCATTGTTGTACTGAACGCGCAGGGCGTTGATTGTCTTCTGCGTATATTTGACCCATAGACTGCACGTATAAAATGATTGGCAGAACGCCCGAAACAATGTTATTTTTACTGCCTTACTGCAGCGTGCAAATCTACGAGCCAATATATTGCATCGGACAGCCAACGCCCGGCGCTCCCTTTCAATATCCTCGTGGTCTGAGAGGTCATCCGAGACCCAGTGGCCCAGGTACTTGAAACGCGAAACTCTGCGTAGGGAAACACCGTCTATATGGACGGGTGGTACGTGCGTGACCTTATGACCTGGTGATTGGAACACCAAAAGCTTGCTCTTCTTTACATTATACCTGAGCCCATGACCCTCAGCGTATTCAATACATATAGCGAGGAGTTTTCGAACAGCACTTAAGGAGGGGCCCAACAGCACCATATCGTCAGCGTAGCTGATGTTGTTGATATATTTTCCATCTATAGAACAGCCGACTTCGGCGCTGCTGAGTCTCTCAATGAGTCCGTTTACATACAGATTGAAGAGACGAGGCGAAGTTAAGCCTCCTTGCCTTACGCCACACTCCAATCTGTACTCATCGGAGATCGTGCCCGCCCACTTTATAACATTACTTTGGTTGTTGTACCAATACTCAAAAATGCTAACTACTTCTTTAGGGAGGCTGGTTTCTGTCCTCATTTTGTACCATAGCACATCATAGGACACCAAATCGAAAGCTTTCGAAAGGTCTAAAAAACAGGCGTAGACCGGAGTCTTTCTATCGGTGTAGTACCGGACAGTGTGCTTGAGGCATAGAACTGCCGTTTCTTTCGACAGCCCTTCTCGGAAACCGAATTCAGCGTCGTTCAGCTTTATGTGACTGTTCAAAATACGATCAAGCAGACTGTCCAGCACTTTCGCCACGGTAGTAGCTAGCGAAATGGGCCTATAATTGCAGCTGTTGTCTGACGCATCACCAGTTTTATTTTTGATTATTGGCACCACGACGGTCTTCATGCATTCATCCGGCAGGTATGAGTGTCTCAAACAGAACTTATAAAACATAGCCAGAACCCTTGGCAGATGAACCCCCGCATGCTGCAAATGCTCAATACTAATTCCATCGTGGCCTGGGGACTTACCCCTCGTCATATGCTTTATAACGGCAGATATATGCTTAGCAGTAAAAGCTGGGAATACTGCCGGCCCAAGCGAAGTTTGCCCGGCTTCACTAGTATTGAGCATTCCCGTCACACAGGAAGGAGGTTCTATCTGAAAAAGACTTTTAAACATGTTCGCAATGTCACGCGGCTCAGTTACTCCGTTAACATTTAGAGGGACAGACGGTCTACTATTTAGTTTTCTCGTGCCTTTCCAAAAGCCTTTAAAATTTTTGTCTGCGTGGTGTGATGCGAGAATATCCATCTTAATTTGCTCGGCGTTATTTTGACACCATCGTAGCTTATATTTGAAACGACGCCGAGACTCCACCATGTTATTATAGATAGGTCCACTTGCAGGCTTACCGAATAGTAACCAGGTTTGAAAGTTTAGCCTGGCAATCTCGTGAACACCACGAACATGCCTATTCCAGCCTAATACAACACGTTTTTTTTTTATTATATTACCTTTACAATAATTAGAACTAATCACAGCCGCTTCAGACATAGTCGTAACAATATCCTTGTACATTCTGTCTAAAACTATTCTGTGATCTTTATTGTGACATAAATCGTCACAGCAATCCGACAATTCTGATGGAAAATCTACCGTTCTAAAGTGATCATTACATATCTTACTATAAAGTTGTTTTTGTTGCTCATCCCTATCGGCCCACAGTATGCCATTAGAGGATCTTTCAAGCACTAGAAGCTGTGGTTTCATTACAGAAAGATTACAAGATACTTCTAGGGGATAGTGGTCGGACCAAGTACAGTCATAGAACACCCTTACACTCAGTACAGACTGCCACGCAGATTCCGTTACCAAGCAGTGGTCAAACCAGCTTGTACTGCCGTGGGCATCACTAACGAAAGTAAAGGTGTCCGACGATCTTCCCAACTTTTCTATATCCGCACATACCCATTGCTGATCATTACAAAATTTTATAAGTTCCTTTCCAAACAACGCACAAGGACTCGCATTAAAGTCTCCTAAAATATACACATTCGCAACTTCGATGTTTTCAATTATAGCACTTATTTCACTAAGACAGTCAATTAGTCAGTAAATTCTATTAAATTCTCAATTGAGTTCACAGGCATATACACAGAGAATACTACGAAGGAATGATTGCACACAACTACCTTAATTGCCATGAGACGCACACTATTGCATGGGATCACTGTCACCGAACTAAATGCACTTTTACGCCAGAGCAGAGCAACACCGCCATATGGTCTGCCTCGTACTAGGCCCGCAGACGAGTCTATAGCCGACCTACCACAGTAGTCAAAATCTTGGTCGACTGTTCCAAGGATCGGCAAGTCGTGCGGGAACAACCACGTTTCCTGTAGGGCTATTATGTCTGCTCGACGACACAGGGTTCTTACATAGTCCACAGAACGTACTAATGACTTACAGTTAAAGGTGATAAAACTGCTAAGTGAGGGTTTTCTTAACGATTGACTGTCCATTTTGATTTTTAGGAATGTGTCTTCTATTTCCAAAGTCTATGAAACGCCGAAAAGATATCCCTTCAGGCCATATACGGTCATCCATGAACGTATCCAATTTGTGCCTAGGGACTAGTACCTTATAAGCATCATACTCCTTATGGTGTTTCATTATAATTTTATCCAAAGTTACACAAACGTTTGTTTTAGCCATAATATAACTAGCAATGTCTGCAGGTGAAGTTCCTTTGTCAACATTGTTTATAAACAAAGGGAGTCTGACATCTGCAGCCTTAAACTTACATTGTGGTGAGGTGACAGCCACGCCTTTTTGTCCTATAAACCTATTCTTATGTCTATTTCTCTGCACCTCCTTCCATTCACCATCATTCATTGGTTGTTTCCATTCACCCGGCGCACGTGCAATATCTGCAAACGAGTGACAAGGCTTAGGCAAACAGATGTTGCTAGGCGCCACAGCTGACACATCACTGGAATTGCATGTGGGCTTCAAAACATCACACACAAGATGCTCTGTCTTTCTCGCACCCCCCACTGTCAACACCTCACTCGTTATGTTCTTATCAACCTCCTGCCGCACTATTTGTTTATTAGGTGCAAACGATCCCGCTTTATCGCACTCAGACACAACATCAATGCTACCTCGCAACGGGGACATCCGATCATACTTATCAGGCCCAAAATTCGTACTATTTATCTGATTTGGAGAGGTCAGTGATATTGACGACATGTGCGGAAGACCCATGGGTCCGCTATCATAAGCAAAGCTAGCTTGCAAACATGATGCACCTCTCCTTAGGTTAATTTTCTAAAGTCATTCTGCACAATAGTTTTATTTAAACTGTCAACAGGTACGCCGCACACACCACCGCCAGTGTTAAACTGTAACAGCTACTGCTTTGTTTGTAACAGCTGATCTACAGTTACATACGTACTTTTAAACAATTTGATCTCGTTCTGCAGGATAAGGATATCTTTTAAAAGTCTACTGACGTCTACATGATCAAACGTAATTGGAGGTAGTTTGTTTAAATCATGAGCTACGAAAATAGGAATCTTCTCAGGATCTACATTCTTAATAACTTCTTTAATATCAAATAGGTCTTTCTTACTTTTTCCTTCTTTGTTTTTACGTTTTATTTGACGTATATCAGTTGAAACAGATTGAAACAGTAATGACTTAGCTTTTTCGATGTCTTCTGTTGAAAAGGCAGAACTGCATATCCTCACTAGGCTTTCACTGTCCATCACTTCATGTTTATGTTGCACAAACGTTAACAGTTCATTAACCACGAGATTACAATTGTTACATTTAAGCACATTAGCCGACGACATTTTTAACAACGATTAGTATTACGCTTCAACACCTGCACGCATTGAGCGCTCAGCGGAGACTGAAATAATAATATTAATACAACCCTCTTTATTCATAAAGATAGAAAAAAGAAAGAAAAATTGTTTATACTTTTTTTTTCACAAACAAAACGCACATTACAAAAAAAAAACTGGCCAAGTGCGAGTCGGGCTCGCACACGAAGGGCTCCCCACCACAAGGCAAACCGCCGAAAACAACACGTTTATTGCATGGGAGCCCCCTCAAATATTTATTTTATTCTGTTTTTAAAATTTGTTGTTATAGCAGCAACAGAAATACATCATCTGTGAATATTTCAACTGTCTAGCTATCACGGTTCATGAGATACAGCCTGGTGACAGACAGACAAACGGACGGACAGTGGAGTCTTAGTAATAGGGTCCCGTTTTTACCCTTTGGGTTCAGAACTCTAAAAAAGACAAAATATACAATGTCACACGGCAATGCTACATGGAGGGAAAGTACCTTGAATATTGTAGATGGAACATTTTAATGAAAGATGACATTATTTTAATTTAAAAAATAATTTAAAAAACATTCATAGATCTTTAAATAATTACATGGTTGAACCGGGAATCGAACCCGCTACAAGAGAAAAAAATTACCCTGTAGCTTTATCATACCAATCGAAAGACTTCATCATAAGGATTATTTTTTGCAAAAAAAAACTTTTTTACAAAAAAAACAACCGACTTCCAAAAACACTATACTTAAATAAAGAGAAAAATAACTTTAATTTCGGATGTCGGTGTCTTTGGATTTGTATTTTAGTTTTTGTATTAATGATTTTAATGATTGTTATTCGGTAAGTACTTGTTACGCTCGCGATTCATAATTTTGTTCAATATACAGTATGCTCCAATACTGCTTAGGCACGGTATGGTTGAAATTTGTGTGAACATGCTTCGCGCCGTCCCCGCGCCCGCGCCGCAGGCCCGTATTTACATCTGTGTGTACACTTGCTAACGTCAAACGAAATAAAACATATCGTCATCGCTTTTTCACACGCGCGGCGTAATTACGTATGACCTTGGTTGGTTCATACCACTGCTAAAATTCACGACTTCATAACAAGTACTGCTAGCGGATAACGTAGTGTATAGGATTAGTAAACACGCAGGCCTGGGTTCGAATCTCGAGATGGAACTTTGATTTATCTTTTCAACAATAATCTTATCTTTTTTTATTATTCGATAAATTAATACACGAGAATAATAATGTAATATTTGTTTTATTTGTATTATTATATTGTTATTGAAATATGCGGGGTAAAAAAAAAAAAAATTAAGTGCTTTCAAAAATTTTATTCGTTATAATTTGATAAATAAACTTTTAAAACAGTTTATTTTCTCATAAAGAACAATTTATTGAAGTAAAGCAGGTAATCAGTGAGCTACGACCATTAGACTTAAAATATTGTAACTATCTTAGTAATAAAATAATATTGTGCTTTAATTGCGGATATAGCTTAAGTATTCATTTTCAAAATTCATTTTGAAAAGAAGATTGAAACTATAATCCTCAAAATAATCCTTATTACGGATATGACACAATAATATTTTAATATTACTAAAATCAATTTGTAATTTATAACTTAATACGTTGTATAACCCCCATTATTATCCATGCTATCAAGTAAACGCTGGTGTATGGATCCTGTAATGTTTAAACATATATCTTCATATTTCCTTGCAATGCAAACTTCATCTGGTAGGTAACTGGTTGGTTAAAACCACTTGTTTCTTATTCACCTACTCTTCCTTATATCTTTTGACCCTCCGACTCACAGTAGGTAATTTCTCTAAAACAAAAAAGGAATATTGTAAGGCTACTAGCAAAATTATAAAATATTAAGTAGATACTTATTACTTTTTTAAACAAAATTATTTTGAAAATACACACATCAAAAGTGTCTAGGGATCAAGCATTTTTATGCGGATTTCTTGAGATTGAGATGTGGCTTTGTAATAAATTTATGATTTTATAAATTTATATGGATCCTTTTTGGTGCATTTCATAATTTGAATCAGGAACTGTGAATCAAATTCGAGTAAAAGATGAAAATCAGCTGTCAATATTTTCCCTATAAAAACATACAACGCATTGAAGACATTATTAGTGCTACTGTTTCCCTACTACTGATTAAAACCAACGTTATTATGGAGCGGCGACGTCATTTAAGCAGGGAAGAAATGCTCAGAGCCGTGGGAATGATAGAAGCTGGTTCCCGGCAACGTACTGTGGCTTTAGCTCTGAATACAAGTCAGAGTGTTATCAGTCGACTTTGGACACGTTACCGAAGCACTGGTACCGTGGCTGAGCGCCATGGAGGACGGTATCGCTGCACCACACGGAGACAAGACCGATACATTCAAATCTTAACTCGAAGAGCTCCGACAATAACCGCCATGATGTTAGCCGTGAGGCTTCATCACTCTTCAGGGAACTTAATTAGCGACCAAACAGTCAGAAACCGCTTGCATGAAGTGAACCTTCATTCCCGAAGACCGCTACGGGTACCACCTATAGCAATGCACAATCGTAGGATTCGATATCAATGGGCTCTTGAACACAGAAATTGGGCAGAAGAACAATGGCGTTTCGTGTGCTTTTCTGATGAGTCTCGTTTTGGTATGAGACCGGATACAAGACGTATACGACACTGGAGAACCCCTGGACGCCAACAGCGATTAAAATCCTGCCAGGAAGTCGATCCTTATAGTGGTGGAACCATCATGGTATGGGCGGGTATTTGGATCGGCGGAAGAACTGAGTTGATTTGGATCAGGGGCAACCTCAACGCTCAAATTTATGCTGAGACGATTGTATCAGACGTCATCGTTCCTCTACAAGTGCAAATCGGTCCCTTATTTCAGTTAATGCATGATAATGCACGACCGCACACCGCAAGAGTTGTAAGACAGACTCTCGCCGCAGCTAACATCAATGTCCTGCCCTGGCCTGCTCAGTCGCCAGACTTGAACCCGATTGAGCATGCATGGGATATGCTACAGAGAAGAGCTCTGCCGAATATGGAGGGTATCCAGTCGCAAGAAGACCTTTTTTTGTTGTTGTAACGAACATGGGCGGTCATTCCACAGCGTGATTTGGATGAACTCATTTTGAGTATGCCAAACCGATGTTCTTGTGTTGTTAGTGTTCGCGGTAGAAACACGGATTATTAATTGTTTAAGTTACCCAATAAAATTTTAAAGAAAACTGTTATTTCAGTCTTTTTTTCGAACTTTTGTATTAGTGGTTCAAATGTCAAAAATCCCTTTATTAGGAAAATGGCAAATTTCTTTATTAATGCAAAGGTGACTTGGTTTATCGTTACTGTGACAAACGAAAACACTTTATTTGATGAATCCTTAAAGAAAATTTTAATTAATATCAATCAGGAGAAAAGTTATTGCAAAAATATATGTTGATCCCTAGACACTTTTGATGTGTGTAGTTCAAATGTTACAAAATGATTATAGGTATTATAATTTATACATAATGCTACATTCATCATTCCAAAAGTAAATAAATAAACTCTTAGAAATATTATTTTTTTCTTCTATTTAGACCCTATGGTAAATATAAAACGTTTAATAAAATAACTACAAGGATCAGCAGTTAAACTTTAATTAGCTAAATGTTAGATAAAATAATTAAATCATAATACTCACAGTCAGTCCGGTTTCATCAATTATTTGTGATATAATATTAAGTCCACTTTTACGCTGCGCGATAATATCCGCTTTCATCTCAAAGCTTACATTTCAAAATGAACTATTACACAGCTATTATAATAGATTAAACACACGTCACTAACCCACAATATCAAAAACCAACCAAGAACGAACAACATTCTATTAGACGCGGTGAATGAGCCGTAAGTTACCTGCATCTGTCTACCATACCTAATTTATTTATTTAGATTTCTGTGGGTATACTCATAAAGTTTTACGAATTATGTGAACAAGACGAACATGACACGGAACTATATTCAAAAGCGTGATTATTCGAGTAATATGCGGGTGTGTGTGTCAAATTACTCATTAAAAGAAGGTCGTAAGTCAAACTAAACGTTAAGCAATTAGTTTTGCCTATGGACTTTTGGCGTGGATAGTACAACCTGACAATAACCTGCAAATTGCAAAAAACGTAAGAAAATTTGACGGGCGGGCTATAATAGCGTTTCGCTTGCTTAATACAGAATGAATTACTTCGTCTCTCCGCATTGTGTTTCATAAAATAGTGTGGGCAAGTGAAAATATTTGAATATAATTATATATTCAAATATTTTGAGCCTCAGGATAGTTTTTCAAAGGGTTCACAACGTGCGTAACTTGAAACAGCTGCACGTAATTTAAAAATAAATTAAATATATTTTCTCTTTGAAGAATGGAGATCTAAATGAGTGCCAAGTTCTATGCAAAATCCAAATATGTATTTATAGGAACAAAATAACATTATGAACAAGTATTAAACTCTATTTCTTTGCTTTATTGGATACCGTACCTATAACAATTGCTGTAATTTAAAAATGTGAGATCTTAAAGTAGGTTAGATTTGACTTGGCCAGTTTGCATTACATCAGTCATTTTATAAAGTTATTCACATATATATATCACACATATATTCATATATTTCACATATATATAATAATACATATATTGGGATAGTTTCAAATATCTACTTGTAACGGTTCACTTCTTTATTTTTAGATTTTTTCCTACGCTTACACACAATTACCGAGTTGGATTCCAAATTTCATCGTTCTAGGTCATCTGGAAGTAGGTTAGATTTAGGTACTATAATGTCAGTCAGTCAGTCTGGGCTTAAATTTACGACTTTTTGACCTTTATATCTTTATAACCGTTTCAGCTAGCTTCATGAAATTTGGGCTTCTAGATGTCCTTATGAATATAATTAAACACACGTAGTTTTATGTGTTTACGTTAAAGAGGTTTTGAGTGATAGAAGGGTCAAAATTGGCACCAATAGTTCGTGTAATTTTACACTCGGCGCTGGCTAGCCAGTTCCTTTGCTTGAACTTGGCTTGACACGCTGCCGCGTGCCTAGATCAATATTACAGTCTGTTTGAAGGATGGAATTATTAATAACCATCATCACAGAAAATCCAGAATGGCGGAAGCTAGACGTCGTAATTATAATTATTGTTGTATTTTAGTTTGTTATTGAAATATTTTTTTTTTGCCCTGATAAAAATAAATTATATCATCAAAAATCTACAAACAAACTAAATTTCTCTATTGTTTTCATAATTATTAAGTCTGAGAGTTGTAATTAATTATTGCTATAGTAACATACAACATTATTTTTACCCGACTGCGTCAGAAGGAGGGTTATGTTTTTCGAGTGTATGTATGTAGGTATGTATGTATATTTCTTTGGCACGCTCTGTAGCCTAAACGGCTTGATCGATTTCAGCTTGAGAGGTGCCGTTAGATGCGTCATAATTGTGAGAGTGACACTGGGTACATCAAAATTGATGAATGATTTTTGGCGCAAATTATGTCTTCAAAAATGTTTTTTTTCTCAAAACCTATCGAGTGGGGTATCAAAATAAAGGGTTTCAAAAGGTGATTACAAAAATATATACAACTTATACGGTTAAAAGTAATTCGAAGTGACAAATCGTAAAAAACACGTACCAAGAACTAAATCGTCTACGAAATCTTTCACATTTATTTTGTAAACTAAAAAGCTGGAAATAAAAAAAAGTTATTGAAAAAAATAAAAAACCCGACTGCGGTAAAAAACTGAAAAGCTAAAAACAAGCCCATTTTAAATAAGAAAATGAAGTAGATTTATACTAACCGCAAATAAAACGTCATTGCTATGCCAGCAGTAGATAAACAACTGCGCAACTCCAAATACTAAATATTCCGTTGTCAAGAATCTTTGCATTGGGCTGGTTTCAATCTGCAACAGAATGTAAACTTACATAATGCAGCCTAATGTTCCCACTGCTGGGATAGAGGCCTCCTCTCTTCTTCTATACCCTTTCAAGCGTCCACTGTACACCAAGTGTACATAAGAGAAAATGCTCGAAATGTCAACGGTACACCAAATGTACACAACAGTGTCATTGTTCTATTGTCATTGTGAAAACAATGACTTCACTGAACAGACTTCACTGATCTATGTGTCATGTTCGTGAACGGGCGCCGTCAGTTGGGGCTGGTCATCACTCAGCTGCCTCGGCTTATTTCTAATTATTTTATTTTTGGATTGTTGTCTTCTTACTATTTGCTGTACTCTGGACGCTCTTAACGCGTACGTATTTTTTTTACATCGTTCTCACATATAATTGTAAATTCAACATTAATGATGTAACTAATATTTTTGTAAAAATACAATTTAAAAGAGTGTCCATGCAGTTTCTTGCCCGTTCTTCTCCATAGGTACCTACGCTTTGCAATGGGCAACTAGCTTCATATTTTCTGACTGACCGACTTCTTGACAATTCAAAAGTGCCTGTAAATGGTTTAATTGAAATAAATGGTTTGAGTTGAGTTGAGTTGAGAATGTGCTCGAAACGTCAATGGTACACCAAGTGTACACAACAGTGACATTGTTCTATATTATCATTGTGAAAACAATGACTTTACTGCGTCCATTCAACTACGCGGGCTGTTTGGTTCTGAAGAGTTCTGTTCTGTCCGAACAAACTTCTAGAACCATACTAATTTGACATAACTACTTAATGTATTATTATATTCATTGAATGATCAGGCAGAAGCTCCATGCAAAATACTGGTGATCAGACTGAAAGTCGACCCAGACATCATTGGAAAAAGGCTTGGCAGATGATGAAAGTACCTATTAAGCATAATTAGCCTATAATGTCGCACTGCTGGGAGGCCTCCTCTCTGTGAGATCACTATTTCAGCCGAAAGACGTCGACTGCTGGACATAGGCCTCCCCCAAAGGAGGGGTTTGCCATAATCGCCACGCTTGGCAGGCGGGTTGGCGATCGCAGTATGGTATGGTGTTGGAATGCATAGAGAACGCTGCTGCCCATTCTCCGGTACGACCTTTAGTCGCCTTTTACGACACCCACGGGAAGTATGGGGTGGTGCTATTCTTTAAGTCCGGCACCACACAGACATCTGTGAGATCAGTGGGCCGTAATCCACCACGCGAACCCAGTGCGGGTTGGTAGATGACACAATATGTCTTCGAATTTTTGATTCTAGGACATGCCGGTTTCGTCACTATGTTTTCCTTCACCATTTTTGAGAGTAGTGGTGATCAAATTAATGACACAAAGAAAAGCGTCTGCCTTAGTTTGAGCCCTCGATCTACAACTCGTCAGTGAAGGCCATTACCACTTTACCACCACTGCTCTCATTGCGTGTTAACAATTACCTAATTCCTCCTTCTAATATTATCCTAAACCGTATCTTGAAGTATGTTACATATACTATGTATATGTGACTAGCAGCGCCCCGCGGTTCCGTGGAAATATCGAGATAAAAACTAACCTATGTCCTTTCCCGGGACTCAAACTATCTCTATACTAAATTTCAACTAAATCAGTTCAACGTTTTAAGCGTGAAGGGGTAACAGACAGACAGACACACTTTCGCATTTATAATATTGGTATGGATGGACTAGAAGCGACCCACGGTTTTACCCACGTAAGTTTCGATACCGTGGGTTATCGCGACAAAAACTATCCTATGTCCTTTCCCGGGACTCAAACTATATACCAAATTTCATCTAAATCAGTTCAACGGTTTAAGCGTGAAGAGGTTACAGACAGACAGACAGACACACTTTCGCATTTATAATATTAGTATGGATGGACTAGGAGCACCCCGCGGTTTCACCCGCGTAAGTTTCGATCCCGTGGCAATATCGGGATATCAACTATCCTATTGCCTTTCCTGGGACTCAAACTATCTCTATACCAAATTTCATCTAAATCGGTTCAGCGGTTTAAGCGTGAAGAGGTTACAGAGAGACAGACACACTTTCGCATTTATAATAATAAAGTATGCATGTGGCGATATTCTGCCCCAATACATGAAACTTTACCTGACTTCTGAATGCCTGACCAAATCCCTCATTCATGACATGCTGTCTCAAGTTTAACATAAGCTGATCGCTGATAAAATACTCACCGTGATTTGATAAGCAGTGACACAGAGCATTACTGAGCACACGAACATGTATAATAACATTATTGGTGACAGACATGAGTCGAATAGACGAGCAAACCTGGAAAGAATACAAGAAGTTCAGAAATAAATTAAATTTTAAAGGGCTCGACAATGATCCCTGTTCAAAATTACGGATCGCGGTCGAGATTGACCGTGTGGAGGGTGCAATACATAATCACACTAATATTATAAAGGCGGAAGTTTGTGAGTGTGTGTGTGTGTGTGTTTATATGTTTGTTACTTCTTCACGCTCAAACGGCTTGACAAATTTTGATAAAATTTTGTGTAGAGGTAGCTGAGACCCTGAATTAACATGTAGGCTACTTTTTATCCCGATATTCTCACGGGAGCGATATTTACGCGGGTGAAACCGCGGGGCGCAGCAAGTCAGCATATAATGTTCCCGCTGCTGGGACACAGGCATCCTCTAGCTCGGTGAGAGGGAGTGGGCCATAATCTACCATACAGGCCTAGTCCAGGTGGATATCATGTGTGTTCGATTTTTTTGGTTCTAGGGTCATGCCGGTTTCCTCACGATGATTCCCTTCACTGTTTTGATAAATGATAAATCATTTTATTTTGTAAGTAGGTTTGCACAAACACTTTGAAACGTCAGTCATGTTTTATTAAAACTAGACGAGGTCGGCGTTTCCTATCTGACTACTCTGAGAAGAAAGACCGAAACAAACTCAGAGGTCATAGTCTCTTTTAAAGTCCAGACATAATCTTGGTCAGGTTATAATATGAAGACCATGTAGTTTGAGAGTAGTGGTGATGAAATTAATTACACAAAGTAAAGTGCCTGCCTGGGTTTAAACTCACGACCTACGATTCGTAAGTCGGGGCTGATACCACTCAGCACTGCTGGCACTAGTCCTCGGTCACTACTGCTCCTCTGGTGGGTGTTCTAAGGTGCAGCAATACAAAGATGATTGACGGACTTATGACTCTTCTTTACAAACACCTCTCTCATTTTGGCTGAATACACGATCTGTTTTGTCAAAATCCAAATTGGTTATCTCAAAACTAACCAATGTAGTCAGAATCCCGAAAGTCGGTCAATCAGTATAACGTATGGAAACTGCATTGTGGAATTCGGATTGCAGTCGAATCTTATTCAACCTTTACATAAAAGGTTTCGGTTCGGTTTGGGTTTTGGCACAGTTTTATTGATATTTTTTAATCAACTTTTGGTCGTATGTAATCCTGGGACGCTGCAGTCTGTAAGTCTTCATGTGAAAGAAATTCGATCGAAATCTGGTCAACGACTGGACTTGATTATTTTGTATATAATGTTGAATGAATAATGTTGTTGGTGTTCTTCAATCTATCTATACAAATAAATAAAGTCAAAGCATTTATTTTAAACTAGCAGCGTGGGAATATCGGGATAAAAACTATCCTATGTCCTTCCCCGGGATACAATCGATCTCTCTGCCAAATTATTTTGAAATCCGTTCAGTGTTTTAGGAGTGAAAAGGTATCATACAGATAGACAGACGGAGTTACTTTCGAATTTATAATATTAGTAAGTAAGTATGGTTAGGCATAAAATTGAATATCAATTGCTTTTTTGTGTTAATATTGAAGTGTCTGTTTTTAGTGCCCAAATTACAGCTTTTCACCAAATGCATACAAGTACCTTTATACTGTGTTTAGAACTAAAAAACTATTTTTTAAACGATTATCTGTCTGTTCCGGCTAATCTCCGGAACGGCCCGACCAATTTTGATGAAATTCGTATTGGGGATACTTTGAACCTTGGGGAAGGACATTGCCTACTATTTATAGTCAAAAGACGCGAGCGAAGCCGCGGGCTGTAGCTAGTAAAAAAATATAATTAACCATCGTTTTAAAAAAAGGCTGTTCAAAAATCCAACTTCTGATCTTCCTCCAAAACACATACGTAATGTCTTGGTTATCAATCCGAAATCAAAAACAAATTACAAATCTCCTTCAAACTGCGCATACCTACATATTCAAAGTAATCTTAAGTCCTCCTATTAATGTGTAAACTGGTAAACAAAGTTACTAGAATATATCGTTTACATTTAACTGTACAAGTTAGATTGACTTCGTCGAGGTTAATTTGGATTTTGTACTTAACAATGTGGAGTGGCAATTTTATCTTAGAAGAGATTTTAGACTTCCTGTTTACTAGCATTAGTGTTCATACCTTTTTATAATATTATCCACAGCCTTATAAACTACTAGCTGCACTCCGCGGTTTCACCCGCATAAGACTCGATCCCGTAAGAATATCGGGATAAAAAGTAGCCAATATGTTAATCCAGGTTGTCAGCTACTTCCATACTAAAATTTTATCAAAATTGGTCCAGCCGTTTGAGCGTGAAGAACAAACATATAAACACACACACACTCACAAACTTTCGCCTTTATAATATTAGTGTGATGATATTACAAGAGGTCGATAGGTTATACGCACTCAGACAAAAGAGCCACTAATATAAGATAACATTATATAGTAAACTTAAGGTAGGTAAGGTAAATTTAAGGTAACCGCCACCAACACAATACGAACAGGCTTAAAATCATTTTATTCTTATGTTGGTTGGGTTATACGTTCAACGGTTTTAGTTAGCCAAGTCAGTTAGGTACACATAAACTTCTTTCTTTTCGTTCCTAATAATAATTACGACTTAGCAAGTCGTAATAAGACACGTGGAAGTAGGATAGCAATCCTACTTCCACGTGTCGTCTAATAGTGTGACATTGTGCCGTTTTTGAAGATGAAATTATTGTGTAGGTAACCTAAAAAAAAACACTTAACCTAAAACACCTAAAAAATAATTATAAGTAAAAACAGGTAGATGCATACATCTAGAACGGAATAATTCGTAAATATTCATGTCATTTAATCAAATTTATTTAGACAGGTAAAAATAACAAAATTAAATTCTAACTTAAGTAAAACTATACAGAAACTAGAAAACAGCGTCGAAAAACTCATCCGCATCACTGTCGACTGGTAATGTACCCGAGAGACATACCGAATAAAGACATACCGTCAGGCCTCTTGCCATCGTCGCGTGCCAAGCCATTGGGTTCTAATACAGCTGGAACGCCGACGGTGACAAGAGCTCGTCGGATGACGTCATTAATGTTCACGTACCGCGCTAAGCGACCTGCACTTCGGCTGCAAGGCAGGCCGTGGTGTCCGAGGCTGTTGACATCTTCGCCACAGCGACAGTGATGGGGAGTACAGCAAGGAGTGCCTAGTCGTAGGGAAGCAGCGAGGCGAAAAGAAGTGTCGTCGAACAAAGTGCCTATGTACGACGAAGGTAGTGCATGAAGCCAAAGACCCGACTCCCACCTACCCACAGCCAGCAGGCGCGTACGTTCCGCAGTAGTAGCAGACAAGTCAAGTAAATTGTTCTGTACTACTCTGCAGAGCGGCTCATCCCACTGTCTCTGGGAAGATGGATTGTCGGGTGGATCTGTATTTATTTGGGCAAGCGAGTCTCCAGGCATCCATAGCCTTGGTGAAACACGGCACTTCAGAATTAATCAGTGTGGAGGCTAAGATTTTACTGATTAATTTATCAGTGCCGTGGACCGAAGATTTATGAAAACCGGTAAACTAATACTAGAAATTTTGCGGACGCCGAGTCTCCCCATACGAATAGGAAGCGTAGCTTGTGCCCAAGCTCGGTCATCCATGGCGCTTACTTAGAATTATTATTGCATAAAAACATATTCTCTAACGTAAAGATAACATTTAAACACTTTGCCTCAGAATTTACAATGTTACATCCTATCAGCGATAATGATAAGAAAGAAAGAAAATACGTTTATGTAAAAGAAAAAAAAATGAATGGATGATGATGTTTTTCGATGATGGAATAGTCAAAAATGTATTGAACTTACATGAACTACCGAAAAGCTAATGCCAATTCTATTGAATGCCGTTGAAGTACGAACCACTTATGTAGGTCCTCTGATGGTATAATCAGCGTTGAAATCCATCGTGAATTTGAAAGAGTCAAACGTTTTGATAAAACTTGTATTAATTACCGTATTGCATTCATAAAATGTCGACGGGAAATAGCGAAATAATTTTACAGATTTAATTGAATATGTATTTACAATTTATTTTACAAACATAATAATCATTAAAAAAACCATAAAGCAACTAGTTACTTACTTGACCAACTCAACATGCCTCCTATGACAATCCTTCAACCTCTTTATAGCTACACCATGTTCGACTGGCTCCAACTCCGATCCAAAAATATTCATAGAATCAATTCTCAACAACTCCAGTTCAGCTCTAAAGAACACCATTATAACCATGGAATTAGTATCAAAAGAAGTAATCCAACCTCCACCATATATAGCCGCATAACTTTGATATACAGAAGCTGCTAAATATCCGACTATAGTGGTCTTATCCCAAGGTACCCAAGAACTGACAACTTGCAAGTAAGTATCCGTCCCATTTTTTACGTTCTCTCTATAAATCTCTGAGGATATATATTTGAAGATCGGCTGTATCATGACTATGATTACCGTAGTATACATTAATGACCAGTACAGATAAGTTATCTTTCTGCAGTATTTCGTAAATGTGGACAGAAGTTCCAGTTTCTTCTTGTCGGTTGTTATTCGCTGGTTTAAGTCCGCCCTTGTGACGTATTCGATAATGCTGATCCAATACTTTTGCCAGATTAAAAAGGTTGTCACTTTTATCACACTCATTGTTGCCAGCATAGTTATCTTTAAATTGTTTAGGAGCAAACTCATGTCTGATTTCACGAACCAAACATCGATGCACTCGGTGGCAGTGAAAATGGTCACCAAAATATGCATGATCAGGTAGAAATATTTCATCAGTATATTTTTGGGGAGCAATAGTCCCCAAAATTGTAATGCCCTCACATTTGGCCCTAGTAACGGCCTTTTAGGGTTTTCCAATTTCTGGAAAATATTCTTTAACATCTTATCAGATCGACTTGATGAAGCAGATTGGAATAATGATGCGATTCCTTATTACACGATTCCAAAGACGAAGATAATTACGTGATTTCGAGAACTAGGGTTGGGACATTAAGTGCCGCTATGAATATCGAGATTGGTATTGTACTAGTTTAAAAAAAATAATTTTAAAACTTTAATTCGATTAGGGTAAAAGCTTCTATAATATTCTTGAATTCGAATTATCAAATAGTCTATTTAATAATAAAAGCTCGTTCAATATAATCAGCCATAGAGAACATATTGACAAAAAATAAAGCTGTATAAATATAAAGCTGACTTTTAAGCATAAAAAAAATTAAAAATAATGAAAATAATAAATTAATTTGAGCGTTTAATAAATCAACTCAGTGTATTGCAGTTTCATTTTTGTTAGGTACAAAATACGAATTTTAGTTCTGTACAGAGATGAATTTTCGACAATCCGTCTATCTGTCAGTTTTTGAATAAGTGATATTTCCTAGTGAAATAAAAATAATTTTGTTCCCACATAGCATTCGCTGATTAATTGTCTCAAAAGTTTTTGGTATGACAATTTTGTAATACTATTTCACCGAAATCTTGATAAAACAGCATTCCTGAGATGAATATTTTACCGAGCTCTTAGGAAAGTTTGGAACTTAGGCGAAACTCTCAAGTTTTTATACCTAATCCATTCGCGTTGCTGTAAAATGGACGAGCTTTTTGTTGGTATGCTTGAATATTCACGCAAAAATATAATATAAATCAGAACATTTCTGGGAAAAAACAAACTTGTGGTTAATTTTAGGATTCAAAAAAGTTTTATGAGCGCAAGACAACTATCACCACTGAAGTGTTTCGGGATCTTGCCAAGCGGTTGGTCGACTCTTCACAAGCCTAGAGGGCTAGCACATTTTTAGCCCAAAGATTCAGCATTGTCATCCAACGTGGTAATGCTACCAGCCTTTTGGGTACTTATTCCATTGATAGCGATGCGGACGAATTTGTTTATGTCAAATGAGCTTCTCCCTTTTTAGGATTCCGTAGTTCCTACAAGGAACCCTTATAGTTTCGTCATGTCCGTCCGTCTGTCTGTCTGTCCGAGGTTTTGCTAAGAGACCGTTAGTACCAGAATGCTGTAATTTTGTAGGAGTGTATATATCTCGTTGCACGACTTGCGGTGCCTTTGTGTCGCGCGCGATTTTATCGTGTGTTGCGCCTGTTTGTTGGAGCCTCAAAGAATTTTTAAAATCGGTCTACAATTGATGAAAATATTGATGAACATGAACATAACAAGAACAGAACCTTCTTTCCCTCTTTTTTGGAGTCGGTTACAAAGATACTTTCATTTTTGTCATACTCAAGCATAAAGAATATTATTTATTTCAAATACCTAAACCATTTACCAGTATTTGTACGTGATTTTCCAATGTGCCTAAATAATATTTTCTAAAGCGTAGGCACTGTAAATAGTATCACGTTCTCACAATTGTTCGTCAATTTTAAAGTAAAGACGCAAAAAGTCAGTTACTTCTGAACTAATATTATAAAGAGAAAATGTATGTTTTTTTGTATGCTTTTTGTTAGGCTTTCACGCTAAAATAGCTGAACGGATTCGGATGAAATTTGGCACACGGGTGAAACCGCACAGTGCAGCTAGTTAAAAATATTTTACACTAGCTGTGCATCTTGGTTTCACCCGCATAAGTATCGATTCCGTGAGAATATAGGAATTAAAAGTATTCTGTGTTCTCCTCCAGGCCATGTTCTACCCATGTGTATAATTTCATCCATATCCGTTTAGCCGTTTTAGCGTGAAAGCCTAACAAAAAAACATACATACATTCATTTTAGTATGACTGTTTGAATTTAAACCTAAATTAAACGTAGCATGACATTCATAAGAAAACAATAATCTATCTGAATGTATAGGTAACAATAATATAATTTAATTTACTTTAATATCTATTTGATATTTAATTTTCTAATAATATAGGTGTATGTGTAAAAAACATGCCTGAAATAAATGAATTTATTATTTTATCATTTTTATTATAGCTACAAAAAATCTAATCTTTTCTCTTATTAAAGTTTCGATAAAATAAAAGGCTCTGTTCTCTTTGACAAGATAAAACCAATTATCATGATTAAACCCTTGCATTAAAAACATAAAATATTATATCTCAAAAAAAAAACCCTGAAATATTTTAATTAGAGACGAAAATGTAAGGATTTATAGCTCAAGTAATAAATTACACTCAGATATAACTGGCGATAAAGGAAACTTTCGGATTTAAGTATTTTTAGGTGTAATGTGAAAAATAACTTTGTTGAAGACTGAAAAGTATCCATCGTCTGGGTTTGTCTAGCTAGCTTATTTTAGCTAGACCTTAGGCCGAGATTGATAAGCGTCATTTATTTAGCACGTAATTTGGCTTAGATTTGTTTCCCCCGTCTTGTAGCTAAGTAATATCAGCCACACGGGTCGATCCATCCGATTAAACTAAGCTTGCCGCGTTTGATCCGTGGATGAATGACCATCTTTACATATCGAGACTCCTCCGTGCCTCGGAAGGCACGTTAAGCCATTGGTACCGGCTGTCATTCGTGGATCTTAGACAGATCTTTGAAAATCACTGAAGCCCGAAAGTATGACAATCAGTCTTACCAAGGGGCATCGTATTACCCAGTAATTGGGTTGTGGAGGTCAGATAGGCAGTCGCTCCATTCAAAACTACTGGTATTCAGCTGCATCCAGTTAGACTGGAAGACACCGACATAGATGGAAAAATGCTATCCAGGTTCATTTGTTTTCCCTCTCTATCTTGCATTTGCATTTTGAAAGGTGTGCGACACTGACGGAAATAGAATAGAATGAATACTCTTTATTATGTACAGACATCAAGCTACCTGAAACTGTCAAATTTTCCCAATCAACTTTGAACCATATGCTTTAGCGATAGAGTTGAAAATGTATTAAAGAAATTTAACAGACTATAGTACCTTGATGTGCTAGCGTCTGTATATCATATAAATTACAGATATAAATGTAGAAATTTTACGAAGGGTTACCCAATGGGCGGTCTTATCGCTAAGCGCGATCTTTTAAAGACAACCTTTGGATGGATTAAAAAGGGGAAGGAGAGATAACCATGTACATAATACAATAAATACACATACAAAGCATATACCAATCTATATAAATATAGATACATAATAATAATCATGAAACAGGAGCAAAGAAAATATAATGAGAAAATATAAATGATGTTTAAGGAGAGAGGAAGTGTTTTTTATCATAATTTTAAAAGGGGACAAAGATGGAGCACGGCTTACCGAAACAATGCTAAGTAAAAGTATGTGCTAATAGTAACGTTAATAATCACGAAAGCCTAAGGTGAAGGTTTTACAGAGTTAAGAACTGAAACATTATTAGATACCTACTGAAATAAACCAAATTGTAGGGTAAAAAGTAAACTTTATGATTTATTTAAATACAAAAAAAAAAACAAGATTTAACTAACACAAACACAACCAATATACAATACAAAAAACATCACTCTATACAATCTGACACTAAAATATAATTATATACATATTATGCATAAGTACACAATAAAAAATATATTTAAAAAACCGGCCAAGTGCGTGTCGCGCCACGCACATTTTAGGGTTCCGTAGTAGCCCGTTATGTTATATTTTGTTTTTTAATGCATGTCTTTACCCGTTATATACAAGCAACTACTTCATCTTAGTCACTTTACAGGATTAATGCTGATTATTATTTATTTTATATCAGACACTGTGATCCATATTTATGTTAGTATACTTAAACATTATGTTAGTAAAACAAAAATTAAAATTATAAAAACAAAAATTAAAAATTAAAATACAAATTAAAAATACATGCCACAATTATACTACATATTATAAAATATATAAAATCAAAATTGTTACAATGTTTAAAACCAATTACTTATTTAAATTATTAATTAAACAACAAGAATTTATCATAAAAAACAAAAGAAAAGGAAAAATATAAATAGAATTTAAAATATAACATTAATTAGCCTATCCTCAGCAGGTAGGACAAGGTCTGCTTCTCTGCACATGCAACTGCACACAATGCCACAATATTGGACAGTCGATTTTGCCAGCGACAACGCTAAGAATGCTGTTGCCACTGCCGCGAGCACGGCTGAGCAATGACGCCGCTCTCTTTCTGAGGATGGCATGAAATCCATCAATGCGAGCTTCGGCGAACATGCCCGACGCGTGTGGCGCGAGTGCCTCGGCAGCCGCATCAGCATCCTAAAAGCATTGTTGTACTGAACGCGCAGGGCGTTGATTGTCTTCTGCGTATATTTGACCCATAGACTGCACGTATAAAATGATTGGCAGAACGCCCGAAACAATGTTATTTTTACTGCCTTACTGCAGCGTGCAAATCTACGAGCCAATATATTGCATCGGACAGCCAACGCCCGGCGCTCCCTTTCAATATCCTCGTGGTCTGAGAGGTCATCCGAGACCCAGTGGCCCAGGTACTTGAAACGCGAAACTCTGCGTAGGGAAACACCGTCTATATGGACGGGTGGTACGTGCGTGACCTTATGACCTGGTGATTGGAACACCAAAAGCTTGCTCTTCTTTACATTATACCTGAGCCCATGACCCTCAGCGTATTCAATACATATAGCGAGGAGTTTTCGAACAGCACTTAAGGAGGGGCCCAACAGCACCATATCGTCAGCGTAGCTGATGTTGTTGATATATTTTCCATCTATAGAACAGCCGACTTCGGCGCTGCTGAGTCTCTCAATGAGTCCGTTTACATACAGATTGAAGAGACGAGGCGAAGTTAAGCCTCCTTGCCTTACGCCACACTCCAATCTGTACTCATCGGAGATCGTGCCCGCCCACTTTATAACATTACTTTGGTTGTTGTACCAATACTCAAAAATGCTAACTACTTCTTTAGGGAGGCTGGTTTCTGTCCTCATTTTGTACCATAGCACATCATAGGACACCAAATCGAAAGCTTTCGAAAGGTCTAAAAAACAGGCGTAGACCGGAGTCTTTCTATCGGTGTAGTACCGGACAGTGTGCTTGAGGCATAGAACTGCCGTTTCTTTCGACAGCCCTTCTCGGAAACCGAATTCAGCGTCGTTCAGCTTTATGTGACTGTTCAAAATACGATCAAGCAGACTGTCCAGCACTTTCGCCACGGTAGTAGCTAGCGAAATGGGCCTATAATTGCAGCTGTTGTCTGACGCATCACCAGTTTTATTTTTGATTATTGGCACCACGACGGTCTTCATGCATTCATCCGGCAGGTATGAGTGTCTCAAACAGAACTTATAAAACATAGCCAGAACCCTTGGCAGATGAACCCCCGCATGCTGCAAATGCTCAATACTAATTCCATCGTGGCCTGGGGACTTACCCCTCGTCATATGCTTTATAACGGCAGATATATGCTTAGCAGTAAAAGCTGGGAATACTGCCGGCCCAAGCGAAGTTTGCCCGGCTTCACTAGTATTGAGCATTCCCGTCACACAGGAAGGAGGTTCTATCTGAAAAAGACTTTTAAACATGTTCGCAATGTCACGCGGCTCAGTTACTCCGTTAACATTTAGAGGGACAGACGGTCTACTATTTAGTTTTCTCGTGCCTTTCCAAAAGCCTTTAAAATTTTTGTCTGCGTGGTGTGATGCGAGAATATCCATCTTAATTTGCTCGGCGTTATTTTGACACCATCGTAGCTTATATTTGAAACGACGCCGAGACTCCACCATGTTATTATAGATAGGTCCACTTGCAGGCTTACCGAATAGTAACCAGGTTTGAAAGTTTAGCCTGGCAATCTCGTGAACACCACGAACATGCCTATTCCAGCCTAATACAACACGTTTTTTTTTTATTATATTACCTTTACAATAATTAGAACTAATCACAGCCGCTTCAGACATAGTCGTAACAATATCCTTGTACATTCTGTCTAAAACTATTCTGTGATCTTTATTGTGACATAAATCGTCACAGCAATCCGACAATTCTGATGGAAAATCTACCGTTCTAAAGTGATCATTACATATCTTACTATAAAGTTGTTTTTGTTGCTCATCCCTATCGGCCCACAGTATGCCATTAGAGGATCTTTCAAGCACTAGAAGCTGTGGTTTCATTACAGAAAGATTACAAGATACTTCTAGGGGATAGTGGTCGGACCAAGTACAGTCATAGAACACCCTTACACTCAGTACAGACTGCCACGCAGATTCCGTTACCAAGCAGTGGTCAAACCAGCTTGTACTGCCGTGGGCATCACTAACGAAAGTAAAGGTGTCCGACGATCTTCCCAACTTTTCTATATCCGCACATACCCATTGCTGATCATTACAAAATTTTATAAGTTCCTTTCCAAACAACGCACAAGGACTCGCATTAAAGTCTCCTAAAATATACACATTCGCAACTTCGATGTTTTCAATTATAGCACTTATTTCACTAAGACAGTCAATTAGTCAGTAAATTCTATTAAATTCTCAATTGAGTTCACAGGCATATACACAGAGAATACTACGAAGGAATGATTGCACACAACTACCTTAATTGCCATGAGACGCACACTATTGCATGGGATCACTGTCACCGAACTAAATGCACTTTTACGCCAGAGCAGAGCAACACCGCCATATGGTCTGCCTCGTACTAGGCCCGCAGACGAGTCTATAGCCGACCTACCACAGTAGTCAAAATCTTGGTCGACTGTTCCAAGGATCGGCAAGTCGTGCGGGAACAACCACGTTTCCTGTAGGGCTATTATGTCTGCTCGACGACACAGGGTTCTTACATAGTCCACAGAACGTACTAATGACTTACAGTTAAAGGTGATAAAACTGCTAAGTGAGGGTTTTCTTAACGATTGACTGTCCATTTTGATTTTTAGGAATGTGTCTTCTATTTCCAAAGTCTATGAAACGCCGAAAAGATATCCCTTCAGGCCATATACGGTCATCCATGAACGTATCCAATTTGTGCCTAGGGACTAGTACCTTATAAGCATCATACTCCTTATGGTGTTTCATTATAATTTTATCCAAAGTTACACAAACGTTTGTTTTAGCCATAATATAACTAGCAATGTCTGCAGGTGAAGTTCCTTTGTCAACATTGTTTATAAACAAAGGGAGTCTGACATCTGCAGCCTTAAACTTACATTGTGGTGAGGTGACAGCCACGCCTTTTTGTCCTATAAACCTATTCTTATGTCTATTTCTCTGCACCTCCTTCCATTCACCATCATTCATTGGTTGTTTCCATTCACCCGGCGCACGTGCAATATCTGCAAACGAGTGACAAGGCTTAGGCAAACAGATGTTGCTAGGCGCCACAGCTGACACATCACTGGAATTGCATGTGGGCTTCAAAACATCACACACAAGATGCTCTGTCTTTCTCGCACCCCCCACTGTCAACACCTCACTCGTTATGTTCTTATCAACCTCCTGCCGCACTATTTGTTTATTAGGTGCAAACGATCCCGCTTTATCGCACTCAGACACAACATCAATGCTACCTCGCAACGGGGACATCCGATCATACTTATCAGGCCCAAAATTCGTACTATTTATCTGATTTGGAGAGGTCAGTGATATTGACGACATGTGCGGAAGACCCATGGGTCCGCTATCATAAGCAAAGCTAGCTTGCAAACATGATGCACCTCTCCTTAGGTTAATTTTCTAAAGTCATTCTGCACAATAGTTTTATTTAAACTGTCAACAGGTACGCCGCACACACCACCGCCAGTGTTAAACTGTAACAGCTACTGCTTTGTTTGTAACAGCTGATCTACAGTTACATACGTACTTTTAAACAATTTGATCTCGTTCTGCAGGATAAGGATATCTTTTAAAAGTCTACTGACGTCTACATGATCAAACGTAATTGGAGGTAGTTTGTTTAAATCATGAGCTACGAAAATAGGAATCTTCTCAGGATCTACATTCTTAATAACTTCTTTAATATCAAATAGGTCTTTCTTACTTTTTCCTTCTTTGTTTTTACGTTTTATTTGACGTATATCAGTTGAAACAGATTGAAACAGTAATGACTTAGCTTTTTCGATGTCTTCTGTTGAAAAGGCAGAACTGCATATCCTCACTAGGCTTTCACTGTCCATCACTTCATGTTTATGTTGCACAAACGTTAACAGTTCATTAACCACGAGATTACAATTGTTACATTTAAGCACATTAGCCGACGACATTTTTAACAACGATTAGTATTACGCTTCAACACCTGCACGCATTGAGCGCTCAGCGGAGACTGAAATAATAATATTAATACAACCCTCTTTATTCATAAAGATAGAAAAAAGAAAGAAAAATTGTTTATACTTTTTTTTTCACAAACAAAACGCACATTACAAAAAAAAAACTGGCCAAGTGCGAGTCGGGCTCGCACACGAAGGGCTCCCCACCACAAGGCAAACCGCCGAAAACAACACGTTTATTGCATGGGAGCCCCCTCAAATATTTATTTTATTCTGTTTTTAAAATTTGTTGTTATAGCAGCAACAGAAATACATCATCTGTGAATATTTCAACTGTCTAGCTATCACGGTTCATGAGATACAGCCTGGTGACAGACAGACAAACGGACGGACAGTGGAGTCTTAGTAATAGGGTCCCGTTTTTACCCTTTGGGTTCAGAACTCTAAAAAAGACAAAATATACAATGTCACACGGCAATGCTACATGGAGGGAAAGTACCTTGAATATTGTAGATGGAACATTTTAATGAAAGATGACATTATTTTAATTTAAAAAATAATTTAAAAAACATTCATAGATCTTTAAATAATTACATGGTTGAACCGGGAATCGAACCCGCTACAAGAGAAAAAAATTACCCTGTAGCTTTATCATACCAATCGAAAGACTTCATCATAAGGATTATTTTTTGCAAAAAAAAACTTTTTTACAAAAAAAACAACCGACTTCCAAAAACACTATACTTAAATAAAGAGAAAAATAACTTTAATTTCGGATGTCGGTGTCTTTGGATTTGTATTTTAGTTTTTGTATTAATGATTTTAATGATTGTTATTCGGTAAGTACTTGTTACGCTCGCGATTCATAATTTTGTTCAATATACAGTATGCTCCAATACTGCTTAGGCACGGTATGGTTGAAATTTGTGTGAACATGCTTCGCGCCGTCCCCGCGCCCGCGCCGCAGGCCCGTATTTACATCTGTGTGTACACTTGCTAACGTCAAACGAAATAAAACATATCGTCATCGCTTTTTCACACGCGCGGCGTAATTACGTATGACCTTGGTTGGTTCATACCACTGCTAAAATTCACGACTTCATAACAAGTACTGCTAGCGGATAACGTAGTGTATAGGATTAGTAAACACGCAGGCCTGGGTTCGAATCTCGAGATGGAACTTTGATTTATCTTTTCAACAATAATCTTATCTTTTTTTATTATTCGATAAATTAATACACGAGAATAATAATGTAATATTTGTTTTATTTGTATTATTATATTGTTATTGAAATATGCGGGGTAAAAAAAAAAAAAATTAAGTGCTTTCAAAAATTTTATTCGTTATAATTTGATAAATAAACTTTTAAAACAGTTTATTTTCTCATAAAGAACAATTTATTGAAGTAAAGCAGGTAATCAGTGAGCTACGACCATTAGACTTAAAATATTGTAACTATCTTAGTAATAAAATAATATTGTGCTTTAATTGCGGATATAGCTTAAGTATTCATTTTCAAAATTCATTTTGAAAAGAAGATTGAAACTATAATCCTCAAAATAATCCTTATTACGGATATGACACAATAATATTTTAATATTACTAAAATCAATTTGTAATTTATAACTTAATACGTTGTATAACCCCCATTATTATCCATGCTATCAAGTAAACGCTGGTGTATGGATCCTGTAATGTTTAAACATATATCTTCATATTTCCTTGCAATGCAAACTTCATCTGGTAGGTAACTGGTTGGTTAAAACCACTTGTTTCTTATTCACCTACTCTTCCTTATATCTTTTGACCCTCCGACTCACAGTAGGTAATTTCTCTAAAACAAAAAAGGAATATTGTAAGGCTACTAGCAAAATTATAAAATATTAAGTAGATACTTATTACTTTTTTAAACAAAATTATTTTGAAAATACACACATCAAAAGTGTCTAGGGATCAAGCATTTTTATGCGGATTTCTTGAGATTGAGATGTGGCTTTGTAATAAATTTATGATTTTATAAATTTATATGGATCCTTTTTGGTGCATTTCATAATTTGAATCAGGAACTGTGAATCAAATTCGAGTAAAAGATGAAAATCAGCTGTCAATATTTTCCCTATAAAAACATACAACGCATTGAAGACATTATTAGTGCTACTGTTTCCCTACTACTGATTAAAACCAACGTTATTATGGAGCGGCGACGTCATTTAAGCAGGGAAGAAATGCTCAGAGCCGTGGGAATGATAGAAGCTGGTTCCCGGCAACGTACTGTGGCTTTAGCTCTGAATACAAGTCAGAGTGTTATCAGTCGACTTTGGACACGTTACCGAAGCACTGGTACCGTGGCTGAGCGCCATGGAGGACGGTATCGCTGCACCACACGGAGACAAGACCGATACATTCAAATCTTAACTCGAAGAGCTCCGACAATAACCGCCATGATGTTAGCCGTGAGGCTTCATCACTCTTCAGGGAACTTAATTAGCGACCAAACAGTCAGAAACCGCTTGCATGAAGTGAACCTTCATTCCCGAAGACCGCTACGGGTACCACCTATAGCAATGCACAATCGTAGGATTCGATATCAATGGGCTCTTGAACACAGAAATTGGGCAGAAGAACAATGGCGTTTCGTGTGCTTTTCTGATGAGTCTCGTTTTGGTATGAGACCGGATACAAGACGTATACGACACTGGAGAACCCCTGGACGCCAACAGCGATTAAAATCCTGCCAGGAAGTCGATCCTTATAGTGGTGGAACCATCATGGTATGGGCGGGTATTTGGATCGGCGGAAGAACTGAGTTGATTTGGATCAGAGGCAACCTCAACGCTCAAATTTATGCTGAGACGATTGTATCAGACGTCATCGTTCCTCTACAAGTGCAAATCGGTCCCTTATTTCAGTTAATGCATGATAATGCACGACCGCACACCGCAAGAGTTGTAAGACAGACTCTCGCCGCAGCTAACATCAATGTCCTGCCCTGGCCTGCTCAGTCGCCAGACTTGAACCCGATTGAGCATGCATGGGATATGCTACAGAGAAGAGCTCTGCCGAATATGGAGGGTATCCAGTCGCAAGAAGACCTTTTTTTGTTGTTGTAACGAACATGGGCGGTCATTCCACAGCGTGATTTGGATGAACTCATTTTGAGTATGCCAAACCGATGTTCTTGTGTTGTTAGTGTTCGCGGTAGAAACACGGATTATTAATTGTTTAAGTTACCCAATAAAATTTTAAAGAAAACTGTTATTTCAGTCTTTTTTTCGAACTTTTGTATTAGTGGTTCAAATGTCAAAAATCCCTTTATTAGGAAAATGGCAAATTTCTTTATTAATGCAAAGGTGACTTGGTTTATCGTTACTGTGACAAACGAAAACACTTTATTTGATGAATCCTTAAAGAAAATTTTAATTAATATCAATCAGGAGAAAAGTTATTGCAAAAATATATGTTGATCCCTAGACACTTTTGATGTGTGTAGTTCAAATGTTACAAAATGATTATAGGTATTATAATTTATACATAATGCTACATTCATCATTCCAAAAGTAAATAAATAAACTCTTAGAAATATTATTTTTTTCTTCTATTTAGACCCTATGGTAAATATAAAACGTTTAATAAAATAACTACAAGGATCAGCAGTTAAACTTTAATTAGCTAAATGTTAGATAAAATAATTAAATCATAATACTCACAGTCAGTCCGGTTTCATCAATTATTTGTGATATAATATTAAGTCCACTTTTACGCTGCGCGATAATATCCGCTTTCATCTCAAAGCTTACATTTCAAAATGAACTATTACACAGCTATTATAATAGATTAAACACACGTCACTAACCCACAATATCAAAAACCAACCAAGAACGAACAACATTCTATTAGACGCGGTGAATGAGCCGTAAGTTACCTGCATCTGTCTACCATACCTAATTTATTTATTTAGATTTCTGTGGGTATACTCATAAAGTTTTACGAATTATGTGAACAAGACGAACATGACACGGAACTATATTCAAAAGCGTGATTATTCGAGTAATATGCGGGTGTGTGTGTCAAATTACTCATTAAAAGAAGGTCGTAAGTCAAACTAAACGTTAAGCAATTAGTTTTGCCTATGGACTTTTGGCGTGGATAGTACAACCTGACAATAACCTGCAAATTGCAAAAAACGTAAGAAAATTTGACGGGCGGGCTATAATAGCGTTTCGCTTGCTTAATACAGAATGAATTACTTCGTCTCTCCGCATTGTGTTTCATAAAATAGTGTGGGCAAGTGAAAATATTTGAATATAATTATATATTCAAATATTTTGAGCCTCAGGATAGTTTTTCAAAGGGTTCACAACGTGCGTAACTTGAAACAGCTGCACGTAATTTAAAAATAAATTAAATATATTTTCTCTTTGAAGAATGGAGATCTAAATGAGTGCCAAGTTCTATGCAAAATCCAAATATGTATTTATAGGAACAAAATAACATTATGAACAAGTATTAAACTCTATTTCTTTGCTTTATTGGATACCGTACCTATAACAATTGCTGTAATTTAAAAATGTGAGATCTTAAAGTAGGTTAGATTTGACTTGGCCAGTTTGCATTACATCAGTCATTTTATAAAGTTATTCACATATATATATCACACATATATTCATATATTTCACATATATATAATAATACATATATTGGGATAGTTTCAAATATCTACTTGTAACGGTTCACTTCTTTATTTTTAGATTTTTTCCTACGCTTACACACAATTACCGAGTTGGATTCCAAATTTCATCGTTCTAGGTCATCTGGAAGTAGGTTAGATTTAGGTACTATAATGTCAGTCAGTCAGTCTGGGCTTAAATTTACGACTTTTTGACCTTTATATCTTTATAACCGTTTCAGCTAGCTTCATGAAATTTGGGCTTCTAGATGTCCTTATGAATATAATTAAACACACGTAGTTTTATGTGTTTACGTTAAAGAGGTTTTGAGTGATAGAAGGGTCAAAATTGGCACCAATAGTTCGTGTAATTTTACACTCGGCGCTGGCTAGCCAGTTCCTTTGCTTGAACTTGGCTTGACACGCTGCCGCGTGCCTAGATCAATATTACAGTCTGTTTGAAGGATGGAATTATTAATAACCATCATCACAGAAAATCCAGAATGGCGGAAGCTAGACGTCGTAATTATAATTATTGTTGTATTTTAGTTTGTTATTGAAATATTTTTTTTTTGCCCTGATAAAAATAAATTATATCATCAAAAATCTACAAACAAACTAAATTTCTCTATTGTTTTCATAATTATTAAGTCTGAGAGTTGTAATTAATTATTGCTATAGTAACATACAACATTATTTTTACCCGACTGCGTCAGAAGGAGGGTTATGTTTTTCGAGTGTATGTATGTAGGTATGTATGTATATTTCTTTGGCACGCTCTGTAGCCTAAACGGCTTGATCGATTTCAGCTTGAGAGGTGCCGTTAGATGCGTCATAATTGTGAGAGTGACACTGGGTACATCAAAATTGATGAATGATTTTTGGCGCAAATTATGTCTTCAAAAATGTTTTTTTTCTCAAAACCTATCGAGTGGGGTATCAAAATAAAGGGTTTCAAAAGGTGATTACAAAAATATATACAACTTATACGGTTAAAAGTAATTCGAAGTGACAAATCGTAAAAAACACGTACCAAGAACTAAATCGTCTACGAAATCTTTCACATTTATTTTGTAAACTAAAAAGCTGGAAATAAAAAAAAGTTATTGAAAAAAATAAAAAACCCGACTGCGGTAAAAAACTGAAAAGCTAAAAACAAGCCCATTTTAAATAAGAAAATGAAGTAGATTTATACTAACCGCAAATAAAACGTCATTGCTATGCCAGCAGTAGATAAACAACTGCGCAACTCCAAATACTAAATATTCCGTTGTCAAGAATCTTTGCATTGGGCTGGTTTCAATCTGCAACAGAATGTAAACTTACATAATGCAGCCTAATGTTCCCACTGCTGGGATAGAGGCCTCCTCTCTTCTTCTATACCCTTTCAAGCGTCCACTGTACACCAAGTGTACATAAGAGAAAATGCTCGAAATGTCAACGGTACACCAAATGTACACAACAGTGTCATTGTTCTATTGTCATTGTGAAAACAATGACTTCACTGAACAGACTTCACTGATCTATGTGTCATGTTCGTGAACGGGCGCCGTCAGTTGGGGCTGGTCATCACTCAGCTGCCTCGGCTTATTTCTAATTATTTTATTTTTGGATTGTTGTCTTCTTACTATTTGCTGTACTCTGGACGCTCTTAACGCGTACGTATTTTTTTTACATCGTTCTCACATATAATTGTAAATTCAACATTAATGATGTAACTAATATTTTTGTAAAAATACAATTTAAAAGAGTGTCCATGCAGTTTCTTGCCCGTTCTTCTCCATAGGTACCTACGCTTTGCAATGGGCAACTAGCTTCATATTTTCTGACTGACCGACTTCTTGACAATTCAAAAGTGCCTGTAAATGGTTTAATTGAAATAAATGGTTTGAGTTGAGTTGAGTTGAGAATGTGCTCGAAACGTCAATGGTACACCAAGTGTACACAACAGTGACATTGTTCTATATTATCATTGTGAAAACAATGACTTTACTGCGTCCATTCAACTACGCGGGCTGTTTGGTTCTGAAGAGTTCTGTTCTGTCCGAACAAACTTCTAGAACCATACTAATTTGACATAACTACTTAATGTATTATTATATTCATTGAATGATCAGGCAGAAGCTCCATGCAAAATACTGGTGATCAGACTGAAAGTCGACCCAGACATCATTGGAAAAAGGCTTGGCAGATGATGAAAGTACCTATTAAGCATAATTAGCCTATAATGTCGCACTGCTGGGAGGCCTCCTCTCTGTGAGATCACTATTTCAGCCGAAAGACGTCGACTGCTGGACATAGGCCTCCCCCAAAGGAGGGGTTTGCCATAATCGCCACGCTTGGCAGGCGGGTTGGCGATCGCAGTATGGTATGGTGTTGGAATGCATAGAGAACGCTGCTGCCCATTCTCCGGTACGACCTTTAGTCGCCTTTTACGACACCCACGGGAAGTATGGGGTGGTGCTATTCTTTAAGTCCGGCACCACACAGACATCTGTGAGATCAGTGGGCCGTAATCCACCACGCGAACCCAGTGCGGGTTGGTAGATGACACAATATGTCTTCGAATTTTTGATTCTAGGACATGCCGGTTTCGTCACTATGTTTTCCTTCACCATTTTTGAGAGTAGTGGTGATCAAATTAATGACACAAAGAAAAGCGTCTGCCTTAGTTTGAGCCCTCGATCTACAACTCGTCAGTGAAGGCCATTACCACTTTACCACCACTGCTCTCATTGCGTGTTAACAATTACCTAATTCCTCCTTCTAATATTATCCTAAACCGTATCTTGAAGTATGTTACATATACTATGTATATGTGACTAGCAGCGCCCCGCGGTTCCGTGGAAATATCGAGATAAAAACTAACCTATGTCCTTTCCCGGGACTCAAACTATCTCTATACTAAATTTCAACTAAATCAGTTCAACGTTTTAAGCGTGAAGGGGTAACAGACAGACAGACACACTTTCGCATTTATAATATTGGTATGGATGGACTAGAAGCGACCCACGGTTTTACCCACGTAAGTTTCGATACCGTGGGTTATCGCGACAAAAACTATCCTATGTCCTTTCCCGGGACTCAAACTATATACCAAATTTCATCTAAATCAGTTCAACGGTTTAAGCGTGAAGAGGTTACAGACAGACAGACAGACACACTTTCGCATTTATAATATTAGTATGGATGGACTAGGAGCACCCCGCGGTTTCACCCGCGTAAGTTTCGATCCCGTGGCAATATCGGGATATCAACTATCCTATTGCCTTTCCTGGGACTCAAACTATCTCTATACCAAATTTCATCTAAATCGGTTCAGCGGTTTAAGCGTGAAGAGGTTACAGAGAGACAGACACACTTTCGCATTTATAATAATAAAGTATGCATGTGGCGATATTCTGCCCCAATACATGAAACTTTACCTGACTTCTGAATGCCTGACCAAATCCCTCATTCATGACATGCTGTCTCAAGTTTAACATAAGCTGATCGCTGATAAAATACTCACCGTGATTTGATAAGCAGTGACACAGAGCATTACTGAGCACACGAACATGTATAATAACATTATTGGTGACAGACATGAGTCGAATAGACGAGCAAACCTGGAAAGAATACAAGAAGTTCAGAAATAAATTAAATTTTAAAGGGCTCGACAATGATCCCTGTTCAAAATTACGGATCGAGGTCGAGATTGACCGTGTGGAGGGTGCAATACATAATCACACTAATATTATAAAGGCGGAAGTTTGTGAGTGTGTGTGTGTGTGTGTTTATATGTTTGTTACTTCTTCACGCTCAAACGGCTTGACAAATTTTGATAAAATTTTGTGTAGAGGTAGCTGAGACCCTGAATTAACATGTAGGCTACTTTTTATCCCGATATTCTCACGGGAGCGATATTTACGCGGGTGAAACCGCGGGGCGCAGCAAGTCAGCATATAATGTTCCCGCTGCTGGGACACAGGCATCCTCTAGCTCGGTGAGAGGGAGTGGGCCATAATCTACCATACAGGCCTAGTCCAGGTGGATATCATGTGTGTTCGATTTTTTTGGTTCTAGGGTCATGCCGGTTTCCTCACGATGATTCCCTTCACTGTTTTGATAAATGATAAATCATTTTATTTTGTAAGTAGGTTTGCACAAACACTTTGAAACGTCAGTCATGTTTTATTAAAACTAGACGAGGTCGGCGTTTCCTATCTGACTACTCTGAGAAGAAAGACCGAAACAAACTCAGAGGTCATAGTCTCTTTTAAAGTCCAGACATAATCTTGGTCAGGTTATAATATGAAGACCATGTAGTTTGAGAGTAGTGGTGATGAAATTAATTACACAAAGTAAAGTGCCTGCCTGGGTTTAAACTCACGACCTACGATTCGTAAGTCGGGGCTGATACCACTCAGCACTGCTGGCACTAGTCCTCGGTCACTACTGCTCCTCTGGTGGGTGTTCTAAGGTGCAGCAATACAAAGATGATTGACGGACTTATGACTCTTCTTTACAAACACCTCTCTCATTTTGGCTGAATACACGATCTGTTTTGTCAAAATCCAAATTGGTTATCTCAAAACTAACCAATGTAGTCAGAATCCCGAAAGTCGGTCAATCAGTATAACGTATGGAAACTGCATTGTGGAATTCGGATTGCAGTCGAATCTTATTCAACCTTTACATAAAAGGTTTCGGTTCGGTTTGGGTTTTGGCACAGTTTTATTGATATTTTTTAATCAACTTTTGGTCGTATGTAATCCTGGGACGCTGCAGTCTGTAAGTCTTCATGTGAAAGAAATTCGATCGAAATCTGGTCAACGACTGGACTTGATTATTTTGTATATAATGTTGAATGAATAATGTTGTTGGTGTTCTTCAATCTATCTATACAAATAAATAAAGTCAAAGCATTTATTTTAAACTAGCAGCGTGGGAATATCGGGATAAAAACTATCCTATGTCCTTCCCCGGGATACAATCGATCTCTCTGCCAAATTATTTTGAAATCCGTTCAGTGTTTTAGGAGTGAAAAGGTATCATACAGATAGACAGACGGAGTTACTTTCGAATTTATAATATTAGTAAGTAAGTATGGTTAGGCATAAAATTGAATATCAATTGCTTTTTTGTGTTAATATTGAAGTGTCTGTTTTTAGTGCCCAAATTACAGCTTTTCACCAAATGCATACAAGTACCTTTATACTGTGTTTAGAACTAAAAAACTATTTTTTAAACGATTATCTGTCTGTTCCGGCTAATCTCCGGAACGGCCCGACCAATTTTGATGAAATTCGTATTGGGGATACTTTGAACCTTGGGGAAGGACATTGCCTACTATTTATAGTCAAAAGACGCGAGCGAAGCCGCGGGCTGTAGCTAGTAAAAAAATATAATTAACCATCGTTTTAAAAAAAGGCTGTTCAAAAATCCAACTTCTGATCTTCCTCCAAAACACATACGTAATGTCTTGGTTATCAATCCGAAATCAAAAACAAATTACAAATCTCCTTCAAACTGCGCATACCTACATATTCAAAGTAATCTTAAGTCCTCCTATTAATGTGTAAACTGGTAAACAAAGTTACTAGAATATATCGTTTACATTTAACTGTACAAGTTAGATTGACTTCGTCGAGGTTAATTTGGATTTTGTACTTAACAATGTGGAGTGGCAATTTTATCTTAGAAGAGATTTTAGACTTCCTGTTTACTAGCATTAGTGTTCATACCTTTTTATAATATTATCCACAGCCTTATAAACTACTAGCTGCACTCCGCGGTTTCACCCGCATAAGACTCGATCCCGTAAGAATATCGGGATAAAAAGTAGCCAATATGTTAATCCAGGTTGTCAGCTACTTCCATACTAAAATTTTATCAAAATTGGTCCAGCCGTTTGAGCGTGAAGAACAAACATATAAACACACACACACTCACAAACTTTCGCCTTTATAATATTAGTGTGATGATATTAAAAGAGGTCGATAGGTTATACGCACTCAGACAAAAGAGCCACTAATATAAGATAACATTATATAGTAAACTTAAGGTAGGTAAGGTAAATTTAAGGTAACCGCCACCAACACAATACGAACAGGCTTAAAATCATTTTATTCTTATGTTGGTTGGGTTATACGTTCAACGGTTTTAGTTAGCCAAGTCAGTTAGGTACACATAAACTTCTTTCTTTTCGTTCCTAATAATAATTACGACTTAGCAAGTCGTAATAAGACACGTGGAAGTAGGATAGCAATCCTACTTCCACGTGTCGTCTAATAGTGTGACATTGTGCCGTTTTTGAAGATGAAATTATTGTGTAGGTAACCTAAAAAAAAACACTTAACCTAAAACACCTAAAAAATAATTATAAGTAAAAACAGGTAGATGCATACATCTAGAACGGAATAATTCGTAAATATTCATGTCATTTAATCAAATTTATTTAGACAGGTAAAAATAACAAAATTAAATTCTAACTTAAGTAAAACTATACAGAAACTAGAAAACAGCGTCGAAAAACTCATCCGCATCACTGTCGACTGGTAATGTACCCGAGAGACATACCGAATAAAGACATACCGTCAGGCCTCTTGCCATCGTCGCGTGCCAAGCCATTGGGTTCTAATACAGCTGGAACGCCGACGGTGACAAGAGCTCGTCGGATGACGTCATTAATGTTCACGTACCGCGCTAAGCGACCTGCACTTCGGCTGCAAGGCAGGCCGTGGTGTCCGAGGCTGTTGACATCTTCGCCACAGCGACAGTGATGGGGAGTACAGCAAGGAGTGCCTAGTCGTAGGGAAGCAGCGAGGCGAAAAGAAGTGTCGTCGAACAAAGTGCCTATGTACGACGAAGGTAGTGCATGAAGCCAAAGACCCGACTCCCACCTACCCACAGCCAGCAGGCGCGTACGTTCCGCAGTAGTAGCAGACAAGTCAAGTAAATTGTTCTGTACTACTCTGCAGAGCGGCTCATCCCACTGTCTCTGGGAAGATGGATTGTCGGGTGGATCTGTATTTATTTGGGCAAGCGAGTCTCCAGGCATCCATAGCCTTGGTGAAACACGGCACTTCAGAATTAATCAGTGTGGAGGCTAAGATTTTACTGATTAATTTATCAGTGCCGTGGACCGAAGATTTATGAAAACCGGTAAACTAATACTAGAAATTTTGCGGACGCCGAGTCTCCCCATACGAATAGGAAGCGTAGCTTGTGCCCAAGCTCGGTCATCCATGGCGCTTACTTAGAATTATTATTGCATAAAAACATATTCTCTAACGTAAAGATAACATTTAAACACTTTGCCTCAGAATTTACAATGTTACATCCTATCAGCGATAATGATAAGAAAGAAAGAAAATACGTTTATGTAAAAGAAAAAAAAATGAATGGATGATGATGTTTTTCGATGATGGAATAGTCAAAAATGTATTGAACTTACATGAACTACCGAAAAGCTAATGCCAATTCTATTGAATGCCGTTGAAGTACGAACCACTTATGTAGGTCCTCTGATGGTATAATCAGCGTTGAAATCCATCGTGAATTTGAAAGAGTCAAACGTTTTGATAAAACTTGTATTAATTACCGTATTGCATTCATAAAATGTCGACGGGAAATAGCGAAATAATTTTACAGATTTAATTGAATATGTATTTACAATTTATTTTACAAACATAATAATCATTAAAAAAACCATAAAGCAACTAGTTACTTACTTGACCAACTCAACATGCCTCCTATGACAATCCTTCAACCTCTTTATAGCTACACCATGTTCGACTGGCTCCAACTCCGATCCAAAAATATTCATAGAATCAATTCTCAACAACTCCAGTTCAGCTCTAAAGAACACCATTATAACCATGGAATTAGTATCAAAAGAAGTAATCCAACCTCCACCATATATAGCCGCATAACTTTGATATACAGAAGCTGCTAAATATCCGACTATAGTGGTCTTATCCCAAGGTACCCAAGAACTGACAACTTGCAAGTAAGTATCCGTCCCATTTTTTACGTTCTCTCTATAAATCTCTGAGGATATATATTTGAAGATCGGCTGTATCATGACTATGATTACCGTAGTATACATTAATGACCAGTACAGATAAGTTATCTTTCTGCAGTATTTCGTAAATGTGGACAGAAGTTCCAGTTTCTTCTTGTCGGTTGTTATTCGCTGGTTTAAGTCCGCCCTTGTGACGTATTCGATAATGCTGATCCAATACTTTTGCCAGATTAAAAAGGTTGTCACTTTTATCACACTCATTGTTGCCAGCATAGTTATCTTTAAATTGTTTAGGAGCAAACTCATGTCTGATTTCACGAACCAAACATCGATGCACTCGGTGGCAGTGAAAATGGTCACCAAAATATGCATGATCAGGTAGAAATATTTCATCAGTATATTTTTGGGGAGCAATAGTCCCCAAAATTGTAATGCCCTCACATTTGGCCCTAGTAACGGCCTTTTAGGGTTTTCCAATTTCTGGAAAATATTCTTTAACATCTTATCAGATCGACTTGATGAAGCAGATTGGAATAATGATGCGATTCCTTATTACACGATTCCAAAGACGAAGATAATTACGTGATTTCGAGAACTAGGGTTGGGACATTAAGTGCCGCTATGAATATCGAGATTGGTATTGTACTAGTTTAAAAAAAATAATTTTAAAACTTTAATTCGATTAGGGTAAAAGCTTCTATAATATTCTTGAATTCGAATTATCAAATAGTCTATTTAATAATAAAAGCTCGTTCAATATAATCAGCCATAGAGAACATATTGACAAAAAATAAAGCTGTATAAATATAAAGCTGACTTTTAAGCATAAAAAAAATTAAAAATAATGAAAATAATAAATTAATTTGAGCGTTTAATAAATCAACTCAGTGTATTGCAGTTTCATTTTTGTTAGGTACAAAATACGAATTTTAGTTCTGTACAGAGATGAATTTTCGACAATCCGTCTATCTGTCAGTTTTTGAATAAGTGATATTTCCTAGTGAAATAAAAATAATTTTGTTCCCACATAGCATTCGCTGATTAATTGTCTCAAAAGTTTTTGGTATGACAATTTTGTAATACTATTTCACCGAAATCTTGATAAAACAGCATTCCTGAGATGAATATTTTACCGAGCTCTTAGGAAAGTTTGGAACTTAGGCGAAACTCTCAAGTTTTTATACCTAATCCATTCGCGTTGCTGTAAAATGGACGAGCTTTTTGTTGGTATGCTTGAATATTCACGCAAAAATATAATATAAATCAGAACATTTCTGGGAAAAAACAAACTTGTGGTTAATTTTAGGATTCAAAAAAGTTTTATGAGCGCAAGACAACTATCACCACTGAAGTGTTTCGGGATCTTGCCAAGCGGTTGGTCGACTCTTCACAAGCCTAGAGGGCTAGCACATTTTTAGCCCAAAGATTCAGCATTGTCATCCAACGTGGTAATGCTACCAGCCTTTTGGGTACTTATTCCATTGATAGCGATGCGGACGAATTTGTTTATGTCAAATGAGCTTCTCCCTTTTTAGGATTCCGTAGTTCCTACAAGGAACCCTTATAGTTTCGTCATGTCCGTCCGTCTGTCTGTCTGTCCGAGGTTTTGCTAAGAGACCGTTAGTACCAGAATGCTGTAATTTTGTAGGAGTGTATATATCTCGTTGCACGACTTGCGGTGCCTTTGTGTCGCGCGCGATTTTATCGTGTGTTGCGCCTGTTTGTTGGAGCCTCAAAGAATTTTTAAAATCGGTCTACAATTGATGAAAATATTGATGAACATGAACATAACAAGAACAGAACCTTCTTTCCCTCTTTTTTGGAGTCGGTTACAAAGATACTTTCATTTTTGTCATACTCAAGCATAAAGAATATTATTTATTTCAAATACCTAAACCATTTACCAGTATTTGTACGTGATTTTCCAATGTGCCTAAATAATATTTTCTAAAGCGTAGGCACTGTAAATAGTATCACGTTCTCACAATTGTTCGTCAATTTTAAAGTAAAGACGCAAAAAGTCAGTTACTTCTGAACTAATATTATAAAGAGAAAATGTATGTTTTTTTGTATGCTTTTTGTTAGGCTTTCACGCTAAAATAGCTGAACGGATTCGGATGAAATTTGGCACACGGGTGAAACCGCACAGTGCAGCTAGTTAAAAATATTTTACACTAGCTGTGCATCTTGGTTTCACCCGCATAAGTATCGATTCCGTGAGAATATAGGAATTAAAAGTATTCTGTGTTCTCCTCCAGGCCATGTTCTACCCATGTGTATAATTTCATCCATATCCGTTTAGCCGTTTTAGCGTGAAAGCCTAACAAAAAAACATACATACATTCATTTTAGTATGACTGTTTGAATTTAAACCTGAATTAAACGTAGCATGACATTCATAAGAAAACAATAATCTATCTGAATGTATAGGTAACAATAATATAATTTAATTTACTTTAATATCTATTTGATATTTAATTTTCTAATAATATGGGTGTATGTGTAAAAAACATGCCTGAAATAAATGAATTTATTATTTTATCATTTTTATTATAGCTACAAAAATCTAATCTTTTCTCTTATTAAAGTTTCGATAAAATAAAAGGCTCTGTTCTCTTTGACAAGATAAAACCAATTATCATGATTAAACCCTTGCATTAAAAACATAAAATATTTTATCTCACAAAAAAACCCTGAAATATTTTAATTAGAGACGAAAATGTAAAGATTTATAGCTCAAGTAATAAATTACACTCAGATATAACTGGCGATAAAGGAAACTTTCGGATTTAAGTATTTTTAGGTGTAATGTGAAAAATAACTTTGTTGAAGACTGAAAAGTATCCATCGTCTGGGTTTGTCTAGCTAGATTATTTTAGCTAGACCTTAGGCCGAGATTGATAAACGTCATTTATTTAGCACGTAATTTGGCTTAGATTTGTTTCCCCCGTCTTGTAGCTAAGTAATATCAGCCACACGGGTCGATCCATCCGATTAAACTAAGCTTGCCGCGTTTGATCCGTGGATGGATGACCATCTTTACATATCGAGACTCCTTCGTGCCTCGGAAGGCACGTTAAGCCATTGGTACCGGCTGTCATTCGTGGATCTTTGACAGATCTTTGAAAATCACAGAAGCCCGAAAGTATGACAATCAGTCTTACCAAGGGGCATCGTATTACCCAGTAATTGGGTTGTGAAGGTCAGATACGCAGTCGCTCCATTCAAAACTACTGGTATTCAGCTGCATCCAATTAGACTGGAAGACACCGACATAGATGGAAAAATGCTATCCAGGTTCATTTGTTTTCCCTCTCTATCTTGCATTTGCATTTTGAAAGGTGTGCGACACTGACGGAAATAGAATAGAATGAATACTCTTTATTATGTACAGACATCAAGCTACCTGAAACTGACAAATTTTCCCAATCAACTTTGAACCATATGCTTTAGCGATAGATTTGAAAATCTATTAAAGAAATATAACAGATTATAGTAGCTTGATGTGCTAGCGTCTGTATATCATATAAATTACAGATATAAATGTAGAAATTTTACGAAGGGTTACCCAATGGGCGGTCTTATCGCTAAGCGCGATCTTTTAAAAACAACCTTTGGATGGATTAAAAAGGGGAAGGAGAGATAACCATGTACATAATACAATAAATACACATACAAAGCATATACCAATCTATATAAATATAGATACATAATAATAATCATGAAACAGGAGCAAAGAAAATATAATGAGAAAATATAAATAATGTTTAAGGAGAGAGGAAGTGTTTTTTATCATAATTTTAAAAGGGGACAAAGATGGAGCACGGCTTACCGAAACAATGCTAAGTAAAAGTATGTGCTAATAGTAACGTTAATAATCACGAAAGCCTAAGGTGAAGGTTTTACAAAGTTAAGAACTGAAACATTATTAGATACCTACTGAAATAAACCAAATTGTAGGGTAAAAAGTGAACTTTATGATTTATTTAAATACAAAAAAAAAACAAGATTTAACAAACACAAACACAACCAACATCGTCGTTCGTCGTCGTTTCAGCCGATAGACGTCCACTGCTGGACATAGGCCTCCCCCAATTTTGGGAGGGTTTGCCATAATCACCACGCTTGGCAGGCGGGTTGGCGATCGCAGTATGGTATGATGGTGGAATACATAGAGAACGCTGCTGCCCATTCTCCGGTACGATCCTTAGTCGCCTTTTACGACACCCACGGGAAGTAAGGGGTGGTGGTATTCTTTAAGTCCGGCACCACACAGACAAACACAACCAACATACAATACAAAAAACATCACACTATACAATTTGACACTAAAATATAATTATATACATATTATGCATAAGTACACAATAAAAAATATATTCAAAAAACCGGCCAAGTGCGTGTCTTTACCCGTTATATACAAGCAACTACTTCATCTTAGTCACTTTACAGGATTAATGCTAAGGATTTTGTATTTGGTACAAAATTATCCAACACCCAAGTTCAACGACTATTACTGCTAAACTAATAAAGTTCATAAAATGCACTATCATCGTGAATTTTCCCAGATTTTTCAAGCTAGCAGTTTAGCTTTTAGAGGGGGGGCCCTACTGGAACACAAATTTCCACTTTAAAGTATAATATTTCGTAAATGGAGCATTAAATCGAAAAAATATTTTAGCAACTCTCACGTCATTTTAGTAGACCTATTCAATGATACCCCACACGATGGGGTAGATCACGAAAAAAATATTCATCCCCACTTCACATGTAGGAGAGCTACCCTAAAAAATTTTTTTTTCCAAAATTTTATTCTACCACTTTGTTGGCGTAATTGATATCCTTTGTGTCGCGCGCGATTATATCGCTGTTTAAAGTAGCCTTTATTCATTTGCCATATTATGATTTTATTTAATTTAAATAATACGTATATTATACAGTGGCGCCGATTCTGTTGTGCACAAACTAAACTAAATTTAAGTTCATGCATCTTTTTCTTTCTATTTCATTAAGAAAAGGACAGAGATAAATATTAGTTTAGTCCTGTCAAATTAAGATACTCCATAGACAACTTAGACGAGATTAAAAAATTGGCTATTTAAACTACATCAATTTACGTCAGGCGCCGACTAATTTGACAGGACTAAACTAATATTTATCTTCTGTCCTTTTCTTAATGAAATAGAAAGAAAAAGATGCCTGAACTTAAATTTAGTTTAGTTTGTAAAAAAACAGAATCGGCGCCAGTATGCGTATATTGATGACATTATAAAACTTCTTGTTTGGGGCCGAAAAAAAAAGAAGAAGATTACACTTTTATCGATAACGCAGTCAATAGTGTGATATCCCAACCATATTCATTACAATTAAATAATACCATCGTATTATTACTTTCTACCTTACTGTTAATTGTGACACCTTTCATAGATTTGTCAGTCCTTAATTACATATAAGCCGTTGTCATTATACAGAAAATGTTATGGAATTATTACTCTTGTAGATAATTACTTAATTTTATACCGTGCGATATAATTATGTTCGTTTTCATTCTGATTTATTTTTGCACTTGGCTTACTGCGTGGCTTTGTCTGTCTCTTCATAATATTTGTTTTGTATTAATTTATCTAAACATATAAAACTCAAAGGTGACTGACTGACTGACTGACATAGTGATCTATCAACGCACAGCCCAAACCACTGGAGGGATCGGGCTGAAATTTGGCATGCAGGTAGATGTTATGACGTAGGCATCCGCTAAGAATGGATTTTATAAATTCTACCCCCAAGGGGATAAAATAGGGGATGAAAGTTTGTATGAAACTTTGTCAATTTTAAACCGATCGGGCTGAGACTTCGCATGCATATAGCTACTATGACGTAGGCATCCCCTAAGAAAGTATTTTGATAAATTCAACCCCCATGGGGATAAAATAAGGGATGATGGAGGATGTACCAAGCCGATGGTAGTACATTGGAGGGCAAACTCAGTTTTCGTTACGTATTTTAGTTGAATGATTAACTGTGCTTGCTCGCGGGGAGACCGTTAGACCTTCCAAGCATAAAGTGCATCACTCACCTGCTAGCCTCCTGTGGCTTTTCGAGGGGTCTTCTCCTGATGTGGCACGTGGCTGGCGTTGCACGAAGACCGGCCGTGGTCCGATTATCCACTCACAAATTGGTGCACCAAAGTCTGTACTGCACTATAGGAGCCTTCAGGAATCACAATCGGTCCAGATAGAAGCAGTTTAGCGACGATTAACCCTCATACCAAGGATTTTAACCGGGAGCGCGCACTTAGGCAACTCGAATTATTGCCATCTTGGAATCGACTCGTATCTCATTCGTTCGCAAGCACAGTGCGCGCATAGATAAAAAATGTATGGTTACGGAACAGAGGATGTAAATGTATTAGTTTTTTTTAAATAATACTTAACGCGAGCGAAGCCGCGGGCAAAAGCTAGTTGAATATAAAATCAGAATCGAAGTTATCTGGAAAAGAACCGGAGTTAGTAAGTAGCAAACTAAAGTGGCAGTCTGCTGGCCATGTTTATCGAAGGATCGATGTCCGATGGAGCAGATGAGACCTGGAGTGGAGACCGCGTATCGGCAAGCGTAGTGTGGGGCGTCCCCCAGCTAGATGGACGGACGACCTCAAAAAGGTGGCTGGGACCAATGCGGAAGACAGAAAGGTCGACGGTGGAAAGAGTGTTGTGTCGCAGCTTGAGAGAGTCCAGTGTCCAGCAGTGGACTGCACTTCTACAACATTAATTGCGTTATTTTACACTGTTGAGTTGACGATTTTTTCGAACATTTGAAGCAATGGTTAAGCCATTTCCTTCAAAATCTTTCGAATTGTGATTTCAAGTGTGGGAATTAGGGTGCTAGTTATGCATTTTCTACCAGATAAGTTCACAGAACTTTTGCGTCAGGAATGCTATCATGCTATGTGCTATATGCTATGCATTGGTGAATTTTGGGCCAAACAAAATGAAAAAAACTATATTTTTGCCATCAATACGCTAAGAAGAAGAGATGACAGAAGAAAAGTTGATGAAACAAGATATTATTATTTCTTTCAAGAAGAATAGAATAGAATAGAATACTCTTTATTACGTACACCATATAAATTACAGAAATAAATATAGAACTTGTACAAAGGGTGACACAATGGGCGGTCTTATCGCTAAAAGCGGTCTTTTGAAGAAAACTGTTAAAAAAAACGACGAGTTGCACTCCGGGAGTGCCGGCAGAAGTGAAAACTTGAATATTAACGTTGTTTATTGTAACTGTAACCGTAACTGTAACCGTAACCGTAACTGTAACCGTAACCGTAACTGTAACCGTAATCGTAACCGTAACCGTAACTGTAACTGTCTGTCTGTCTGTCTGTAATTTGATCCTGTATTTGTATTTGTGTGTGGGTTTCCAATTTTTGATATTTTGGAATCTTAAGAATTTTCGATCAGGGTCACGTGTCATCTTACGATCAGGGTCACGTCTATAGATGGGCAATCCACCCGGGTTTAAACCCGGTGCTTTGATAAACACCCAATTTTGTGGGTGTTTTTTGCGTGTTTACGGGTGTTCATCAAAAGCACCGGATTTAAACCCGGTGGATTGCCCATCTATAGCACGTGTCATCTTACGAATCTTACGATCAGGGTCGTGACCCTGATCGTAAGATTCGTAAGATTCCAAAATATCAAAAATTGGAAACACACACACAAATACAAATACAGGATCAAATTACAGACAGACAGACAGACAGTTACAGTTACGATTACGGTTAAAGTTACGGTTACGGTTACGGTTACAGTTACGGTTACAGTTACAATAAACAACGTTAATATTCAAGATTTGTAAAAAATGTTAAACTCGCGTCAGGACACGTGTGTCCTGACGCCCATTACCATTACCGCCATTTTTTACCCATTACCAAAAAAGTGTACAACGCCGCTAAAGAAGTTTTCACTTCAATAATTACTTACACTAATACTAAATTAAATGATTATCTAACTTACTAAACAAATAAATACAAAAACAAAGGACAGTTAGGCGTCAAAGTACTCGTCCGCATCGCTGTCGCATCCAAAAACGTGCCCAGTCGGGCCGCATTGCCACGTTGAATGGCAATACTAATCCTTTAGCCAAAGAACGACCCAGCCCTCTGTTCACGTGAAGAAAACTGTAGTGTCAAGTTGAGTAGGAAAATATTGTGTTTATAATAACAAGACATTTTATTTATTTAAAGTTAATTAAAACGGTAAAACACCAATTACATTAATTAACATAGAGACAATAATTACGTTCACAATAATATGATTTAAAAATAACATGGAACAGTGGACCCCCTTGCATACTTTCTCTTACAGAACTCCAGACATATACGCAGAATTTTAATCCATTCATCCGCAAATACATCACATTCAGGGTTGGAAACCAGAAGGGCATTCAGCACCTTTAGAGTACGATAGATTGGGGATTCGGCTCTGGCTACAGTTTTGGCTGGCAGTTGCACAAACAGATTGTGCCGGCGGCTCTGACGGTGTCCGATGTATTTGTCGGGCACAATTATTCGGCAGAAAAGAGCATGGAGTTCCGGGCAGTCGATACGTCCCCGTGAGGTCTTACAGGCTACAGTGGTGGATTGATCAGACCTCTTCTCACCTCCAATGAGTTAAAGCCCAACGTGCTTAATAGATAATTAATTGGTAGGGTATATGTCCAAAATTGGCTTTACTAATGATGATGTAGAAATAACCTTAGAATAATAATAGGTTCAATTACGGGCCACAACCTCCTTAACAAACATCTTTTCAACATAGGCGCCACAGACAGCCCCCTCTGCAGGGGCTGCATTGACGCCGAGGAATCAGCCGCCCGCGTCGTCCTGGAATGCGAGGCCGTGGACAAATCAACGTGCAAAAATCCTCGGAACAATGAAGTCACTCCGCGAAGCCTGTGAAGCTCCCAGGAAGCTTCTGTGCTTTTGGGCGGAGCTAGGCTGGCTCTGTTAGCCAGAATCCCCACGCACAACAGACCGAATGAGAGTCTAAGTGCGGAAAAGGGAGTCCCATCATCATCATCACCATGGTAGGGTATATGTACGGAAAGAAATGGTATAACCGTTGGAAGAGGCATCTTAGTTTTCTGTACCTTTTCCAGCATCAGTGTTATCCACATATACTAAGAGGTTTACAGGTTTCAACAGCTTGTATGTAAAACTTCAGCGCGCTTAAACGGTATATTCCGAGACGTCGTCGCACCGCCGTCGTTAAAACCTGTTTAGAAGTTTTGCTTCAACTGGAAAATTATAGTTGTCAGTTTTATTTGCAAGCAAAAGATATGACCTTTTTATGTCGCAGTCAACTAGCTTAATTAGCCTTTCAGTTAACTGTCTAACCTTTTAACTAAACGGCGCCTTTCAATTAGTAGCTTGAATGATATTCAGCTAATGCGTCTAATACATTTCATTTAATTAGCTGGCTTTCTGATGCTTAGGCCATTTTATACAGTATGTCTGGTCACCGGTGTCCGACCCATCAAAGCGAAGCAATATTATCAATTATATCGACAAATCCACCATAATAAGGCATTTTGCCCCTACTGTTTTGAAATGGCGGACATTTTAACTTTTTTTTACTGAGTACGGTTGGATTCATTTATTTTCCCATATCTACCCATGTAGGGCTCCTACAGGCATACAAGCAGTTTCATTCAATAGCTACAAAAGTAGGCAATAATTTCACAATAATAAAATTATCAAAAACTCTCAATAAAACCTTAAAAAATACTTGAAACTTAAAAAGTGTGAAAATTTTTTATTGTTTTTTTTTACTTTTAAAATGTTTCCCAAAAAACTAGCCCGATAACATACCTTTTTTTTACTTTTTAGATGCACTAAATTACCTAACAACTGATGTCAAGACCTAAGCTCTAAGTCAAATAGTTTAGGAGTTGTGTCACTTCAAGTATAAGTAATACTAGTACCTATTCAGCTATATCTGATGATAATGATCTGCCAGCAATGAAACGAAAAAGCGAAGGGAATATAATTATTTATAAACCACTTTATAAAGGTATCTATCAAAAATTTCCGCTGCCGGAAACAGGAGTGGTATCCTAAAAGGCGCTTAGTCCCCTTGGGGTTCAATTACTGTATATTAGCGGTAGGTACGGACAAATGTTTGCGTCCTTAAGACCATTTAATGAGAAAGTCATTGTCAAGGACTCGTTGCTAAGTAACAGCCGTTAAGCTACGCTTGGGAAGGACAATCCGTGGATGGGCGACCATCCGTTTCATACTGATCTATGCGTCATGTTCGTGAACGGGCGCCGTCAAATGGGGCTGGTCATCACTCAGCTGCCTCGGCTTATTTTTAATTATTTTATTTTTGGATTGTTGTTTTCTTACTATTTGCTGTACTCTGGACGCTTTTAACGCGTACGTCTTTTTTGCATCGTTCTTACATATAAATTGTAAATTCAATATTAATGATATAACTAATATTTTTGTAAAAATATTATTTAAAAGAGTGTCCATGGAGTTTCTTGCCCGTTCTTCTCCATAGGTACCTACGCTTTGGAATGGGCAACTAGCTTCATATTTTCTGACTGACCGACTTCTTGACAATTCAAAAGTGCCTGTAAATGGTTTAATTGAAATAAATGGTTTGAGTTTGATCCCGGTGCCTCGGAAAATACGTTAGGCCGTCTGTTGAGACGGTCAATAACATCAAAGCGTTGCTGGCTTTCCTCGAGGAAGGATCGAAGAAGAGGAACCAATAATTGATTTTCTCACCCGTACGCAAAATACGCGCATTGACGTGGAGTTGCGGACACCAGCCCGTATTATCTATTACTTATTAGGCCGTCGGTCCCGGCCACGGTCCCGGCTGTCATTCGTTGATCGTTGATAGTAATTATTACGGGTAGTCGCTAAGAAACCCGTAAATCTAACTAACAGTCTTAACTTGGGATATCATGTTACTTATTAGTTTAGTAACACACGATTGTGGTGGTCAGGTGCCGCAGAGAAACTATGGCCTACACTGCCCTCCCATACATATTGACACTGTGTAACACGGCCTTTATCGAATATGTGTGAATGCGCGGCAACTGGAAGCATACACGCTAACCGAAAGTGGACTAAAGAACGCAAGTCTGTACGCCACACTCGCGAATACTTTTGATTGTTTTTTTTATATTTACCCATTTTTCTTGTTTTACTGTGTTTTACAATTATATACTTTTACTGTCAAACGTGCGTTCCAATAATGTAAATGGACACACGCCCTGAAATAAGCTTTACCACAACTGTAATTTGAAGAAATTGTAAAAGCTAATATTTATAAAAGAGTAACCGTGGAGTTTCTTGCCAGCTCTCCATTGAAAACGACCAATTGGAACCGTGCACCTAGCTTCTGACGTTACATAAGTGAAAACTAAGGTATAGGTGAAATAAAATAATTTGATTTTTTTCAATTCACTTGGTTTAATAGTAAAAATTGGTGTGCCACAAGGCTCGATATTGGGTCCTTTCCTCTTTTTAGTGTATATTAATGATCTACTCCATTTATTAAAAAATCAACCACAAATGGTGTTATTTGCTGATGACACTTCCTTAATTTTTAAGGTAAATAGAAGTGCTACAAATTTTGACGACGTAAATAACGCCCTACTGCAGGTCCAAAATTGGTTCACTGCTAATAATCTAGTATTAAATGGAAAAAAAACTAAGTGCATAAGATTTTCTTTACCAAATGTCAAGGGTAGTGATTGTGAGATAATATTGAATCAAGAGAAACTAGAATTCGTCGATGAAACTGTTTTCCTAGGGATCACGCTCGACTCAAGGCTACAATGGGGTCCTCATTTAAAATCTCTTGCAGGACGGCTAAGTTCAGCAGCTTATGCTGTCAGAAAAATCCGTCAATTTACTGATGTAGATACCGCGAGACTAGTCTATTTTAGTTACTTTCATAGTATCATGTCTTACGGTATTTTACTTTGGGGACGGGCTGCAGACAACGATTCTATTTTTATTCTGCAGAAAAGAGCCATCAGAGCCATATATAATCTCCGCAGGCGCGATTCTCTAAGGGAACTGTTTAAGGAAATTAACATCATGACGGTGCCTTGTCAATATATCTATGAAAACATCATGTATGTAAGGAAAAATTTACATCTTTTTAGTAAAAGAAGTGAAAGACATAATTATAGTACTAGAAATAGGGACCTATTAGTTCAACCAGGTTTCAGACTGGCTAAAGTAGATTCATCTTTTATGGGGTACTGTCTAAAATGTTATAATAAAATACCTCCCCACATTCTTCAACTGAATGAGACAAAATTTAAATCTTGTATAAAACGCACACTATGCAGTCAGGCATATTATAAGTTAGGGGATTACATCGCTGACACAAATGCCTGGCTCAATGCTAGTCCTGCTCCACAACTAATTGACTAACACTTGAAAATACTGTTGGAGCTGCTGAAGATTGTAAGACTATCCTTGCATTGTATAAACTCAATTTCCTTTGTATTGTATAATTGCATAGCACAGATGTGAGTTCTATGTAATCTATAGCTACCATTTACTGGGTAATAAGATATCTTTCATTGACTTGAATATTCCCTGGCGGCTGATAGTGTGTCATGCTCACTCAAATGTCTCGCTGGCGGTGGCGTGTACGTTGGATCATTTAGCTCCCCTCAAAGTGGTTGAGCTGAATGGTGCTGATATATACGTCATGTTCGTGAACGGGCGCCGTCAGTTGGGACTGGTCATCACTTAGCCGCCTGGGCTTATTTTAATTGTTTTAATTTTGGATTGTTGTTTTGTTACTATTTGTTGTATTCTGGACGCTCTTAACGCGGACATCTTTTTTATTTTTTACATCGTTCTCACATTATATAATCATAAATTCAAAAGAAATGATGTAACAAATGTTTTTGTAAAATGAAATTTAAAAAGAGTGTCCATGGAGTTTCTTGCCCGTTCTTCTCCATAGGTACCTACGCTTTGGAATGGGCAACTAGCTTCATATTTTATGACTGACCGACTTCTTGACAATTCAAAAGTGCCTGTTAAAGGTTTAATTGAAATAAATGCTTTGAGTTTGAGTTTTGAGTTTGAGTTCAGTCTCTCCATGTAAAATAATGGTGCCTATTCAAATCCAACTAGGTCTAGGGTGGATTCTCGGACATGTGTTTCCGCGTATCCACCGTAAGTGGATTTTAGGGTGAATAAATGGAAAAACATAAATGATAATATGCAATCAAATAAAATAAAATATCAAAATTTGCATAAATCATTTAAAAAACAAAAGCCTGTCTTGCAGTCACGAAAGTCGGGAAAACTGTCAAAAATCTCCACTGTCCTGAAAGGCGCGCTGTCCCCTCGGGTACAATTACTATATATTAGCGGCAGGTACGGACAAATGATTGCGTCCTTAAGACCGTTTAATGAGAAAGTCATTACGGCAGCGCGTGACCCGTTTTCTATTGCGACCGGGTGGTAGTAAGCAGGGAAGGCAGAAGTTTCACACCAGGATCGAATCAGTCCTATTAAGTGTGCTGTAGAGTTGAATGTGAGCTAGTCATCATCTGCCTAGCCTTTTCCCAACTATGTTGGGATCAGCTTTCAGTCTAACCGGATGCAGCCGAATACCAGTATTTTACATGGAGCGGCTGCCTATCTGACCTCCACAATCCAGTTACTAGGTAATACGATATCCCTTGGTAAGACTGGTTGTCAGATTTTCGGGCTTCTAACGACCCGTAACGACTGTCAATGATCAGCCGGGACCAATGGCTTAACGTCCGAGACACGGAGGGATCTTGGTATGTAAAGATGGTCACCCATCCACGGTCCAACCGCGGCAAGCGTAGCTTAACCCGATCGATCGACCCGCGCGGCTGTTAATACCTAGCCACAAGCCCCCCACGGTTCCACATACACGATAAGCCAAAAGGCACTTAGGCCCCAATAACAGCAGGCATTGCCTCAATTCCGGCTTTACACTTAAGCGTGGTGCACACGAAGAATTCACGCCGCAAACCGCACGTTATCGGGATTCCGAATTGCGGTTTTCGAACCGGTGCGGAACGGTAGGCCTCTAATGACCGATGTTATGCAGGAGAATTTTTAATTCGATGAAGTAATTTTTACTGTATACCAATATGGGTAAATGTTTATTGTGAAAAATAACATTAATTTCGGAAGTCGTTGTCGTTGGTTCCGCATTTTCGTTTATTGACCCCGACTTCCGAAATTAAAGTTATTTATCACTTTTTTGTGTTTTTTAAGTCAGTTGTTTTTTTTGTATTTTTTTTTTTTCACTTTTAAGTTGTACGTACCTACCCCACACAAATTCAATTAACACTAGTGCATTGAAGAATTAAAGACACCGACTAGAAGAATCATCAAAATTCGCATAGAAATCCTGGAGATGCAGTACATTTATACATAATTATAACTTCGTACATAAGAATGATTACCTAATGTATTATAGACTAACACCTTTCTGAAACTACGTAGATCACATAAATGAAAGAATAATCACCATTGCTTAATTAGTTTCTGAAAAAATCCCGGACATACGGGTCGAATACGAACCTCCTTTTTTGAAGTCGTTAAAAAAGAAAAAAAAGTCGGTAGAAGATTATTATTTTTAATGTCGAATACTAGTAGGTATAGTAGCCAAAAGCCTAGGCTTTTGGCTTTTGGATTAGTTTGTGAATTTTATCTTGTATGTGCAGGATAAACATATTTTCTTTCTTTTCTATATTTCATTAGAATTTGATCAGAATATAGTTTAATATTTTTATTGTTCCCCTCTGAGCACCACGGTAAAATATTGATTGGTGCTCAAATGGGAATACCTTTGGTGCTCAAACGCTGTACAAATATTTTAATAGACTGCCAGCGGATTTGAAGATTTTATTAACCACTAGCTCTTTTAAGGCTAAGCTCAAAGCATTTCTGTTAGATAAAAACTTGTACTCAATGGACTGCAATTTAATATTAATATTCCATTTTTTTATAAAATAACAATAAAAATTGCTATTATTTTTATGGATTTTTATACACACGTTTTTTTTATTATTGTTATTGCTGCATGTTTATTTTTAGAATTTATATTAAGTTATTAATTGTGATATATGTAATGTATCAAACACAACATAAATTGTTCCTTATCATAAATAAATAAAACGGAAATACTTCAAATATTTGTTACTATCATTAATATTATAATTATTTTTCTGCCATCTCTCTGCCTATTGTCATTCGCTAAGAGATACAAGAAACGACATTTATAGCAGTTTCATGGCTATTTTATTTGTGTTACTATGCGATGCCTGACTTTTTAAACTTAAGTTGTAAGCACCTACTACATCCGTCTAAATGGCATTCTCGAATAACTTTTTCGTCTGATTGTAATTGAGTTTTCTTGTAAGGACTAATGTTGATGGATCTATTAGTGAAGGCGAAAGTAGTCCTCAAGAAAGTAATTAGGTCACGACCTAAGTACTTGCTCTAGTCAGGACTCAGGCCTGGTGTCGCTAATTCCTGTTATTTTTTATTTTATTTTATTTTTATTAAGAGGAACAGCAAACAGTTACATTATGAAAACTTAAAAGTAGTATAACAGTATTTGTATTTTGCTAATAATGTAACCCACAACACTGTCCACGGGTTATCATAAACATATAAAAGAAAACAATAATCGCTAGGGGTGAAAAAAATAAGAATAAAAAAAGTAAAATTTATAAAATAAAAGAAAAATGACAAATAAAAACCAAAATAAAAAGTGTACAACGGTCAGATTTAAAGCGATAATTTGAAGATTACAACAATATATTATGTATTATTTTTTAAGAGTTTTGAAGATAAGACCTTTGAATTTTCCTATTGGGCTATTGAAGATGTCAATATTTACAAAACTTTTATTGTACAAGTCAACCATGCGGCGGATGGGTGAGCGTAGGCCGGAGTTGGTTCGACAGGAGGGTATTGCAAACAGCGTTCCTGCGCGCACCTGACGCCTGTGGTAGGCTTATAAGGTTTTTTAGGTTTATAGGTTTATTATAAGTTTAGGAGCAATAGATACTGGTATTTAGCTGCATCCGGTTAGACCACAAGCCGGCCCCAGCATAATTGGCAAAAGACTAGACTTCTGATGGAGAGTATAGTTATTTTTGTAAATCCAGTTTTCATAGTTATGGGGATTACATGACCTAAACCCAAAAAACGCAAGTTTTAGAAGCAATAAAAGTATGTATATGATCGACTACAGTACATAAAATCCGAAAAATATATGATATTCTTCAGGATACATGTTAGGTAGATAGTGTGTTGAAAACATAATACAACTAATTTGATACTATAGAAAATAAACTTTCTTTTTACAAATAAAAACCATACTAATGTACATACAATAATTTTGATTTTTTGTCAGATTGTTCTACAAGCAACATACTAAAGCACTAGTGTTTAAATTTTTTAGTCCAAACAATGTTTTTTTTGTAAATAGGTAATTGCTTCTTAATTTGCAATAAATTACCATCGTTGTGTCGTCGCGCTTCTCTTTCTTTTCTATGCAGTGACCGCGCTTTAGGTCATGTACCTAAGCCCCTTAATCTTTATTTATTTATTTATTTATATATACTTTATTGTACACCAGAAAATACATAACAAAAAAATACAATTATTAATACAAAACATACAATGGGCGGCCTTATCGCTTTCTGCGATCTCTTCCAGGCAACCTTGGAATGGACAGTGATTGCGTGGATATAAAAAATGGGGTTGTCAGTGGTGCAAAATAATATACTATAATATATACATAGATATATATATATATATATAATGCTGTATAATAGATACATAAATAAATACATAAGTACTAAATATACATATAAACAACGAAAATAAATGATGACTATAGATTATTGCAGCTACGAAAACAAGTTCACAACAACAAGTAATGTTCCTTCACAAGTCTCTTAAATACAGCTAACGATTGCGCGCGTTTTATTTGAACTGGCAATGCATTCCATAAACGAGCGGCCTGAACAGAGAAGGATTTGTCGAAAAAAGTTGTAGAAAATCTTTGTCCATTTTTAAAATAATGCTTGTTTTATGCGCAAGAGAGCAATGGTGGCCATGTGGTAACGGCCACAACTTACGAATTGTAGGTCGTAGGTTCTATGCAGTCCGACAATGACCGCGTTTTAGGTCACGTAAGCCCCTTAACAGCTTTACTTTTTTGGGCGTGGCAGTGCAAAAATATCCTATCAGTACAGTACACCTCCTATATCGAGTTGGCTCAAGTGTTCAATTTCATCCTGTAGTCTTAAGTCTAAGAAAATGTTCCGATTATTACAACACATAAAAATAGAGAAATCGCTCACCTTTCCCCCTCACCGATCCCACAATAATAGACCCTTACAGACTAACGGCATCCATTTTACAGGAGGATCGCATTCCATTATATAAACGACTTGATTACAGCACTCATCTTCCGCGTTAGTATGGGAATACTCACGCTTAGGTAGAATATAGCTAGGTGGTACACTTTACAGATATAAATGAGAAATGGAAGCACGAAACCTTCCTCTTATGTCTAGTTGTTGCAAACACAACTACTGAACGAGGGGGTTCTGGGCTCGATAGCAAGGTTGGGAAAAGTTTTATAAAGAAAGAATAAAGTTTATTTGGACACAGTTCGTGCAATATAAAATACAAATCATAAATTTAAAAATTGAAGTACTTAAATGTAAAGTTGAAGTAAAGTAATGCGCCAAAAAAGGTTCAGTTCAGCGTTGGCACTCCATGGACCAATTGAAATTTGACCAATTGTTCTATGAGGAAAATTACATGTTTCCATCGTCCAATTACCAACTGGACTATGGAAAATTGAGAAATGTTCCGTTGCCCAATTTAATAGTATAGTAAAGCCTTGTCCATACTATTTAAAAATATATATCATAAACAATTATTTTTGAAACCGCTTAATAATCATTTATTGAATAATCACGAATGCTTGTGAAATTGGTGCTTACACATAAGCTTTCTGAGAAGTGGCCATTTCAAAAAGTTTACATACTTTCCTATCTTTTCATTGAAGATTCTGTTATAATTAACTATACTTAAATAGCTATCATTATATTGTACCTATTTATTTATTAATAATATTTTTGAATTCAGTTTGATGTGAATAAAAAAATATAACAAAAGCTTCTTTGAACCAAAAGCATAGGAAACTAGTATGAACTCAGGGTTATAATGTTATAATGGACCATAGTTTTGGTTTACGTCCAATGTTCTCCATAGTCCAGTTGGTAATTGGACGATGGAAACTTGTAATTTTCTCCGTAGACAAATTGGTCAAATTTCAATTGGTCCATGGAGCGCCGACGCAGTTCAGCATTAATGCCAGACAGATGCTGTCTTACCCTGGTTTTCTAATGAACCTTTAATAGTGTTTTTGTGTTTTTCCATCTAAAGAAAGAAATAAAATACATATATTTAGCACAGACTAAAAGACACACAATACACCGGATACATACATCAGATAGCTACGAATAAAAATCAAATTAAAAGTGTAAAGTCCGATGTAAGAAATTAGCAGGAAAGTGTACCTCACGGCTGCGCCAAAAAGGCCCAGTTCAGCAAAAATGTTAGACAACTAGTGCCTGACGTTGGTTTTCGACTGGACCTGATGTGTGAGGTGACGGATGTAAGTAAATCAGTTTTATACTGCAACGCGACGTGTGTATGCATACTAAAAAAATTATTAAATATGTGTCAGATAAAAAAAAATTGTAACGAATTATGTTACATAAATAGTGTGGGTTGAGTACCTAACATTGCAAAAATAAACAAAAAATCATCATCATTATTTCAGCCGAAAGACGTTCACTGCTGGACATAGGCCTCCCCCAAGCACCTCTACTTCGACCGGTTCTGTGCTTCTCGCATTCCACGGGTTCCGGCGGCCTTCGCAAGGTCGTCGGACTACCTTGTGGGAGGCCTTGAGGGTCTACCGGTGCGCGGTCGCCACTCCAGAACCTTTCGGCCCCATCGGCCATCTGTTCTGCGAGCAATGTTGCTCACTGCCACTTAAGTTTGGCAATTCTTCGGGCTATGTCGGTTACCTTGGTTCTCCTGCGGATCTCCTCATTTCTGATTCGATCACGCAGGGAAACTCCAAGCATAGCCCTCTCCATTGCCCTTTGGGACCTATTTGATAAACAAAAAATACTGATACATAAATAAATGAGATGGCCTCATGATAGACGTCGTTAAGGGCGTGTATTCGATTCGCGACGAAAACATCGCGTTTTCGAGCTTTTTCCAGGGCAATATCGTAATAATGTGAGCAGATTATTTGAAGAACATTACGGTTTTAGAAAGACTAAGTCTTGATTTAGTGCACTACAGAGCAAAAGTGTAATTTTTAATGACGGTTTTTGAAAGCTAAGACAATCCCTGCATGTTGTTTTACGAAAATAGACGTCAGAGTTATCTTTCAGGACGAATAGAACCATTATAATGTACCAAAATATTTAATTTTATGCGTTTTTCCAGCAGGACAAATAGTCTCAAAGTGCAACACAGAACTAAAATTACGAAAATATTGCTATTAGATATTAAAAAACCATATTTAAAAATTACAAAATCGATTCATTTTTGATAATTTAAAATAATTGTTTATGATATATATTTTTAAATAGTATGGACAAGGCTTTACTATACTATTAAATTGGGCAACAGAACATTTCTCAATTTTCCATAGTCCAGTTGGTAATTGGACGATGGAAACATGTAATTTTCCTCATAGAACAATTGGTCAAATTTCAATTGGTCCATGGAGTGCCAACGCTGAACTGAACCTTTTTTGGCGCATTACTTTACTTCAACTTTACATTTAAGTACTTCAATTTTTAAATTTATGGTTTGTATTTTATATTGCACGAACTGTGTCCAAATAAACTTTATTCTTTCTTTATAAAACTTTTCCCAACCTTGCTATCGAGCCCAGAACCCCCTCGTTCAGTAGTTGTGTTTGCAACAACTAGACATAAGAGGAAGGTTTCGTGCTTCCATTTCTCATTTATTCACCAGTAGTTGTATAGAAACATCACACTAATATTATAAAGGCGAAAGTTTCTGAGTGTGTGTGTGTGTGTGTTTATGTTTGTTACTTCTTCACGCTCAAACGGCTGGACCAATTTGTATAAAATTTGGTTTGGAGGTAGCTGACAACCTAGATTAACATATAGGCTACTTTTTATCCCGATATTTCTACGGGATCGACATTTACGCGAGTGAAACCGCGGGGCGCAGCTAGTAACTAATATATTTATTTTATGAAAATAAGGGTAATGCTAAATATTTAGTTTTTTTTTCAGACCATTATATAAACTCATTTATTTTAGACGATTATTTAAAAAACACTATAAATCATCGCGCGCAATCCTTTACCGATCAGTGCGTGCCAGCGACAGGACGTATCACTTTTTGTTTTAAGTTTTTAGTTTAAGTTACGTCGCAGTAGTAAGTAAGTTTAAGTTACGTCGTAGTAGTAAGTAAGTTTAAGTTATGTCGTTCTAGTAATCGTGTAGATTTTGTCTTGCGCTGAATCGAATACGCGCTCTTAATATGTAAATAAAGAAATTCTACGAATCGAGTCAGAGCAAAAAAAACCAGTGTGAAACGATCCATCTGGATTTTTTCAGTTGATTCTAGAATTGTGCCCATCATAATCATAAACAGCCTATGAGTATAATGTTCCCACTGCTGGGACACAGGCCTCCTCGGAGTGGGCCGTAATCCACCACGCGGGCCCAGTGCGGATTGGTAGACGTCACAAATGTCTTCGAACATTTCGTTCTAGGATATGTCGGTTTCCTCACGATGTTTTCCTTCACTGTTTTAAGAGCAGTGGTGATGAAATAATTTACACAGAGTAAAGCGCCTGTCTGGGTTCGAACCTACGACCTACAACTCGTAAGTCGCGGCCGATAACACTGGGCCACCACTACTCTCATTTGTGCCCGGTTGATGGCAATTGGCTAACCCCTATTACATAGAAGTTATACATAACTTGTCTAAGTGGTGCCGGACTTAAAGAATAGCACCACCCCATACTTCCCGTGGGTGTCGTAAAAGTCGACTAAGGGTACCGGAGAATGGGCAGCAGCGTTCTCTATGCATTCCACCACCATACCATACTGCGATCGCCAACCCGCCTGCCAAGCGTGGCGATTATGGCAAACCTCCCCCCCCCCCCCCTTTTTGGGGGAGGCCTGTGTATACATAACTGGCGAAATGTTGGTGTACAGGCGTGAGTGATGTAATGTGAAATTCGCAGGTATTTTCTAGACTTCTTTATATTCAATAACATCCATTATCGCTTACCATCAGGTGAGACAGACGTCAAAAACGGACGGATAAAACAAACCCTTAGAAATAAAAACCAGTCAATTGCGAGTCGGACTCCCGTACCAAGGGTTCCGTAAAAATGTGTAGGTATGTAAATAGTTTATCACGGGATTTAAAAAAAATGTAGCCACAAATTTACCGTTTTCGCATTTTTAGGGTTCCGTTGCCAAATGGCAAAAAACGGAACCCTTATAGATTCGTCATGTCTGTCTGTCTGTCTGTCTGTCTGTCTGTCCGTCTGTCTGTCCGTCCGTATGTCACAGCCACTTTTCTCCGAAAGTATAAGGACTATACTGTTGAAACTTGGTAAGTAGATGTATTCTGTGAACCTCATTAAGATTTTCACACAAAAATAGAAAAAAAACAATACATTTTGGGGTTCCCCATACTTAGAACTGAAACTAAAAAATTTTTTTTTCGTCAAACCCATACGTGTGAGGTATCTATGGATAGGTCTTCAAAAATGGTTTCTTATATAATTTTTTTCTAAACTGAATAGTTTGCGCGAGAGACACTTCCAAAGTGGTAAAATGTGTGTCGTCGTCCCCCCCCCCGTAACTTCTAAAATAAGAGAATGATAAAACTAAAAAAAATATATGATGTACAATACCATGTAAACTTCCACCGAAAATTGGTTTGAACGAGATCTAGTAAGTAGTTTTTTTTTAATACGTCATAAATCGTAAACCGCAATTTACCTTTTATTCAACCAACTAAAAAAATAAAAAAACATTTAATTTCATAAACATAAACCTTATGCATGAACCTGGATGTTACGGAACCCTCGGTGAGCGAGTCCGACTCGCTCTTGCCCGGTTTTTTCCTTTACTTGTGATACATGACCTAGCTTCTTGCCAAATTTCATGATTCTAGGTCAACGGGAACCCCATAAATTTTGATTTCTCGAGAGTGTCGAGATATACGTTTTATGCGGCATAAACGGCCGTATCTTTTAAAATTGGAAATGTTTTTCGATCGCGTTGGTAGGGGGCCGTTTTCAGCGAAAGTGCGACATCGCTCTGGCGTCGTCAATTTTGGGGCTACGCAAATCTATGGGGTATTAGAAGACGTGTCTTGATAAGATCTACAAGATGGTGTAATTTTTTTTTGAAAAAGTCAAAAACTTTTTCGAAAAAGTGCAAAAATGTCAAAAAATTACGTGATTTTTTTTGCGACTTCTCAACTTGAATCGACGATATCTCGAAAACGAAAGGCGTTCAAATATTTTTTTATTTAAATTGTAAACCTTGACGTTTTTAGATTACATTAAAATAATAATAATAATAAAAAAAAATATGAATGATAAAATTTTTTTTTATTAATTTTTGTTTTATTTGTCGTTCGTCGTCGTTTCATCCGATAGACGTCCACTGCTGGACATAGGCCTCCCCCAATTTTGGGAGGGTTTGCCATAATCGCCACGCTTGGCAGGCGGGTTGGCGATCGCAGTATGGTACGATGGTGGAATACATAGAGAACCCTGCTGCCCATTCTCCGGTACGACCCTTAGTCGCCTGTTACGACACCCACGGGAAGTTAGGGGTGGTGGTATTCTTTAAGTCCGGCACCACACAGACATGTTGGCATAGTTTGCACTATCTAAGTGCATTACCAATGTACCAGAAGGTCGTGAAAGGCACGAGATCTGTGAATTTTTTACGTTCACTTAGAAGTTTGATTTTTTTACAGCTTCAAGGGACTGTAGACCTGGGTATATGGTTTTAATTTCAACTCGATACCTCCACGCGTTTCCGAGATAAAGGGTCTTAACAGACAGACAGACGGGCAACAAAGTTTTATTTTTAGGGTACGGTTTTTTTTTGTTTTGAGTTACGGAACCCTAAAAAACATAAAATAGTAATACATTTGATAGGTAACATAGCACTTCACCTTCGAAAGCAGGTGTACGTAATTGTCCTTGTCGCTTTCCATCCCTTGGGAAATTTTATCTAGAAGAAAAATATGTGTTTCTAATAATGGAACGATCCTTTAATACTTATTTTGGCATCCTAAAATATATGGGCCAAATCTACCACAATGAGGTCCCAGAAAACGTGTGGCGACATCGAGGCCCCAGAGAAGCGGCGGTGGCTGGCGGGACGAGCTTGACGACTGCAGACAGAATTGGGCCACATTAGCTCAAGAAAAAGAGGAATGGAAAGGAGAAAGGGCGGCTTTTGCCCCGCAGTGGGACAACATAGGCAAAAAAAAACTATAGCACTCTGGGAGTGCCGACAGAAGTAAAAACAAAACACAAACAGAATACTTTGCCATCACTCACTGACATATCAGTTACCTATACATTAAAATCGAGTACATCCCGAGGACACGTTTAAACGATTAACATAAATAAAACAAAAACGTAATAAAATTAATGATAATCACGCAATTTATATGAATGTTTAAAATATATTATAGATAAGGTAATAATCAATAAATAATATAACAAAAATAATAATTATATATCTCCTCACGGCAGCCCTATAGGGTCCATAATGATCTAAATTATATAGCTACCACCTAAGTACACATTATGTTATAGCAATAAAGATATTGAGTATTGACAGCCGAACACATCCGCAGCGGGTATTTTTACCGACTTCACAAAAAGGAGGAGGTACAGTTGCCAGCACATCAACTTACCCCACTTTGACCTTGAACGCGTTATGAGCAACAACAGCGAGAATCGTGCGAAAGAGATATATAGCTTTTTGTCTGTCCTTACTTGTAATGTTTCGTGCTGCAGTGCGTACAGTCGGTGACCAACATTGTCTTAGTCAAGTCGGCATATCTTGTTAAGCCATTTTAATCATTATCTTCTTGTCGTTAAAGTTGAAAAGCTTTTAAGTAACACGGCCAAAACAAGTGGGTAAATTAAAAAAAACTATAAGTCCTCAAATGAGTAGGTCGAAGTAAAAGTTTACTTCGTGGGGTAGATGGATAATAAATTGATCTAAGTGACAAAAGTCAGTCTACCTACGCCTAAACAGCGACTGCGGCGCACAAACATTTCTAAAACGTTTGAAGTAAATCGTGAAAAGCATTTTTAATGAATTTGGTGAAATCAAAGCGTCATGTCGCAACTTAATGACTACCTATACAAAACATTGCTGGCTGGATGTTGTCTATAATATTAGTCAGTATTTGGAGATTCTTATCTATCCTAACACTGATATTTACTTCGTGCAAGATAACTGCCCGATCCACCGTGCAGGCATTGTGAAGAATTGGTTAGCTGCTCAAGAAGGTTTAACTATTATTTACTGGCCATCTAAAACTCCCGATTTGAACCATACTTATAGAAAACCTATGGGGTCAAATCTTTTTAAATTGGGACAAATCCGAAGTGCGAAATAAAAACAATTTGGCTGAGATCGTGTCATCGACATGGGAGCACATGAGAGGAAAAGATTTGTGTTGGAACATGGTGTGCGGTATGCGTAGCCGCTTACACAAGCTAAAGAAGAAGACGGTGCGCCACTCCGCTACTAACTAATCTACTTATAAGTATTTTAAAACACACTATGTAAGTAAATGCTCAATTGAATGAATGCTAAACCATTAATGGCTAATGTTGCAGATTATGTGGTGATGTTATTGTTATAAATGGAAATGCATTTTTCTATTTAAATAACATGTTGATTCACTACACATAATTATACTTAGCTATAAATCTGTAAAACATAACAACAACAACAATCGATAACAAACTTCCAAGCATTAGCAATGACTTTTTTTAAATGTTTATAAATGGTTAGGTTTGGATATGATATTATAAAATGTAATAATTTTGAACTATGAGCATTTAGTTACTTTATCTTACTTTAATGAAATTGTTGAGGATGGCTATGTTTAATTTTCATAAAAATGGAAACACGATCACGTTTTTGGCATATATTTTCTACACACAGACAGTGACAGCACAAAAACATAAGAATAAATTTTATAAAAAAAGGAAACAAATATATTTATAAAAGAGGTTGGTTGCTGGTCGTCAACATGGCCCCCGACGGTGTGAATGCACCAATTTACTGGCAGGCGACCAGCAACACCACCTTGCGAGTGGGTCGACGCAGCACGCCCCCCTTCGTTGTGACGTCCACCACTCTAATTACTCCGTCTCTCCCCGGGTGCACTGCCGCGATTCGCCCACGGGGCCATTGGTTCCTGGGTAGCGTGCCATCTGCGATAAAAACTAGGTCGCCCACCCTTAACGGACGAGCCTCCTGCAACCGCCTCCTGGGTGTGAGCGTGGGCAGGTACTCTCGTACGAACCGCTGCCAGAAGTGGTCTGCTAGCCTCTGCGCCTTTCTCCAGTTAGCACGTCGGATTAAGTCTGCATCGTCGAACACATTAGTCTCAGGCTCGCTGCTTGAGGTTCCAATTAAGAAGGTGAAGGGAGTCAGGGCATACTCCGCGTCCGCATCCACTGAGACATGTGTCAGGGGTCTTGAATTCACGATGGACTCCGCCTCTAGGAGCAGGGTGTTTAATACCTCCTCCTTGGGCGTCCTTTCCTTCAAGGTCACGGCGATGGCGCTCTTCACCGAGCGGACTAGCCGCTCCCAACAGCCCCCCATAAATGGTGCGGATGGGGGAATGAATCGCCATTCTATTTTTCTATTAGCGCAGAAATTGAAGAGCTCTGGCAGCATCTTTGCTGCGCCGACGAATGAAGTCCCGTTATCAGAGTAAATCCTTGACGGGCATCCCCTTCTAGCGATGAACCGTCTGAGTGCCATCAGGGCGGAGTCCGACGATAAACTCTCCACGATCTCCAAATGCACAGCTCGCACTGTCATGCATGTGAAAAGTGCAATCCATCTCTTGGCGGTGCGTCTGCCAATAGAAACGTTCAGTGGACCAAAATAATCCAACCCTACGTGGGTGAAAGGGCGCTGGTGATGTGCTAACCTGGCATCTGGCAAATCTCCCTCTGGAGGTGATTCCGGCTTAGCCTTCCGATTGCGGCAAAACTGGCATCTCTGCGAAGTTCCTCTAACGGCAGGTCTGAGGCTTAGAACGTAGAACCTCTGGCGCAGTTCATTGACCACTAACTCGTTATGTCCGTGGGCATACCTGGCGTGATACGAGCATATGAGTAGCTTGACGATAGGATGTCGGCCGTCTAGGACAATCGGGCGTGACTCTACATGCTCTGCGACGGCGGCAGTGCGACCAGAAAGACGAAGGAGCCCGTCTTCACCGAGCAAAAACGAAAGGTTCCGAAGCCTACTATCTCTCGAAACGGAAAGTGCTGTTAGAACGCGTGTCAAATCTTCGGGGAATGAATCTAGTTGAACTTTACGAAACAAATGGACCTCCGCAACGTTGAGGTCTGCAACGGAAAGGGCAAAAAAGTTGCTAGCATCCCGAAGTGCGTTTAGAGAAAATTTGGAATTTGGGTGCAAAACTGATCGAAACTTATCTAAACACTGATGGGTTCGCGCTGTGGCGCGAACCAATCGGGTCCAACTGCTAAAGCGTTGGTGATCCGCGACCACCGGTAAAGGTAGCTGTCGCGGAGAAGCAACTACCAGTCCCACCGATTCCGAGTCTCTTTTCAGTTCTTCGGTCACCGGAGGGACGGTACACGTTGGTTCGCATGGCCAGTCAGAAGGTGGAGACAAAAGAAATGTGGGACCTGTGAACCAACGTGAGGAAGTTGTGAAATTGTGATTGTCTCGCGTAGCGTCGTCTGCGACGTTTAAAGCCGTGGGGACGTATTTCCAACTCTGGATGTTTGTTGTCTCAGTTATTTCTCCCACCCGGAACGAAACAAAGGCTTTAAATGTGCAAGCGTCGCTACGGAGCCACTTCAGAACGGTTAGAGAATCCGTCCAAAAATAAATTTGATTAGGTTTTCGTCTGTGCGCTTCCGTCACATAGGCGCTGAAACGTGAAGCGATCAGGGCGGCCTGGAGCTCCAATCTCGGGATTGAAACGGGTTTCAGAGGCGCTAGCCTACCCTTTCCCCCTATCAGGGATAAGCTTACGTTGTCATCATCGCCTGTGAAGCGCCAGTAGGCCACGCAGGCGTACGCGCGTTCACTGGCGTCAGCAAAGACGTGAAGTTGGGCATTCTTAATGTGCCCAGAGCCGCGAAAGTAGCATCGGGGAATGGAACTGTTGTTTAAAATTTGAATTTCAAGGAACCAATTTTTCCAACCTTCAATTAAGTTAGCCGGCAGAGTTTGATCCCAGTCAATACCTAACTTCCAAGTTTTCTGGAATAGAGCGCGGCCTTTCATAATAACGGGAGTTAAAAAACCTGAGGGATCGTAGATGGACATCAGCAGGGACAAGACTGAACGTTTTGTATACTTAGTAGGGACCTTTGGAAGAGTCTTGACGAAATGAAGCTTGTCCTCACTAACGTTCCATGTAAGACCTAAAACACGAATTTGTGTGGGAGACGTCGGGCCTAAGCTCACCTCAGTAATAGCGTCTGTCGCATATAAGTCGGTAGGGATTAACGCTAAGGCTTCCTTGCAATTTGAAACCCAAGAACGCATCTCGAAGCATGCCGCTTTATGTATGGACCATATTTCAAAGGCTCGCTGTGCTGCCTCGCTGACGCTGTCAAAACTCCCCAAGAAGTCGTCCATGTAATGGTCTTCGACGATAGACTGCACGGCGTCCGGGTGCCGTGACTGAAATTGACTAGCGTTTTTGTTTTTCACCCATAAGGCAGTACACGGGCTGGACGCTGCGCCGAATATCATAGAAGACATACGGAATTCCTGAAGCGGCAAATCGGGACTATCTCTCCACAAAAAACGTTGGGAGTCCCTATCCTCGGGTCTAATTTTAATTTGCGGGAACATCTCCCTAATATCTCCCGTCAAGGCAACCGGGCCTTCCCTAAACCTCATGACGATGCTAAGAAGTGGCTGGAGTAAATCGGGTCCAGTCAGCAGGAGCGAATTAAGGCTGACGCCTGCGCACTTCGCCGCTGCATCGTGGACAACTCGCAGCTTCTTTTTGTGAGGGTGGATAACTCCAAAATGTGGAAGATACCACGGGATCTGGCCGGATGGTGGACCCGAACATAATTCAGCGTATCCTTTGCTAATCATACCTTGAATATTTTGCCTGTAGGCATCGGCGTACGCACCATCCTTAGCCATCTTGCGCTCGAGGTTAGCAAATCTGGATAAGGCCAGGTCACGGCTTTTAGGAACGCGTGTGATATTATCGCGCCATAATAGGCCCGCTTCGAACCTACCAGAATCTAGGCGCTTGGTAGTCTCCTCTAGAATGTTTAAGGCTCGTTGTTCGCTTGCGCTACGATGATCTACCTTCGTTATTCCTATAGAGTCTAGTCGGAAGTATTCCTTGATGAGGTTGTCCAGCGAAGAATCGTCGTCGACAGCGACCGAGATATGGTTAATGGATGTGGCAGCGTTAGATCTGCCAAAAATATGTCCGTAGAGAACCCACCCTAGAGCAGTGCGAGCGGCCGCAGGTTGATCACGAGTACCATGGCGGACCGCTGAAGGGAGGGACACATGCCAATTGTCCGCACCTATCAACAACATGGGCTTCGCATCGTCATAACACACGACGTCCAATAAATCAGATAAATAATCGTACCTGGCGACGTCGTTTATACGTGTGGACTGCCTACTGATACCCAAGTTCGGAATGGATCGCGCTCTGATGTCAAAACTGTCCACACTATGTAGACCCTTTACTTTGATGTTGACATAACTCACGTCAGCCTGCGTACTCAATCCGCCAATGCAGTCAATATTTAGCCTACACCTAGGGCCCTCAGCTCCCACCGAGTCCGCCACGGATTGGTCTAATAGAGTCACAGAACTCCCGTCGTCAAGTAGGGCAAACGTGTTAACACTTCCCAGGGGTCCAGAAATAGTGACTGCTATAACCTTTAAGAGTGGCCTAAGGCAGGATGAATTCAGTGGAGTAGAGTTGTGGGCCACGGTGACCGATCGCTGTTCGTCTTTTGAGGCACTTGGCTTCTGCACCTTGAGGTTGGCAATTTCCGCGGTTGAGTGTACCTCTACATGGGCTGTCGTCACAGGTAGGGTTCTATGCAAGAGGGTGTGGTGTCGCTTCTCAACCGGGCAGCCTTCGAACTCACATTTCTTCTTGCAGTGGCGATATTGGTGAGAGCCTTTTCTTAAACATCTGCGGCAGACCTTGTTCTCCATCACCCATTGCCACCGATCGTCCAGAGACAAAGATTTAAAGACTTCACTGTCACTTACCTCGTGTTTGCCGACAAGGCAATACTGGCACGAGTAGGAACTTTTCAGCTTTGACGTTGTCGCAATTGCGTAAATCTTGTCTCTAGATTTGACGGGTTGACATTGACTTCGGCCGAGTGTCGGCTCTGGCATAATAACATCAAATTGAATTTGCAATTTTGCCTCGATTTCGAGAAAATCCGCCAAAATTTCTAATTTAAATTGTCCAGAGCCAACCCTCGGTGATGCAAAGTCTCTCCATTTAGATCTAAGGAGTGGAGTCAACTTCCCTATAATGACGTTCAGGAGGTCTGGTGAAGCGAGGTGCTCGGGCAAATTCAGCAAACGGATAATTTCAACGCAGTTGCGTATGCGACAGGCGAAGATGTTCAGCTCTCGCGCAGACTCGTACATGCTTATTTTAGGAAGGGCTTTTACCTCGGAGATCTGGTGTAGTACGACGACTTCCGGCTGAGCGAATCTGGTCTCTAGCGCTTGGACAATCTGCTCCGGATCATCAGCTGATATCAGTCTGATGGAGACTGCCTCTCTGGCAGCTCCGTGCAGCGCCGCGCTAAGTCGTGTGATGTTGTCGCTAGGGGAAAAGTGCAACTTGGATTGTTCATATGACTTTTTGAAGTGGAACCAATCCGAGACGTGACCATCAAACTTAGTGATATCACAAACCTTTGTTGTCTTCTTCCCTGTGCCTGTAATTGCGTCGACCAGCTGATTAAGTGATGTACCTAAATCTGGGCTAAGATTTTTATTTTTGTAGTAACAATTGTTATCTTTAGTAAGTGTGCCTAAACCTAGTGCATGTGTGGTATGTTCAGCTGGCTCAACTGATGAGTACGCGCCCACAGGGAGCGTACAAGCACAGTGGACAGGGTGAGTCGATGTACCGGCGGGGGCCGGATGCATCGGCGGATGAGCAGGAGCCTGGTGGGGAGGCGCACAGGTGAGGACCGGGCGCATCAAGGTACAGGCGGGGACTGGGCACGTTGGGGCACGGTCCAGAACGTCAAGAACAGGATGTGTCACTGTCACTGGACCATCTCCGTAGGCTGTGGCGGGCGTCGAACGCGGCAGGGCCAGCGGTACAACGCTAGAAAACCTCGGCTTGTTTGCCCCTCTGTCGACAAATGAATGCGCTTTATTATCTCGCTTAGGAATCGTATTAAATGATTTAGCTAACCAGTCTTCGACTCTGTGTGGGGAGCGGGAGCTGCGGGAGTCGCCCGAATGGCGGGATCCTCCATGTAACGAGTTGGCTTGAATAGCGGCCAACTTCGCCTGCAGTTCCAACTCCGCAACGGCGTTTTCACGCTCCGCTTGGGCATGGTCACGCTCCGCTTGGGCGTTTGCGAGCCGACGAGCGTGCTCCGCCTTGGCGGACAAGATTTGTGCTTTTAACGTACTGCTAGAGCGGCCTGACCGTGCGCTCTGTGGTACGATGCTTGACGAGGTCCTGCTGGCGGGTGGTAAGGTCTCGTTAGGGTTGGCGCAGGGCGGGGCCGGCGCGAAAGCGCCGTCGGTGGAGGCACCGCCCTCCTGATGAGCACCTGTTGGAACGATACCTGCTGTACCAGTATTCGCCATGGCGGCCTTCGTCTGTGATCTTGTGATGGGCATTTCCAAAGTAGCCGTTTACTTCTGACACCAATGTTGAGGATGGCTATGTTTAATTTTCATAAAAATGGAAACACGATCACGTTTTTGGCATATATTTTCTACACACAGACAGTGACAGCACAAAAACATAAGAATAAATTTTATAAAAAAAGGAAACAAATATATTTATAAAAGAGGTTGGTTGCTGGTCGTCAACAGAAATAATAAACATTTTTATTACTTGCAATGATTTTGTTTCATTTCTATACAAACTACCCATTTAAAAAGATATTTCCCGACTTCGTTCGTTAAAAAAAAAGAAAAAAAAAAACATAATATTTAATTAAAAACAAAACATTGCTAACAAAAAGCTGTATTTATGTTTCTCCTGGTTTCGAACTCAGATAAGGATGATTATCGAGCTGCCTTAGTGACCATGAGACCAACCCAACTCTTGTAATATGTTTTGAAATTCGACCTTAGTTGGGATGATACGCGCAATATTCTAAAGAATTTAAACCATATGACACATTTTCATAAAGTTCATTATCGCACAATCACAACCAGCTATTTAGATAATGAATCATGGAATTTAGATATTAACAGTAGACAACTTTAAAATGTTACTGATGCGCGATATTTCTTTTTATTCATCCACCCTCGCCTTGGTTTTTTTTTTTAGTAGTCGTGAACATGATAATTGGCTGCCAATTATTAGTATGGTTGCGATTGGGTGATTTTAGAAACGTTGAAAACTCCACCAATCATACCAAGGATACTTTCTTTCTAACACTATACAGCGCGTCGTAGTTATAGATATGTATAGAGTTTACATTGATGTGCTGCAGTCTGTACTATGTTCGGATGTTTGTATGTTTTTTTTTTTTTTTGTATGTTTGTTCATCGATTACTCCGCCAATTGTCGACGGATTTTCAAAATTCTTTTTTTGGTCGAAAGTAGATAGTTCTGAGGTGGTCCCATTGTCACCAAGTTAGGATCTGATGATGGGATCTTAGAGAAATCGAGAGCAACCCTCAAATTTTATAGGCTCACTTATTGTTTTTCGCATATTTTATGAAGTATCTTGTGTATTTGCGTACGGTTGCCACCATCTCAGGTAGCTGGGCTGATGATGGAAGGTTCAACTCCTTAACAGTAAGAAGTTACTCGAACAGGCTCGGACTGTTTTAGTAATTTGTTTTGATGTTTGCTAGGGCATTTGCCACATTTGGTCTCATGATCATCAAGTTATGACCTGATGCTGCAGTCAGGATAGTCTCCAGAGTACCTAACTCCTCGACAACTAACAGCAGATAAATCGTGTTTAGGCTCATTGAAAAGGGCTCGATCTGTGGATAAACGTACTGTTAATGAGGAACACCGAAGTACATAGAGACCTGATGCTGAAGCCAGTCGAGCATCAGAAAAAGTACAAACCATGAAATTACAGCACCGTAGTCGTGTTTGGGCTCATTTTAAACAGGACTAAATTTTAAGTTCAATGCAATGTTGACATAAGTCTGGCCTGATGCTGCAGCCAGGATTATCAGCCTCTAGTCTAAAAACTAATAAATACTTCTTAAAGTGAAATACTTTTGCGAGTTTTTCTTCTGTATAATTATCCTAACAAAGGTTGCCGGTAGTGGCTAGATGAGAGAAGCGGAGGATCGCGAACGTTGGCGCAAACTTCGGGAGGTCTACGTCCAGCAGTGAACTGCAATAGGCTGATGATGATTTATAAAAGCCTCAATCGTTGCATTTCACGCAATGCCTTTTCGTCATGTGGTCTATTTAGCAATTTGGTAGGTTCCAAGTCGCATAATACAATGCCATCCAGCGTCTTTACACGACTATCGGAACTACTCAATGACAAATATTTCACGGGTTGCGATTCGATTACTTTAATATAGCTGCTAAGCAATTTATGCTCATTACAATGCGTATGGTGAAGTGGAGCTGATGGTAACTTCTCAATCAGCTCCAGTTCTCCTGGTTCTTACTAGGAGAACTCCTCAACAATTAACGTCCCTGCATCGGGAAAAGCAATATTTTGTAAAAGGTGATAAGCAGTTGACATTAGGCTATTATAACTTAGTTATATGTTACATACTGACCCGCTAAAAAGTGAAAAATAAAAACTTTTTTACAAAAAACAACCGACTTCCAAAAGCACTATAAAGTGAAAAATAACTTTAATTTCGGAAGTCGGTGGCAAAAAACTAAAATACAAATCCAGAGACACCGACTTCCGAAATTAAAGTTATTTTTCACTTTATAGTGCTTTTTTTTAATCGTCTTATAAACAAAACACGTGCGGTGTCGAGTTGATACGGTGCCGATCCCTTTCCGGTTTGATACGTGTGCTATGAACTTAATCTGTGAAAACAAATGCCAACTCAAATTTTTCGAACGGGCGAATACACATTGGGAGTGAAGACAACTGTCATTACGAGTATATCGTGTTGTCATTAATTCATAGTTCGGGCCCCACGCTAATCTTGTGTCCACTTGTGATACGGAGTAGGAAACGCCCGTAACTTCGGCCGAAATTACAGACGTCTTGCTGGGCGAGCAGACCGCTAAACGAGATGTTATGTTATTTTGCATTGGTATAACAAGTAACCCAACATCATCTGCCTAGCCTTTTCCTAACTACGTTAGGGTCGGCATGGGGTGCCTACCTATCTGACCACTACAACCCAGTTACTGGGTAATACTGGGTAAGACTGGTTGTCAGACTTTTGGGCTACTGACTACCCGTAACGACTGTCAAAGATCCACGAATGACAGCCGGGACCAACGGTTTATCATGCTTTCCGAGGCACGGAGGGGTCTTGGAATGTGAAGATGGTCACCCATCCATGGACCAACTGCGGCAAGCGTAGCTTAACCTGATCGATCGACACGTGCGGCTGTTTTTACTTAGCCACAAACCCCTCTAACTTAAAGTAACCCAACACAGGTAATCATTATTTATCGTTGACTAGCTTCTGCCCGTGGTTTGGCCCGCGTGGGTTTCGGAAATTACGGGAACATGCTACCGGGACAAGAAGTAGTCTATACTTCATAACATCAGCTATCTGCCAGTGAAAGTCCCGTCAATATTGGTCTAGCCGTTTCGGAGATTAGCCGGATCAAACAGACGGACAGAGAGACAAACAAAATAAAAATAAATGTTTTTTTTTCTTCTACGTAGCGTATATACATTTATAATATGAAAGTTTATACGCTACTTAAAACGAAAAAACATTTTTAAAACATCATTGCATATTATGCAAATGCATAATATGAAATTTTTTTACTAAATAGTAAAAAAAATTGATATTACAAGTAGACACTTCAATTTTATGCATTTGTATAAAATATAAACGTATAAATGGCATCTACAGGCTTCTTTTGGGTAAGCTCACTCCATCGTCGACTTTGTCTCTGTCACCTCTGACCTAGACTAGAGTCAAGAGCAAACCCATTTCAAATAAAAAAAAAATCTACATTTATACAAATATTATACACAATATAAACAAATATTTCAAAACCGAAAATGCCAGAGCTAAGCTCGGTCCCACTTCTACCCAAATCTAATGCAAGATGACCTTATAGAACCCATCCGTTACTCATAGAGGATAACATATTTGGGTGGAGCCACAGAATAGAAATCTGTAGAAGGTACAAACGCTTTTTAAGTGCCAACAAAACCGGGGCGTATGAGGGGCTTGTCGCTAACTAATAACAGCCGCACAGGTTGATCGATCAGGTTAAGCTACGCTTGCCGCGGTTGGTAGTGGACGGGTGACCATCTCTACATACAGAGACCTGTCCGTGCCTCGGAAAACACGTTAAACTGTTGGTCCCGGTTGTCATTCATGGATCTTTGACAGTCGCTACGAGTAGTCAGAAGCCCGAAAGTATGACAAGCAGTTTTACCAAAGGTCGTATTACCCAGTAACCGGGTTGTGGAAGTCAGATAGGCAGTCGCTCCATGTAAAATACTGGTATTCAGCTGCATCCAGTTAGACTGGAAACCGACCCAAACATAGTTGGAAAAAGGTTTTAGATGATAATATGCTGTTTTAAATATATTAAAGGAGAAGAATAGAATAGAATACTCTTTATTATGTACACCATATAAATTACAGACATATAAATCTAGAAACTGTACTAAGGGTGACACAATGGGCGGTCATATCGCTAAAAGCGATCATTTAAAGACAACCTTTGGATGGATTAAAAAGGGAAAGGACAGACAAATACTGTAGGTAGTCTGTGGTGTACCAATTACATACACAAAGTATATTATACTAATATATATAAATATATACATATAATAATAAACATGAAACATGAGCAAAGAAAATATAATGATGATGTTTAAGGAGAGAGGAAGTGCTTTTTAACCATAATTTTAAAAGTGGACAAAGATTGAGCACGCCTTACCGACATGGGCAAGTTATTCCATAACCGTACTGCTTGAACTGTAAAAGATTTGTCGTAGAAACTGGTGGAATGCATCGGCATCTCTAGTCTAGAGAAGGATGTGCGAGTGTCGTTTCTACGATAGTAAGATTCCTTGTTCTTTGTCAGAACCCGCTATCCGTTTTGTAACTTGTATGGTACGATGATACAGCAGAAATGTGATGGGCGACTAGCAAATGGGGTCTCAGCTGCCGTTTACATTATACTAGTTTGGAAAAGCGGGTTTGCTTGCTGAAATATCGGGATCTTTTCTCTATGAGTCGTGTGTACTCAACGAAAGTTTATTGATGAACCTGAACTAGACATTAAAACTTCATTATACACATCGCTTAACATAACTAAATCTCCAAGATTATGTTGTCTTAGGTCGCAAAAAAACTCAATAAAATAAAAGAGTTCAAAAACGTCGTGACAATAAAATTGGTAGTGGATGTATGTACTAAAGATAGACCTCTGCTTAACCCAACAAAATTCAACTGGTTCCTAATTTAATATTTTTTTTTTTTTAATTATGACAATGTCATAAAATTTTTAAAAATTTTATCACAATGTCACAATAAATTTAAAAAAAATACAGTCTGTAACTTCAGTAACTCACACACTTGTTAAAATTCTAGGAAAATCATCTACTTTTACAATATTTGTAAATAATTTGAGATCACCATGTATCTATCACATAATTGATTTTCCTGTCATTGATTCATTTTTAATTCTTTTTACCTTTTGTGGTAGACTAATTTTATTTTAGGTGCATCGTCTTCACATATAATTATATTATGTATATATTATATAAAATCTTGTAAAACATTTTAAAAGAGTAACGGTGGAGTTTCTTGCCCATTCTTCTCCATACGAAAACTACCTTTTGGAATGGGCGACTAGAATCAATTCTATTTTGTTGTAATTTTTGATGTTCAAAAGTGCCTTTAATGTGCCTATTTGAAATAAATGATTTGACTTGACTTTGATTTTGACCTGTTGAGGGAAAAGGCGTGATATTAAATAACAGAAAGATTGTTCGGTTTTATTGTGACTTACTAATCAATTTTTATAAATATTTATGTACCTAGTCAAGATAATATTTACATAATATAAGCTAACATTTAAAATAATATTTTCTGTACTTACATGTATATGAAAAAATATGCAAAATAATCATAGGGCATCAAAAAATTCGTCCGCATCGCTGTCAACAGGAACAGTGCCCAAAATGCATAATTTTTTTTTTATTGATTTAAATCCAGAACAATTTTGTGTAAAGGTACTGAAGGGCTTATTATAGTCGATTCGCACGAGTTAACTCGCCCAAAAAAGAGCAAAAAGTCACTTTTAAATAATAAATATGTCGGAGACATCATTAGTACGGGAGCTGAGTTGACAACGAGGCGGAAGCAGTGTGACGACAACGACTATTCGGAACGCCAGCGCCATCTGGTCGCGCTTGACAGAGTCTAGCCTAAGTTCGTGGGGGGGTCGACGCTCGAAGACAGCTCGACAAGACCGATGTAGAGCCCTCTTGGACATTGGACATCGTACGAACAACATGTGCTCAGAAACTGTCCCGCGTTCCGTATCTGGTTGTGTCGTGTACCTACAGTGTGTAATTTGCTAGTGTGATTAAATTGTTTGTGAAATTATAATCTGATTTGAACTGCAAACCGTTTTTCTATTGCGCATTATCCAACATTTACCCACAGTAGCCCACACATAGTTTAAATATGGCTGATAATAACGAGACACACCATACCTTCTCCGACATCAGAACTGGGATTCGTGTTGGTTCATGCGCAAAATCAGAACGCTTAAAATTAAAGTGACCGTTGACATTTGATAAACAAAGTGCAAACATGCGAACGCTTATTAAATAATCGTGTGGATCTGTCCAAGTTCGACCCAGACAAACCAGATACGGATGTGCGATCATAGTACATGTTGTTTCGAAGCATAGGCTGTATGCAGAAATACCTTTGCACAGTGACGCGCCAGTTGCGCCCTACCGCCACGTTTATAAAAAAAAAAAAGAAAAACAAAAGTGTCTGTAACCAGCGTTTGAGTTCGTCGTATCCTGTTTTTGTATTAAGAACACACGGTAGGACGCGTCGTGTGCAAACGTAACAGCAACAGTTCGATAGCTGATTTGTTTTGCTGAAAATTACTGCAAGGAGGTCAAATTGTTGTGTGTGGCCGTCATTAAGGCGCACAAAGGGAGCCAAAGACGTAGCGTGGAGCTACCAGTGACGTGGGGTGACTTGAAGAATCGAGCCAAGCAGCCTGCAGCCGTCGCTCGGTGAAGCCCTTCGTGTGCTGCAAGCGAGGGAATCCAGGACAAGTCGCGACATGTCATGAGCCGCGGCACGGTGCACGAGCAGTGGCAGCCAGGTGGATGGCGGAGGTGGACCGCGTGCTGCAAGCAGCAGTGGCGAGTGGACGTTTGCAATGCGTCGTACCGCTACTCTCAGCACGTTAGAAAATAAAGGTGAGCTGTATTGTTTTGTTTACGATTCTGGTGCTGAATGCTCGTTAGTAAAAGCGAGTTGTGCAGCCAAATTAAGTGGCAAACGAGTTAATAACGTTGTTGCAATGACTAGTATTGGTCAAACGCGTGTATTCAGCACAGAACAAATCATATGTAGCGTTGCAATTAGCGAGCAAAGACTTGAGATTTTTATACCCGACATTTATTTGCAACGTAATATTATGACAGGACAAAGGCAGCTATAACAAAATTTTGGGTAGGCTATTTTGTGTTATTAGAAAACGAAGAGTGAAATCAGATTATAAGACTAAGTTAGATCGGAAGTTCAGAGGTCCACTTAAGTTAGTTGATGTTTTGGATTGGGGATCACCTCCCCATACGTTAAACGCTTTAAATTCTAACCGTAGTTACGAGTATGCTCACGATCGCATATGAAAGGTGCCTCTAAGTAGTGTTCCTAACGATTTAAACGTAAAAGACGGCGATGAGAGTTCACCGAGTAGTTAGAGCAAATACCTAGTTAGCTAGAGCGCTACCTACCTATGGCTAGGTCGCACTGTACGCACTTGTCTGTAGTCGTAACTGCAACTCACGTGTGAGTTGTTCAGGGAGCGATGGGCAGCTGGTGGTGCAGCGGGGACCAGGGTCTCAAAGGAGACTATTGTTGTGTTGGTCTTGTAATGACCTGGGAGTCGTAGACTCTATGTGAAGTGATGTGTGTTGGTCGTATCACTTGAGGTGATGACGATATGGGTGGCAGGAGTGTCACTAGCTGCTGCGGCAGCAGGGCCATGAGCGTTGTATGTGATCTAAGTTGATATAGTTCCTTACCAATTATTACTAAGGCTTAAAGGAATCTTTTGTTGGGGATGATTGCTATTGTTTTTACTAAATTTTTGTTAAGTAATCGTTGCGATAACAATGTGGTCAGAATTGGCCGAGTGGAACATGCACTGCTGTTGGTTTTTTTTTGTGGTTACAGGTTAACACACAACGACGTGTGCAAGCAAGATGGCAGTGTCAGACAGCGCTACACTCTGGATCTCCTGTACGAGTGGTCGCTGATCGGGGACGGCGCTTTCCGTGGAAGAGGTTTCGCGACTTCTGCCAGGGAAGCAGTGGCTGCGGGATGTCTGTGCCGTTGAGCCGGCTACAGATCTGTTGTCTACCGAACCTGGTGAGCCGTTTACATTTTGATTTGACTCAGATACTGAGTGCTTCTCTGGTAAACAACAGCAAAAATGGTTACATTGTTAGGTATAGCCCAATTTAGTTTACAATGCAATTTTAAACATGCTCACGTTAGGTTAAGAATGATGCCAGTAGGTCATGTACCAGTCGAAGTAGATGGTGATCACAGTGGTGATGAGCAAGCCTAAGTAGTGGGAACCACGCGAGTAGGGGTTCTCTAACGGCCGTAGTAAAGTTGTGTGTAGTCACAGGGTGATGCATACAGATCCATGCGCTGGATGTGTGATAGCAATGCGATTGCTGGTCGGCCGGAGCGCTGTGGCGTTAGAGTGGTTTACTCGTGTGTGGGTTTCCAGGTGTCTGAGGCTCTTAGTGAAAAAGATTATTGTTGTAATGTGGATGACGATGGTACATGGCTCTGGTTGATGTTTTTTTAGTCAGTGGGTTGACTTAGGGGCGTACTTACAAATACGCTCTATGACCGTGTTCGGAAGATGCCCAAGGGCCAAGTACCAATTGAGATTGTAGACGAAATGGATGATGAGTTGGCATCACTTTAGTTTGTGTACTCAGGTTCTCGGTTCATTGGGTCGGAGACCGTACCAGAGTATCGTGAGTACGTGGTGTATGCGGTAGCTCTGGGTAGTATGGTCGGGTCTAGCGTTGAAGCCAAGACCGTAGAGTCAAGGACGACTCGGCATTCCTGCGGGAAGTGCGTATGTGACAAATGTGTGGGACCGTGAATGGGATACCTGAGGTTTTGTTTTCTTTGACTAACGTAGTGTGATAACGTTGTACTTGGTCTCGGTAATCTCGAAACTAGATAGTTCAAATTCTTAGATTAGCCTAATTTTTGGTTTCTAATTTGAATGCTTATTGCAAATTGATCGTAAAATAAAACAGATTTTATAGAGTCGAGTCCCTTTTAATTTTGATCCATCAGTCTTCATACGGGAGGTTGCGAAAAATGCCAGAAAATCAGAGTATTACTAACTAATTTGAGGAAAGCCAAGTAAAAGTCTTGTTGATGAAACAGAGTAGAGATTATGTTGCGTGATAGTGGTGAATCTTAGGTCGGCTGGTCGGGACCGTACCAGTAGTCATTTCGTAGCCGTAGTCCGTTAGAAGTCGGTATCTGCTTTTAGTAGTCCGTGGATACGCGGTGCGCGGGTGTCTCTGGCGGAGGTCGGGTCTTGTAGAGACCATAGAGTCCGTGGGACTCGGAATTCAGAGGAATTCATAGAAACAAACATGAGGTTTGTTGGGCTTAATGAAAAGCCACAGGCCACGAATAAGATTCCTGCTTTGTGTTTTGTGATGCTCTAAGGATGTTTTATTGGCTTAGATGATTATTTAGTTGGTGATCTTGAGATTTAAGAATCAAGTAATAAGTAATGCTCTGATCTCTGCAATTTTGGTGTTTTTTTTGGGTTTTCATGGTGTTTTTTTGCCTGTACCATATTTGGTCAGGAGTGACCGAGCTATGTGATACTTTGCGGGTATGTTTGTTTACAGATTAATACACGAGGACGTGTGGAAGCAGGATGGCCGTGTCGGAGACATCATTAGTACGGGAGCTGAGTTGACAACGAGGCGGAAGCAGTGTGACGACAACGACTATTCGGAACGCCAGCGCCATCTGGTCGCGCTTGACAGAGTCTAGCCTAAGTTCGTGGGGGGGTCGACGCTCGAAGACAGCTCGACAAGACCGATGTAGAGCCCTCTTGGACATTGGACATCGTACGAACAACATGTGCTCAGAAACTGTCCCGCGTTCCGTATCTGGTTGTGTCGTGTACCTACAGTGTGTAATTTGCTAGTGTGATTAAATTGTTTGTGAAATTATAATCTGATTTGAACTGCAAACCGTTTTTCTATTGCGCATTATCCAACACTTACCCACAGTAGCCCACACATAGTTTAAATATGGCTGATAATAACGAGACACACCATACCTTCTCCGACAAATATTATTTTTTCTATAAGCAACTCGCACGAATTGGCACATTTTGAATTTTATGCAATAAACTATAGAAAAAAGGACCGTAGCGTACAGAGAGAGGCGAGTATATTCGTGCGAACCGACTAACATGCCGACTGAAGAATTTTATTATGTAGCAGTAGGTGATTCACAAACAAACACTTTCCTATCTCTATTGTTACAAAATTTGCCCAAAAATTTGCTTCGATCAACATACGGAACAAAATGTCCTCCTAATTTCTTCAGCTAACTAGAAAAAAATAGATAACAATAACCATTCTTTTTCCTAATCCTAGTTATTCTGGAGACCTGCCAGTGTTGGAGGGTCAAGGGCAGGATGCTTCATGTGTTGGGCCATTGATTTTCTGTTATGTAATGTTGGAATTGGCAGATGGGAAGTCCTCTGGTCAGCAGTCGATAGGAATATACTGTCGACTGAATTAATTGTATCGACCTAAGTTCTCCCCGACTGCAAAGAAGGTTTATGTTACGTAATAAAAGGTTTAAACTTCTTTTAACCTAATTTTTAGTTTCTTTGCACTTGTTTTATCATTATAATTGTAATAAGGTGGAGATGACAATTATACAACAATTCATTCTTTATTTATATAGATAAGTAAATGTTTTATGTATGTATGTTTTTATTGTATAGAAGGTATTTTTTATTCATACACGAAATATCTGAAGGGGTCATTGTATTCATCATAACGAACAACTTTTACTATGGGAACAAATCTGAAATCGCAAAAAAAAAGCTGATTTCTTTTTTGGTCCCATAATAAAAGTTGTTCGTTATTGGTATACTACAGACTACCTGCAGCATTGTCTCTCTTATCTCCCTTAATCCATCCAAAGGTTGTCTTTAAAAGATCGCTTTTAGCGATAAGACCGCTCATTGTGTCATGCCTTGTAAAATTTCTACATTTCTATCTGTAATATTTATGGTGTACTTAATAAAGACTATTCTATCTTTACAATCTGGTAATTTTTCCTGGATCATAGTAGGTCATGGAAGTATTGGTTTTGGTCAGACATGGACCCTAACCATGGCCTCTCTATACTCAATATGTCATAACAATACAGGTCCTTGATGAGACTTTGACTATATGTACATAATTTATGCGTGACAAAGTATTAGCAAACTTGGTGTCGTTCAGTCTATAAGCGATAGTAATCCCTTCCCATCACCTTACAAGACGAAGTATTTGGCCTATACATAACATACATAAAAAAAAATTAATTTAAAAAATAAAAAAACCCGACTGCGAAACTGAAAAGCTACAAACAAGCTCATTTTAAATTAAATAAAAGTTGGAAGCAGGCGGGACCCATTTGAATTTGAAAATATGCTAAAAATGGGTATGGGTCCCGCCTTTTTTTTTTTTTTTTGAGGATGGGAAATCATCAAATGACTCCTCCCGCTCTGGGTGGAGCGGAAGGGAGTGTCAGACTCTTACTGACTAAAACCCACCCGTGTTCCTTCCTTAGCCCTTTATGTTCCGGGCCAGCGGTAACCCTTTCGGACAATCCCGCTGACCCGGCAGGCTTCGGCCCTAAGGGGCCCCTCCTCGATGCTGACATCTCTTTGAGGCGCGCGTGGAACACGTACGCGCCGTCCGGCACGGGCCTGGTCCTGATCGGGCGGTGAGCTACCCATTACTCTCCGCCCGCAGGCCCGCGCCTACGGTGGCCGGGAGTCGTCACGCGGCTCCCGACGCCCGGAGCGTCTCCCGCGGCGGCTGGGACGGGAGGCTCTCTCCCTGAGCCGTTCCGCCACCTCCTTCGCTAGCATGACTGCTTCGCAGAAGGAGGTGACTGCCTCCCACTCCCTCTCGCCCCGGACCATGGCTTGCACCAGGGCCGGACGCGAGAGGTCGCCGTCGCTGCCAATCGCCTCTACGAGGACACGGCGGTGCTCCGCCCAAGCGGGGCAGACCTCCACCGTGTGCTCCACCGTGTCCTCTGGGCGATCCTGGCAATGGTGACACCCGGGCGTTTCCTCCCGCCTGATGATGTGCAGGAACCTCCCAAAACATCCGTGTCCGGTGAGGACCTGCGTCAGGCGGTAGGTGAGGGCGCCGTGGCGCCTCTCTAGCCACTCCTCAAAGAGGGGTCTTATCGCCGCTATCGCGGCGTGCCCTGCGCTGGGTTGCGACAGTCGCTCTTTCCATGCCGCCATGAGATCGCGCCGGAATGGGTCCCGCCTGCTTCCAACTTTTATTTAATTTAAAATGAGCTTGTTTGTAGCTTTTCAGTTTCGCAGTCGGGTTTTTTTATTTTTTAAATTACCTTTTTTTATTTCTAGCTTTTTAGTTTACAAATGTGAAAGATTTTTTTATTGGATGTAGGACATGGCGGTTTTCTCACGATGTTTTCCTTCACCGTTTTGAGAGCAGTAGTGTTGAAATAATTTACACAAAGTAAAGCGCCTCTTTGGTTTCGAACCAATGACCTCTCGTGACTTGATCAATATAACTTCTAAAACATAAAGCCTATTAAAAACCAAATTGCTAAGTTACGAAATCAAAGAACCCATATTTAATACAGTAACAATTTGCCAACAATTTTTATTCAAACAAAAAATCACCAATCGCTTTGATCGATTGGACCGATTAAAATAAAATTAAAGGAGTGCTGAAACGTCCTTCGAATTTCAAACTCGAACAAATCGCCAACACTCTTTGGGAAAGCTTTTCAATTCTCATTTCTTAACAGATGTCACACTCACAAAACGACGCCACCGGCATATTTCCTGTAGTTTTCACACATTTTATATGGACTTCGTAGCGTGTGGTACCGGCGTACGTCAACCGTATGCGGCAAGTCCATATTATTATAAAATGTATGAAAACTACAGGAAATATGCCGGTGGCGTCGTTTTGTGGTTGTGGCCGGTGGCCCGTGTGCGGGGACCCTAAGAGTTTTTGACGCTGCAGATGGCCTCTGAGCCATGGAGCACACGAGCGTAATCTAAGTCGCCTAAAATAAGTCGAGGGACAAACTCATTTGATATTAATTTCACGATAACTCCACGCGTTCCTGAGAAAAGGGGGCTTGACTGACGAACAGACAGATGGATAATGAAGTGATCTTATAAGGGTTCCGTTTTTCCTTTTGAGGTACGGAACCCTAAAAACACAATTATTAACTCAAAACCCTTTCACATTGTAAAATTATTTAATTTACCTAAATGTTACAATTTAAATTAAATATGTAATTAGATTCCAGTAAAGCTTATAAATACACAAAATTAACACAGCTAGACCAAAGGTATTATTTCAAAGTGAATAATGTATGCTAAAATAATTATTTTATTGCTCCATTGTATTTCTAAATGAATAACAGCTTCCAAAGTTTTGGTTTAATTGAATTATAGAGGCTGTTAAGAGGCTGTTACACGAAGTTTACTAACCAAACGGATATATACAGAAGGATATGTCCATACATCATCACCTGCCTGGCCTTTTCCCAACTATGTTGGGGTCGGCTTCCAGTCTAACCGGATGCAGCTGAATACCAGTATTTTACATGGAGCGACTGCCTATCTGACCTCCACAGCCCAGTTACTGCGAAATACGATACCCCTTGGTAAGACTGGTTGTGAGACTTTCGGGCTTCTGACTACCCGTAACGACTGTCAAAGATCCACGAATGACAGCCGGGACCAACGGCTTTACGTGCTTTCCCAGGCACGGCGTGGCTTAGACCAACTGCGGCAAGCGTAACTTAACCTGATCGATCGACCTGAGCGGCTGTTATTGCTTAGCCACGGGCCCCTAGGCCCCAAGGATAGGTCCATACAACGAGCGTAAACGCACGCACACAGACATCCTTCACGTACAGCGAGTGCAAGCGCACTCGCGACCGGCATTTGTTTGTGATCGTCGTATGCAATGTGTTTTAAAAATATACCTATTTGATGAAAGTGTACCTACACATTAAGGCTCCTTTAAACAGGCGCGACACGCGATAAAATCGCGCGCGACACAAAGGCACCGCTCGGTACGCGACTTGCGGTGCCTTTGTGTCGCGCGCGATTTTATCGCGTGTCGCGCCTGTTTGTAGGAGCCTTTATCCTCGTTTCAGCCGATAGACGTCCACTGCTGGACATATGCCTCCCCCAATTTTGGGAGGGTTTGCCATAATCGCCACGCTTGGCAGGCGGGTTGGCGATCGTTGTATGGTATGATAGTGGAATACATAGAGAACGCTGCTGCCCATTCTCCGGTACGACCCTTAGGCCTGAAACTGCGTTAAGCGGGCGCCCGCGCGGTTTCATACAAAAGTGCTCCGTCGCGGGGACCCGCGCGGGCGTCCGTCACGGGGAGGCGCGCCCCGCACCCACGCAACGGGGCTAAAAAACGGGGTTAAAATTGAACTAGCGACACTGCGTAAATAAAATAATCCAGCCTCCGCGACGGGTACCCGCTACGGGGACCGTCGCGTTCCAACGGAGCCCATCCGCGTGTCCACGCGCATAGACACGCGACGGTTGTCCGTCGCGGGCGCCCGCTTAACGCAGTTTCAGGCCTTAGTCGCCTTTTACGACACCCACGGGAAGTAAGGGGTGGTGCTATTCTTTAAGTCCGGCACCACACAGACCAGCCTTTAGCCTGTTCAAGTTAAATTCTTACGCAATCACTTCTTAAAGGGAATCAGTAACATATTCATATTTTTTGAGAAGGTTTCAACTTTATATCTAATCACTTTTTGCAACTATTATTTATACAGGTAAAAACAACAAAATTAAATTCTAACTTAACTAAAACTATACAGAAACTAGAAAATAGCGTCGAAAAACTCATCCGCATCGCTGTCGATGATTATTGATTGAATCCATACTAATATTATAAATGCGAAAGTGTGTCTGTCTGTATGTTACCTTTTCACGCCTAAACCACTGAACGGATTTCAATAAAATTTGGCAGACAGATAGATTGCATCCCGGGGAAGGATATAGGATAGTTTTTACCGACATACCTTGCGGGCGAAGCCGCGGGCGGAAGCTAGTATTATTATAAATGCGACAGTGTGTCTGTCTGTTACCTCTTCACGCTTAAACCGCTGAACCGATTTTGATAAAATTTTGTATAGACATAGTTTGAGTCCCGGAAAAGGAGATATGACAGTTTTCATCCCGATATTCCCACGGGATTGAAACTTATGCGGGTGAAACCGCGGGGCGCTGCTAGAATCATTATATAATAAAATTGTCATTGAAAAATCATTGACGAAAATATTGGTTATTAAATTAACCTCAATTATCAATTGAAAAACATCTTTAAGGCGACTAATAATTAGAATTTCAAGCTTAAATTTCCAAATAATCAGATTATAGCACGCAATTTTAGTAAGTGGCACTACAATAATTATTGGCATCCATAGGCCCGGCAGACGCCAGCACATCAAGCTACTACAATCTGTCAAATTTCTTTAATAGATTTTCAACTTTATCGCTAAAGCATAAGGTTCAAAGTTGATTGGGAAAATTTGACAGTTTCGGGTAGCTTGATGTGCTGGCGTCTGTATATTTTCTGATCAATTTGTTTACATTTTAATCAGATACTTTTTCAACAGACCATACGAGTCTATGTCCAGCAGCAGTGGTGGACCAATCGTAACAGGCCAGACTTACGAGTTTCAGGTCGTGCGTTCGAACTCAGACAGTCGCTATACTTTGTGTAAATAATTTCATCACCACCGCTCTCGAAACGGTGAAGGAAAACATCGCGAGGAAACCGGCATGTTCTAGAACCAAAAATTCGAAGACATGTGACATCTACCAACCCGCCGTATGGGGCCGCGTGGTAAATTATGGCCCACTCCATTTTGAAGAGAGGAGGCCTGTGTCCCAGCAGTGGGAACACGAGACACGAGATGATGATCACACGAGTCTTGTTGGTGTGCGCCCGTTTTCGTTGCAACGAGCCGATCTTCTGTACCCATTCTCTTTGGTAGTGGAACTGACGCTGCCTGCACGATTTATGCTTGACTTAAATGAAGTTTCTTGAGAATTAAACTTTGGTTTGTATACATTAGAAATAATTATAGTTAAGTGAACTATTGCGAAATGAGTTTGTAGAATTTGGTTAAGTATGAAGAAGTAGATTTCTGAAATAAGAGAATGATAAAACTAAAAAAAAATATATGATGTACATTACCATGTAAACTTCCACGGAAAATTGGTTTGAACGAGATCTAGTAAGTAGTTTTTTTTTAATACGTCATATATCGTAAGCCGCAATTTACCATTTATTCAATCAACTCAAATATACCTAAAATAAAAATAAAAAAACATTTAATTTCATAAACATAAACCTTATGCATAAACCCGGATGTTACGCAACCCTCGGTGCGCGAGTCCGACTCGCTCTTGCCCGGTATTTTTTTATTATTATTTAGCATATTCAGCCTATAATTTTCCCACTGCTTCCCAGCAGTGGAGCTGTGTCCCCACATGCCTCCTCAAGGGCCCAGGGTGGGTTGGTAGATGACACACATTTTCGATTTCTTTGTTCTAGGACAAGTCGGTTTCCTATTTATTTATTTATTTAAAAAAAAAACACAGCCATATCACGTACAACATTAATCTAATGCTACAATAATCATAATAAATAAAGGACAAATGTATAACCATTTTTTATCGTTTACTTTTTACTAGAAATAAATGGCTTATTAACGAAGCGATTTTAAGCAATACAAGATTAATCCTTATCCAATTAAGTACCTTGAATACATTGTGCATTTAATATAGATCAATATGGCCCTTTACAGCTTGTCATTTAAACTTGATAATTACGGCGTACATAGCATTGATAGTTTCCTCACGATGTCTTCCGTCACCGTTAATTTATACAAAATTAAGTGCCTGGTTGAACTCATGACCATGACTCGGAAGTCATGACCGTTATCACTGGGCTACTCGTACCACTGCTACAGAACTCCCGCGGTATGTCACGGGGGAAATGCGGAATACACCCCCGCTTGCACTCCCTCTCCCCCGCGATCGTATGCTAGCGGATTCCGGCGCACACCGTCGCATGCCTTCGCACCCCGCCCCTGTATCCTCCAGCGCGCTTCAATACCGCAGAGAGAAATCCCCTTTGATAGAATAGAATAGAATAATTTTATTTTTGCAAATATGGGTAGATGATACATCAATAGCTGGATAGTACATTACAAAGATCAGCCATATTTTGCCATTCGACATGCAAATATTTACATCAAATTATTATTATTGTATATTATCATTTACATCAAATTATTATCATATATTATTTTCATCAAATTATTATCTATCATTAGATCAATTATTATTTAATTATTTATTACTAAATTCTATACCATTAAATTAATCATTATTGAATTAGAGTTCCATATATGTAACGAATACTACAAAAGTCAACTAATCTTTTTCTCAGATAGGAACTCAGTCACACCGTAGAAGGTACGTTTTGTCTATCAAAAACTTACGTTGTCTATTCTTAAACAGCAAAGCATTTAAATCTTTCCAATCTCTTGGTAATTATTATAAATAATGAATATGGATGCTCCGTGGTTGATCTCTGAAGTTTGAAATCTATATCTTGTTGCCATTAGACACTTACGAATTTAGGTTGGTAACTTAAAAATTCCCTTCCCAGCCGTCCGTTGATGTGCGCTGGACTCTAAACAGCAAGTTCCTTTCAGTTTCCGGACATCGAAATCGGAACATAAAAACGCTATTTGGCAGCATAAACTTATGTATGGTGGTAGTTCGATTGTCTACAGTTTGCCTACAGCGTATTTTGACCTATTTCCGCCACATAATGCAAAGGGGAGATAGCAGTCTTGGAAAGCTGGGCATTGTTGAAAGAAAGAAAGAAAATACGTTTATTTGCGGCAAACATGACGCATAAAAATAAAGAGAAAATATGCGTCACATCTACGCAAAACAGCCATCGCTCAGCATAATGCTAAAACCCTATACAAGACAGAGCCCCAGCGCTGGTATTCAGCGACAGCCGGCGTTGACGTGATGACGTCAGCTAGTGCAGCATGAGATTAGATATAAACAAAAAAAAAAACAAAGCACGAAAAGAAAGAAGAAAGAAAGCACGAGGCCGCTCGCCAACACGACGGTTTGACCAAGTAAAGAAGCTACGTCCCGAAGCAAACGACAATGACCCAAAGTCGTACCAAAAAGTCTCATGCATCAAGATAAAAATATTGTAGTAATTATTTCCATATTTTTTTTTACGACATTACGCGTCGGGGATTTAATTTTTGAATAGAAAATTTAATTATATGTAAAAAAGTGTTGATATTGTTTTATTCCTCTTACATGACGTTCCGTTTCAAAAGATATGATATGACCTTGAATTTTGAAAGTGCTATGATGTCTTGTAAAAAATTATATTTTGTCGATTCTAAATTAATTAAAAATAACTAGAATAGAATAGGCTGTTTTTTAGAGTAATAATGGCCGTTCGTGTCCAATAAAATAAAGTACCTAGTTTTTGGTTATTTCGATTTTTTTGAAAATCTTCGAAACCCGGGTTTTGTCTACAAAAAGAACTTTTGTAGGAGTTAATATGATAAGTATAATCTGTAAAAAACAAAGTTTGACTTTGATGCATGGTACGGCATTCTATACATCTTGAGCATTGTCCTTTAGCAGGTGGTGAAGGCAACTTTGGACCGGAGTCGATAGAGGCAGATTTTCCGCTTAAAGGAGTTCAGTGACCACGATCCTCATAGGGACCGATTGTATAAGAAGATTGTGGTAGTAGGTACTACCAAGGCACAGCTTTTCACAAACGTGTAGGTACACATTGAACGTGGAACTCCACGTTAATTACCGTTTAATTACCGACAAATGCATTCACGGACGGGTCAACTCAAAGCTTTCCTCAAAAGACCATCTCAGACACTAATCTACATGGGCCTTTTTTTTTTTTGGGTGGGAAATCATCAAATGACCCCTCCAGCTCTGGGCTGAGCGGAAGGGAGTGTCAGACTCTTACTGACTAAAACCCACCCGTGTTCCTTCAGTTGCCTGCCCCAGGGGCCACGGGATCTCTTTCGAACAATCTACATGGGCCTCACATGATCCAAGATTGTGTCTGGATTTTAAAAGAGCCTCCGAGTTTTTTTCTGAGCAGTCGGTTAGGCAACATCGACCTCATCTAGTTTTAAAATACCTACGATATTTCTTTTTGACTTATAAACGTGTTTGTTAAATCCAATTTAGATAAAAAAATAAAACATCGTTTAACATCATTTATCATTTAACGCTTTCAACAACTTTTATGTAGCTACATGAAAAGCTACGAATACAGGAGAAATAAACGTTTTTAGGGTTCCGTATCCAAAGGGTAAAAACGGGACCCTATTACTAAGACTCCACTGTCCGTCTATCCGTCTGTCACCAGGCTGCTCATGAACCGTGATAGCTAGACAGTTGAAATTTTCACAGATGATGTATTTCTGTTACCGATATAACACAAATACTAACAGCAGAATAAAATAAATATTTAAGGGTGGCTCCCATACAACAGACGTGTTTTTTTCGGCGTTTTTGCCTTGAGGTACGAAACCCTTCGTGTGCGAGTCCGACTCGCACTTAGCCAGTTTTTTCTGTGACGTACGAGCAACTCCCGTTCCAACTCTGATTAGGCTTAGCCCCGTTAATACCGCGTCAACAACAAACTTGTGAAGGGACTTAGGATTATTGTTATAAGTTCGAAATTATTGTTGCTACGCTCGGCACGATGTTTGTACTCTGCGTGTACCATGCCTTATATCAGAATTCGCATTATGTGGCTTGATATACGAAATACAGTCGCGAAAAAATAATAAAATTTAGGCACAACCTACGCCCAGCGATTTCTCTCTCATGAATAATACCATAGAAAACGTGATTCTTTAGCACACTTTTATTAGCATCACTTGTAACAAACGAACAATGTAATAAAATCTTAGAAGTTTTTAACCTACTTCTGAATTGTTGTATTGAAATGAAACTTTGTATGTGTTCGTATACAGGGTAATTGGTAAAACATTAACAACCTCTTAAGAGGTCATTGTACTCAACGTTATGAACAAATTTTACTATGGGACCAAACCTGAAATCGTGAAAAAAAATCAGCTGTTCCCCACATTTATGTTCGTATAACTCGTGAAAGGCCTATGTCCAGCAGTGGACTTCTTTAGGCTGAAATGATGATGATGAACTCGTGAAAATGTAGGGAACAGCTGATTTTTTTTGCCCAATAACCCTGTTTCCCAAAATTATAGTTTTACAAAACAACACCAAACTATAATTTAGTTAAATATAATTACAATTTAATTATATTTAACTAAATTACTATACTATATTTTTTTTTTAGTTAGACAAAACTATAATTATGTATCTTGGAGCTGATCTGATGATGGAGTCAGGAGGTGGATAGTGGAACTCTTCACTTGCAACCTTTCGAGTTTGGGCTCATATGATTTGTTTTAAGGAGTCCAAAGATTGGTGTTGGTAACGAGGGTCTGGCGATGGAGCTAGGGGGAACACTTTAGTGACTATTAGTAAACCGGTCGAGTTTGGGGTTAAATTTACTTAAATTGAATGCAAAATGGAATTGCATTTTGGAATTTGAGTGGCGCTTTTTGAATTAAATTTAAACCAATTTAATTATTTTATAATTTTCAGTGGGTGATAAAAGTGTGTTATTAGTTTGTTTTAACTACATATTTTGCGGGATAAAAGAATCCAGTGTCACTCTTCGGCCTTTAAAGTACCGCTCTATACAAAATGACGCCAAACTGCTTTCTCTGTTTCAGCGTGCAGGAAAAAGAAAAAAAATCCTTATTAACTTTAGTTGTACAAAAACCACTTATCTAAACACTATGCAGCGTTACAACTAAGGGATACAGTGATTTAGGTGAAGTCTGGCACCCAAAGAAATGCCATGGAAATATTGCCACTACATAAAAAGTAAAACGTTTATTGAGGATGATATTCTCATAGCACGTATATCTATTTTTTCCTTTTATATTCCTGATTTTACCACATTGAGTTTCAATTATACTATTAATTTTCTTTGTGTATGCTGTACCAGTACAGCGTCCTAATATTTGTTTGCTGCACCGGACGACGTCAATACGTCGGCGCCGGCTGTCGCTGAAAACCAGCGCTCGGGCTCTGTCTTGCATAGGGTCGCAGCATAATGCTGCGCGATAGCCGTTTTGCGTGGATGTGACGCATGTTTCCCCCAACCCTTTCTTATTTTTAGGGTTCCGTAGCCAAGTGGCAAAAACGGAACCCTTATAGATTCGTCATGTCTGTCTGTCTGTCCGTCCGTATGTCACAGCCACTTTTCTCCGAAACTATAAGAACTATATGTTGAAACTTGGTAAGTAGATGTATTCTGTGAACCGCATTAAGATTTTCACACAAAAATAGAAAAAAAAAACAATAAATTTTAGGGTTCCCCATACTTAGAACCGAAACCCAAAAATTTTATTTTTCATCAAACCCATACGTGTGGGGTATCTATGGGTAGGTCTTCAAAAATGATATTGAGGTTTCTGATATCATTTTTTTCTAAACTGAATAGTTTGCGCGAGAGACACTTCCAAAGTGGTAAAATGTGTGTCCCCCCCCCTGTAACTTCTAAAATACAAGAATGATAAAACTAAAAAAAAATATATGATGTACATTACCATGTAAACTACCACCCAAAATTGGTTTGAACGAGATCTAGTAAGTAGTTTATTTTTAATACGTCAAAATCGTAAACCGCAATTTACCATTCATTCAATCAACTCAAAAATAAAAAAAAAACATTTAATTTCATAAACATAAACCTTATGCATAAACCCGGATGTTACGGAACCCTCGGTGCGCGAGTCCGACTCGCTCTTGCCCGGTTTTTTTTGTTTGTTTATGTTCTTTATTGCGTCATGTTTACCGCAAATAAATGAATTTTCTTTCTTTCTTTCAAAGCAAGATTTAACTTGTGTTTAGGGTGCCAGCGTCCTCGCCTATAATAATTGAACATAGTATAACAGTAGTTGTAGGACGAGCACAGTATATTATTATTATGATAACTACTTACTAATAAATGCATAGATGTGGCCTATTAAAATGCCTATGTGTATGTATTAAGAGAGAGATAAATATGATGAAAACTTGTGCTTATGTAATCCTGTGTATAAATATATAATTATAAATATATGATTTTATTAACTGCATTAAGTTAAGCGATAGCGAGGAAGAACAATATACTTTCACAATTTCATGAAAAATAAAGAAGTACTGTTAAAATCTCTCCGTGAAAACATAATGAACTGAGCTGTCTGTCATTCTATCTGATGCCAGAGATTGGCACTATCGACAGCTTACATCAAGCTCACTTCACGTTAGTTTTTCGGTGAAATTTTTATAGAATACTAGCTTCCGCCCGTAGCTTCGCCCGCGAGGTAAGTCGATAAAAACTATCCTATATCCTTCCCCGGGATGCAATCTAACTCTCTGTTAAATTTTATCGAAATACGTTCAGTGGTTTAGGCGTGAAAAGGTAACATACAGACAGACTGACAGAGTTACTTTCGAATTTATAATATTAGTATGGATTTTGGCTGTTATTCCACGTGATGGTAGGTAGGTATTGACACTGTTGACATCTGACTTAAACCATACTTTATTTGAAGTTTTTTGGATAGATCGAGAGCGAGCCGGATTCGCGCACCGACGGTTCTGTACAAATTTGTAGGTATGTAGATAGTTTATCAATTTTTTTTTTAATGTAACTACAATGTTACGGTTTTCGGATTTTTTCCTTTACTTATTCTACATGATCTTGCTTCTTGCCAAATTTCATGGTTCAAGGTCAACGGGAAGTACCCTATACATTTTGATTCCTTTGTGTGTTAAAATAAAGGTTTTTTGTGGCATAAACAGCCGTTTCTTTTTTTTAAAGTAAACTTAGTAGTTAGATTTTTTTACAGCTTCAAGGGACCGCAGACTCGAGTATATGGTTTCAATTTTAACGCGATAGCTTTACGCGTTACTGAGATAAAGGGTCTTGATAGACATACTAACGGTCAACAAAGTGATCGTATAAAAAGAGTGCAACCAATTCAAACCAAAATTCAACGATTTCGATTCTTACGAAAAAAAACCTTTTGTAATAAAATTCTTTCGCGACTCATCGTTCGTATACCATTGAGTTTTCCAATACCGAAGGATTATCTCCGATAAACTAAGTCTTGAATGCAGTATCGTGGCTTACGAAGTCTTAAGTCAATGTAAGTATTTGTTGAGGAGAAATACTTGGGAACAGTAATGAGGTACTTAAAATGCTCAGAGTTTGCAGTTTCGATGTTTTGTGTGTAGAGACTGTAGAGAGGAATTGTTTGGTTTCTGTTATGTTTAAAAAGCTAGCATTTTCTGTTGTGATTTATTTTCATTTTTTGTCCATGAGATAGTACTTGTAGCGCGTGGTCCAAAAAATAAAACATAAAAAAAAAACTAAATAAAAATATTTATAAGTTTTGGCCTGGACGGAATAGGCTGTCCAGGGTTTGTCTGATAGACAGATCAGCACTAAATTTTCGGTGTGAATTCACAAGGAATTCATTGCTTAGAATTAGTTACAGATATTAGTATAATATATAATATTCTTAGAGGAGGGGCCCGTGGCTAAATAATAGAAGCCGCATAGATAGATAGATAGATAGATAAAACATTTATTCAGTGCAACAAAAGACACAATACAGATATTAAAAAACGTCAAAAACAGGTGAAAGAAAAAAAAAACAAAGATTAAAAAGATAAATTGAATCCATAGACACCTCGCTCATGTTGTACATACATCTATAACGGTCGATCACTACTGGGCGGTGTGTGTCTCATAGCTGTGTCTGCATAGGTCGATCGATCAGGTTAAGCTACGCTTGCCGCGGTTGGTATGTGGATAGGTGACCATCTTTACATACCGTGACCCCTCCGTGCCTCGAAAAACACGTTAAGCCGTTGGTCGCGACTGTCACTCGTGGATCTTTGACAGTCGTTACGGGTAGTCAGAAGCCCGAAAGTCTGACAACCAGTCTTACCAAGGGGTATCGTATTACCCAGTAATTGGGTTGTGGAGGTCAGATAGGCAGTCGCTGCATGTAAAATACTGGTATTCAGCTGCATCTGGTTAGACTGGAAGCCGACCCCAACATGGATTATAGACCAGAAGCGGAATATATTGAAAAACAAATTACTAAATGACAGTTAGGTACATTTCTTACAAATCATTTTTAATTCGCAAGAAGCACATAGGTAAATAAAAAGTGCATAAGAATTATTTATTTATTTATTAAAACTTTATGCACGAATAAAAGAAATACTGTACAAAGGCGGACTTAATGCCTGAGGCATTTTCTACCAGTCAACCTTAGGGTGATGCAGAGACAAAACATGGCAGGTGCAACATACCGGATACATAGCTAGGACATGACTGTAAAATGCAGGAATAAATACTAATTCATGGATTATATAAGACGACCCTGATAGTTTTAGACCCACCATACCACCAGGGGTATGGCCAGTGGTATGGTGGTACCGCAATGGCAGCCAGCACACCATACGCCCGTTGACACCGCACCATGCCTTTTTTTATAAAACTGTCACTCGGCCCGTGTAGGTTGGAAGAAGAAGTATCTAAGAATATATTAAGTTAGTATAAGAGAATTTATACAGTGGGTCCCGCTTGAGGCGAAAAAAGCACATTTATCGCATGGGGGCTATCCTGTAACACTAGATGTAAGTAAATAAATAAATTATTTTAAAAAATACATAACTAACTTTACGCCTGCACTCCCTGAAGAAATAGGCAGATGTCTAAGTCCCACACTGAAAAATAAAAATTTCTTACTACACACCACATTAAAGCGATTTCATTAAGACTTACTGACTTTATACTGTAAGAAGAAATGTTTGTAAAACTGTAAAAGACAAAACAGTAACTTTTAATGATTGAACATACTATTTACTGAAAAAAACAAATAATAAAAACCGGGCAAGAGCGAGTCGGACTCGCGCACCGAGGGTTCCATACCATCTCATGTTTTTGAATTTTCTTTGGCGAGGCCTATATTCATCAGAGAATTTTAACACTGCACTACGGTGTAGAATATTGCAGTTTTATGTCAGCGCCATCTCTTGACCTATAGTGGAACTAATGTAACTTTAGTTGATGATTTCTGAAAAATTGTGCTATTAAGAGACTTCGTTTTATTTTTCCTGTAATTTTTACATAAAGTTCTATCACATAGAATAATTTCAGATTTTTCTCTTTGCAAACTTTGGAGATAATGGGGGGAACGGTATTTTTTTTACATTTTTCATCAAAAGTCGAATACTATGCGGCCTAAAAAAAATAAAAATATTTGAGAATGTGCAAATTGTGCTCTTTTATATGATACCCCACATGTCCTAGTAACCCCACTTCAAAATTTTCAGACTCCCTTTCAGTCCCTGTTGCAAAAAATATACATATATTTTCATTTCTTTCTTATTTGCAAAATAATAGGGCAAACGTCATCTAAAACTGTTTCAAATTTCAAGTTGATAGCATTAGTAGTTCTTGAGATATATAGCTGTGACAGACAGACTTAGTCTCACCACAAGGATTCTGTTTTTACCATTTTGGTACGGAACCCTAAAAAAGAAAATCACCATTACTGTAAGTAAATTTCAATGGTTTGAACGATATCAGTAAATGAATAAAAGAGTTAATTTTGTGAACCTTTAGATACTTAAAATGTTAAAGTGCCATGATGGTAACATTTTGCCTGAAGCTTTAACTGTTTTCGGATCAGTGAAAAATACTGTTTCGAACGTTAGGCTCATATGGAACTGTATAAAGCAGTTCAGATCAATGTGTTTTCATTTGTATTTACTGCTTATTTCTTTCAGTGCATATAAGTAATCCTTAAAGTGCATTATGGTGCAATAGAATTATGTTTTCAAGTGCATAGATGAAAGACACAATATTATGATAACATGGGAGCTATGAGTGTGCTAAAGTTCATGCAAATCCGTTCAGCAGTTTTTGCGTAAAAGAGTAACAAACAGACACAAATTTCGCCTTTATAATATGAGTGTGTGTGTAGTTAAGTGCGAAGTAGGATAAATATTACATCTAAGAACAGACAACAAAGAAAATATCAACCAACTGCAAAATAAGCTTCATTAGAAAATCCAAGACACAACATAGGTATCTCTCTGACTATCCCAGCCAATTTATAAGCGTAAAGCATACACGGCTTTATCAGAAGGCACCGATCGTTACCCAAGACTGCGCCGAAGTTTAAATTGCTTTCCTGATAAGAAATGATTAAAACTTAAAGTGGATTTAAATTTAAATATTTCAAGCCTAAAATTAATGTTTCGAATGGATTGCTCTGTTGCCACGAGGTTTAACGGTGGCGAGGAATAATACAATTCTGAGTTGTATTTGAGACGGGTATTTTTTTTATGAGGTAGGTCCAGTGGTATCGTTCCCGACTTACGAGTTGAAGTTCGTGATTTCGAGTTTCGGCCTAACGTGTAGTTCGGCCTAACGTAGACTCAGGCACTTTACTTTTTTTTTCTAGCCTGCACTATCCTATTCCTGGGCAAAGGTTTTGGCAAAGGGGGGTCCACTTTACTTAGTGTATCTAATTTCATCACCACTGCTCTCGAAGCGGTGAAGCCCGAAAGACTTTTTTTTTTTTTTTAATGGGAAATCATCAAATGACTCCTCCCGCTCTGGGTGGAGCGGAAGGGAGTGTCAGACTCTTACTGACTAAAACCCACCCGTGTTCCTTCCTTAGCCCTTTATGTTCCGGGCCAGCGGTAACCCTTTCGGACAATCCCGCTGGCCCGGCTGGCTTCGGCCCCGAGGGGCCCCTCCCCGATGGTGACATCTCTTGAGGCGCGCGTGGAACACGTACGTGCCGTCCGGCAGGCGGCCGGCGGGCCTTGTCCTGATCGGACGGTGAGCTACCCATTACTCTCCGCCCGCAGGCCCGCGCCTACGGTGGCCGGGAGTCGTCACGCGGCTCCCGACGCCGGGGGCATCCCCCGCGGCGGCTGAGACGGGAGGCTCTCTCCCTGAACCGTTCCGTCACCTCCTTCGCTAGCATGACTGCTTCGCAAAAGGAGGTGACTGCCTCCCACTCCCTCTCGCCCCGGACCATGGCTTGCACCAGGGAAGCCCGAAAGTCTGACAACCAGTCTTACCAAAGAATATCGTATTACTTAGTTACTGGGTTGCTGAGCTCAGATAAGCAGTCGCTTCATGTGAAATACTGGGACTCAGCTCCGGATATACTGGATCGGGGTATACTGGAAGCTGACCCCAACATAGTTGGGAAAAGAAAAGGCAGATTGGCTGATTAAATACTAGGTATGTGATAAACTAGCTGCTGTTTCACCCGCGTAAATGTCGTTTCCGTGGGAATATCGGGATAAAAAGTAGCCTATATGTTAATCCAGGGTGTCAGCTACCTCCATACAAAATTTTATTAAAATTGGTCCAACCATTGGAGCGTGAAGAAGTAACAAACATATAAACACACTCACACTCACTGAAGAAGTAACAAACATATAAACACACACAGACACACTCACACTCACTAACTTTCGCCTTTATAATATTAGTGTGATAGTGTGATAATAATAATAATTATACATATTGATCAATATCTCAATTTGCAACAGCTGATTAAGTTAAATAAACCCACAGAGACCAGAGATAAATAAAACAATTTATCGTCTATGGAATATTCCCCTTTGATACAAAATTCATGAGAACAGAAGCCCCTCATCTGCTGGCGACTGTTATAATCCTTATTGTCAACACTGATTCTGTAAACACAATTAAAAGTTTCAATGGATCGGGTCAAGGGAGAGGAAAGAGCGTTTGAACTGCAAACCATAACCATAATCAGCCTATAATGTTCCCACTGCTGGGACACAGGCCTCCTCTCGGTGAGAGAGAGTGGGCCGTAATCCACCACGCGGGCCCAGTGCGGATTGGCAGATGTCACATGTCTTCGAATTTTTGGTTCTAGGACATGTCGATTTCCTCACGATGTTTTCCTTCACCACTCTGCCACCACTGCTCTCTGCTGCACAACGAAACTTAAACTGGTTATGTTTAGCTGTAATGTACTGCTTGGACACAGACCTCCTCTCTTCGAGAGGGAGTTGGCTGTAATCCACTACGCGGGCTCAGTGCAAATTGGTGGATGCCACATGTAGAGAAGTATGGAAAAAGGAGACATGTTCCGCCGAGTTATTCCGATCTGATCCCTGAAATCCTCCCCTCCTTGATCCCCTGCTAGTTCTTCTTTCGACCCCTAATAAATTAGGATAAAAACAAGAGAATGATGAGTGTTCTTTCAACTACCTCCTGCCTTCCCTGCTTCTGGCTTAGGTGCACGTAATAGATTATCCTAGTTATAGGTATTGTTATTGTTATCATAAGTATTCTTTACTGTTCAAAAGTTGATAAAATAGTAATGTGTAAAAACCTAAAACTTGTAGCAAGTATCTAATTTACATTATTCAATAATTCTTTCATTATTTCAGTATGTTTGTAAAAGTAAACTAGCTAAAATCTTAAGAAATAGTGTAGCAAAACATAGGAAATATTTCTAACGGATATCCACCTTTTAAATATGTCGTTGATATTTTGATATTTTGAATGACGGTAGATAGAGCCGTCAAAGTTATTTGTTCACGACTATAAAAGGGGGAGTTCCGAGTGACAGAGCCCTTTTCTTGTTCGAGAGATCGACCAGAACGGAGCTCCGGCCTACAGGTAGAAGTTAAGTTATTTTATTACTATGATTTTACTGTTATTTTACTGTTATTACTATGTGACGATTAGGAACTGTTTTTAAATGTTTTTGTTTTACTACTGATTATGTTTGATTGCTATTATTATTAAATTGCCGGTATTCCAAGATAATTGATTGCTTTTGAAATAACGATAACTAATTTATGGCAATATAATAAATTCGTTGATAGAATACTATAACGCTGTTTCCGTGGAGTTTCTTGTCCTTCTTCTCCACGATGACCTAGATTTGGAACGGACGACTAGCTTTCTGATTGCTGACAAGCCTATATTGAAATAAATGTCTGGTCTTGTCTTCCTGTGCTTTATTTTATAAAATCCTTTCCCTACTTATTACACATATTATTAAATATCTAGTAACCAATATACTAATGTTCAAAGCTTTATATTTGGGTATACATACAGATAGGTTATACTTTGTTCCCTTACATACACATATTACATAATTAGTAACCATTCTGGTATTCAAAGCTTTATATTTGGGTAATACTTTTACAGATAGTTTGTACTTTGTTCCCTAATATACACATATTACATAACTAGTAACCACTCTGATATTCAAAGCTTAATATTCTGGATAGATATACACTTTTAATCTCATATCAGAAGTGGGATAGTTCTCTGGCCTTCTAGAATAGCTTACTAATACTTGTCTATTGTATTTTCCAGAATGGAAATCCCAGTTTTGCAAGACCTACTGAGGGCCATCAAAGATGCTGTTTCCGGAGGCCATCATAAAGAGAGTGACGTCGCTTTGCCAATCTTCGATCCAGCTACGAGCGACCTGGGTGCCGAATCATGGTGCGGCAACATCGACGCTCTTGCCAAGGAGTTTGGTTGGAGCAGTGTCGCAACCGTGGCCAAAGCCGGTAAGGCCCTTAAGGGATCTGCTTTGTTGTGGTTCGAGACGTGGGATCCCGAAGATGGTCGTACCTGGGAAAATTTATGTTTAGAACTAAAAGCGTTGTATCCCGAGAAAAAGAATCTTGCAGAAAAAATGCGAAAAGCTGTACTATATTCATCAGAATCTGCAGATTCCTATTGTGAATACGCTAGGGAAAAAATTAGGTTACTCCGTAATACTAAAGTTGCATTTACCGAGTCACAATTGATAGAATTAGTTTGTGGTAGTTTAAGTGATATTAATGTAAGAATGGCGTCTTTTAACAGCAATGTCAAATCTACATCCGAGCTAATTTCCTTATTTACCTCTTATACGAAATTAAGGAAACGACCTTTGGAACATAACGGTAGAAATTCTCCTAGTACTAATCCTTCTAAACGTCCTAAAGTAGATTCTCGGTCTAGTGACATAACATGTTTTACCTGTGGCAAGGTTGGGCACACTAGACTACAATGCTTTAAAAAAGATGTAGATGCAAATGGTGCACAACAACGTGAACAAAAATCTGGCACTTTCGTAAATAAATTTTGTACTTACTGTAAAAAACCCGGTCATAACGATTCGGCTTGTAGATACAAACCTAAAAGCGACTCCGATACAACTGAAAAGGTAGTTAATTTTTTAGACCAAACAAACTGATACTGACAGCAGTATCAATATATGATGTAGCCATAAATTCACTTGTAGATACTGGAGCTAATTGCAGTATAATCAAAGAATCGATAGCAAAACGTCTTGGCTGCCATTTTAGCCCATGTCATTTGAATCTTCGCGGTATAGGAGTCTGTAGATTACAAGTACTTGCTAAAATTATAGTACCAGTTAAATTTGAAGACGTGTGTATTGAATTAGATATTTTTGTTGTTAAGGATACTGATTTTTGCTATGATCTTTTAATAGGTAGGAATGTTACTCAATACCCAGATATAGAAATCGTGACTGACTATTTAGGTTCCCGATTAGTACGAAAAACTGCCGTTAAATGTGGATTGGACATCAATTTTATAAAGAATGATTCAAATTCACTTTCGGAATTTTTGGTGGCAGTGTCGCATTTAGATTCTATGATTAGGGATAAAATAGAGGCCATTTTTGTAAAATACCCCTCAGTTTTGGAGTCCATTGGCCATGTCAAGACCGGTCAACTTGAAATAAAACTGAAAAGGGACGAGGTTGTCTACTATAGACCATATCGATTAGCCCCAGTAGAAAGAGAAAAAGTTCAAGAACTAGTCCAAGAATTATTAGATAAGCAAATAATTAAGGAGAGTAATTCACCCTTTGCTAGCCCTGTGATTTTAGTAAAAAAAAAAGACGGAAGTGATAGAATGTGCATTGATTATAGAGCGTTAAATAAATTGATAGAAAAAGATAGATACCCTCTACCTTTGATTCAGGATCAAATTGACAGGTTAGGTAATTCTCAATATTATATCTCTCTTGATATGAAAAATGGCTTCTATCAAATTCCAGTAGCAAGTAATTCAACTAAATATACCGCTTTTGTAACACCAGACGGACATTATGAGTTTTTAAAAATGCCCTTTGGTATTTGCAATGGTCCCTCGGTGTTCCAAAGAGCAATCACTAGAGCGGTACGCCACTTGAAATTTCTACTTGTATACATTTATGACATTTTAATTCCCTTTAATACAATAGAAGAAGGACTAGACTATTTGGAACAGACAGTTTCGGCTCTTAATTCTTCTGGTTTCACGGTCAATCTTAGAAAATGTAAATTTTTTGTAGACAATATTGAATATTTAGGTAGACATATATCACGGGACGGTGTTAGGCCAAGTGAAACTAAAATTAATGCTCTAGCTAATTCTCCTGTCCCCAAAAATGTTAAACAAGTCCGCCAGTTTATGGGCCTATCCAGTTACTTTAGAAAATTTATCCCCGATTTTGCTTCACGAACGGCATGTATTACTAATTTAACCAAAATTAATAAAAAGTGGGAATGGGGCCCTGAACAGGATGCAGCCCGAAAGTATGTAATTGATCATCTTATTTCCAAGCCATTATTAACTATTTTTGACCCTTTACTCCAGACAGAATTACACACTGATGCCAGTTCCATAGGCTACGGAGCAATACTATTACAAAGAGTAGGTAACGTTAATAAGGTCGTAGCTTATTATAGTAAACGAACTAGTCCTATAGAATCTAAGTATTGCTCTTACGATTTGGAAACCCTGGCCATTTTCAATGCTCTTAAACACTTCAGAGTTTACCTTCTTGGTATTGAATTTACCATCGTCACAGATTGTAACGCAATAAAATCCACCATGACAAAGAAAGATTTATCTCCTAGGGTAGCTCGTTGGTGGACTTTTATGCAAGATTTTCGCTTTAATATTCAATACAAAAAGGGTAAATTCATAAGTCATGTTGATTTCTTAAGCCGCAATCCCGTTGAAACCTCGTTCCCCATACGTAAACGTAGTTTTCCTGAAATTAATTTAATTGAAGTCCCCGACACCGTTAGGCCCGATTCATGGTTGAAGATTGCTCAGACAAATGACTTGGAGACTCAAAACCTAATATCTCAATTACATTCAGGAGACTTAGATTCTAATCAATATATAATTAAAAATGGTTTATTACATTACAAAACTAATTCCGATGCGGAGTCGAAGATGTTTGTGCCAAAGGGTTATAGACTAGGTATATTGAAACTATTTCACGATGAAAACTGTCACGTGGGGTTCGATAAAGTCATACATAAAGTTAGACAGTATTTCTGGTTCCCTGGAATGGCGGCTTTTATTAAAAAATATATTTACCATTGTTTGATTTGTATTGAAAAAAAGGGATCTTCTGGCCCAAAACAAGGGCTATTACATCCTATTGATAAAACCGCTATACCATTTCATACCATTCATTTAGACTGTACCGGGCCTTTTACGTTAACCACGGAAGGTTTTAAATACATTCTATTACTAATTGATGGCTTCACCAAATTTTGTTTGTTAAAGCCTCTTAAAACTCTAAATGCTCAGGAGTTAATTCCTATAATAAGAGAGACCGTTACTTTGTTCGGCACGCCATCTTTGGTAGTTACTGATCGTGGAACAAATTTTAGTTCAAATCAAGTCCGAGCATTTTTTAGGGAACTTAATGTTGAACACCATATGATAGCTACAGGTACGCCCCGAAGTAATGGGCAGGTCGAACGTTACGTTTCTACAGTAATCAATATGCTTAGTACTATGTGTAAAGAAGCGTCAGAATGGTCGAACGAACTACCAAAAGTACAGCAGTCTCTAAATACCACTGTGCAAAAATCAACCGGTTTCTCTCCTTTACGATTATTAATTGGTGTCGAGGGAAACATACCAGTTGTACAAGCCCGTTTAAATGAAGTTATAGGTGAAAATATAGATCATAATATCGATGTGCAGGTCGATCGTCAACTTGCTAAGCAACGTTTATTAAAAGTCGCGGAAAAATACAAACAACGGTTTGACTCTGTTAGGCGGAATAATAAAAGCTATAATATAGGTGATTTGGTTTATGTCAGTCAGGACCATAGGCGTAACGATAAATTAAGTTCAAAATTTAAAGGTCCCTACGAAGTAAGCTCAATCCTCCCCAATGATCGTTATTCTCTAAAAGGTCATGTTAATAATTTGAGAAATATTATTGTGGCTAAAGAAAAATTGCGATTCTGGCCTGGAGAATGGGTAGACGAAAACATTGCTGTTGAAAATACCATGTGAACAAAAACAAATTATGTTGTGTGATTTAAAATCAAGCATAAATATAGGTTACGCCATGTTCCTATGAAATGTGGTTCGTAAATGATTAAGTAATATTTAATTATACTTGTAGTATATCTTAGATTTAGTATTGCTACTTTAATATAATAGGCTGTTTCAAACGATTGGCACAATACTGTCAGTTGATATTGATATTCTTTTTAAATACTTGTAAGAATTATGAATCAACTCTGTTTTAAAACGGTTTCACTACATAAGATTAATTTATTAGTACAATGAGAAAAAAAAGAGACAAAAAAAAAGAAAAAAACATTTTTTGCTGTAGAGATGATATTGAAATGATTTATTTATTTATTGCATTTGTTTCCGCTGGTCGGTCATTTGCTTGGTGCAAGTCTATCCCACTAGCAGCGGGTGGAGGGGACTTGACACGTCTAGGCATTTGGCAAAACAAACTGCATGACGACTATGACGAGGTAACCGATGAAATTTTGTTTCCGCTGGTCGGTCATTTGCTTGGTGCAAGCTTATCCCACTAGCAGCGGGTGGAAGGGGCTTGACACGTCTAGGCAATTGACAAAACAAATTGCATGGTAACCGATAAAATTTTGTTTCCGCTGGTCGGTCATTTGCTTGGTGGAAGTCTATCCCACTAGCAGCGGGTGGAGGGGACTTGACACGTCTAGGCAATTGGCAAAACAAAACTAGACTTTTACTTTGACTATGACTTTGACTTTGACTTTGAATGGCAGCGAATTGAATGTGGACCTCCATGTCTATGTAAATACTCTAAATAAGAATATAAACATATATTTTTTTTTCTCATTGTAAAATTACTTCGAGGACGAAGTACTGTCAGTATGGCCGTAATAGATTATCCTAGTTATAGGTATTGTTATTGTTATCATAAGTATTCTTTACTGTTCAAAAGTTGATAAAATAGTAATGTGTAAAAACCTAAAACTTGTAGCAAGTATCTAATTTACATTATTCAATAATTCTTTCATTATTTCAGTATGTTTGTAAAAGTAAACTAGCTAAAATCTTAAGAAATAGTGTAGCAAAACATAGGAAATATTTCTAACGGATATCCACCTTTTAAATATGTCGTTGATATTTTGATATTTTGAATGACGGTAGATAGAGCCGTCAAAGTTATTTGTTCACGACTATAAAAGGGGGAGTTCCGAGTGACAGAGCCCTTTTCTTGTTCGAGAGATCGACCAGAACGGAGCTCCGGCCTACAGGTAGAAGTTAAGTTATTTTATTACTATGATTTTACTGTTATTTTACTGTTATTACTATGTGACGATTAGGAACTGTTTTTAAATGTTTTTGTTTTACTACTGATTATGTTTGATTGCTATTATTATTAAATTGCCGGTATTCCAAGATAATTGATTGCTTTTGAAATAACGATAACTAATTTATGGCAATATAATAAATTCGTTGATAGAATACTATAACGCTGTTTCCGTGGAGTTTCTTGTCCTTCTTCTCCACGATGACCTAGATTTGGAACGGACGACTAGCTTTCTGATTGCTGACAAGCCTATATTGAAATAAATGTCTGGTCTTGTCTTCCTGTGCTTTATTTTATAAAATCCTTTCCCTACTTATTACACATATTATTAAATATCTAGTAACCAATATACTAATGTTCAAAGCTTTATATTTGGGTATACATACAGATAGGTTATACTTTGTTCCCTTACATACACATATTACATAATTAGTAACCATTCTGGTATTCAAAGCTTTATATTTGGGTAATACTTTTACAGATAGTTTGTACTTTGTTCCCTAATATACACATATTACATAACTAGTAACCACTCTGATATTCAAAGCTTAATATTCTGGATAGATATACACTTTTAATCTCATACACGCGTATACCCCGCAAATTTATTGCGTTCTTGGTAGGTCCCACTAGAGGGGTCCATGGCTAAATACTAACAGCCACACAGGTCGACCGATCAGGTTAAGCCACGCTTGCCGCGGTTGGTCTGTGGATGGGTGACCATCTTTACATACCGAGACCCGTCCGTGCCTCGGAAAGCACGTTAAGCCATTGGCCCCGGTTGTCATTCGTGGATCTTTGACAGTCGTTACGGATAGTCAGAAGCCCGAAAGTCGGATAACCAGTCTTATCATGGGGTATCGCATTACCCAGTAACGGTATTGTGGAGGTCAGGTAGGCAGTCCATGCAAAATACTGATATTCAGCTGCGTCCGGTTAGACTGGAAGCCGACCCCAACATAGTCGGGAAAAGGCTAGGCAGATGATGGTAGGTCCCAACAGATAGTCAGGTGAACTCCCTTTGCACTTGTAATCCTACGGAAGCATTTTTCATATATATTTCAAGGCTCTTCAGCATCTAGAGATATGAGGAACAGGGTGCAAAATTCGTCAACGTCTATAACGAAGTGTGTTATGTCTGGTGGGGTACTGCCTGATGGTTGTTATCGGGTTTCTTCATGTATGTAAATCATGTGAATAACTATGATATCGCGATGTAGATACGTTAGTATAGTTCCTTTAGCATGCAAGCCATGTTCCGGAGCGAGAGGGAGTGGGTCACGCAGTCACCTCCTTCTGCGAAGCAGTCATGCTAGCGAAGGAGGTGGCGGGATGGCTGAGGGAGGGAGCTCCCCGTCCCAGCCACCGCGGGAGACGCTCCAGGCATCGGGAGCCGCGTGACGACTGCCGGCCACAGTAGGCGCGGGCCTGCGGGCGGAGAGTACCTAATATGTGGGTAGCTCACCGTCCGATCAGGACCAGACCCGTGCCGGACGGCGCGTACGTGTTCCACGCGCGCCTCAATGAGATGTCAGCATCTGAGAAGGGGCCCGTTAGGACCGAAGCCTGCTGACTCAGCGGGATTTTCCGAAAAGGTTACCGCTGGCCCGGAACATAAAGGGCTAAGGAAGGAACACGGGTGGGTTTTAGTAAGTCAGAGTCTGACACTCCCTTCCGCTCCACCCAGAGCGGGAGGTCATTTGATGATTTCCATTCGCAAAAAAAAGGCTCTTCAGCATCTAGAGATACTCATATCTCTAGATGCTGAAGAGCCTTTTTTCTGCGAAAAAAGTTTCCACCCTTTTCCTCAAAAAGGGTGGAAACTTCGTCAACCTCCATAGCAAAGAGATATGTTTGGTGGGATAGTGCCTGATGGTCATTATCTGGTTTCTTCATGTATGTAAATCACGTGAATAACTATGAGACTCGATGTAGAATACGTTAGTATAGTTCCTTTAGCAGTATAAATGTCGACACAAGTATGATGTTAGAGAAAAGTACAAATTAATTCATAAAGTATAATACACCATGCCTCATCGGATTACATCTCTGTTGAAAACAACGGGATGCAGGGTGATGGTGTTCCCTTGACGAAGGATTGAATTAAAACCAGCTAGTCATGAGGTAAAAACAGTAGTAATATAATTATTGTCTATGCAGGCACACGATTAATACGCACAGTACATATAGACATATCACAGGTAAATCAATTACAAGTAGGTTCAACTTGTGCACTAAAACACTAACTTTATAATTTATACTGACTGGCACTATTTAGCGCGGCGCGGTAGTAGGCCGAAACTTTGGAGATGTTTATTCACTGGAGGATAGCTCGCTACTAACTCTGTAAGTCTAGAGACGGTCCTTTAATACCTCCGGAGTATAGAAAATCTATTGCATAATGATTCAGAGGGGAAAAATCCCATGTGCGTCATAGCTTCACATCAATGCAAGTACTTTCGCAGCTGCAATTGCGAGTTTGGGAAAAAAATACGACATTCGGTCAATTTGGAACTTGCTACCGACAGGTTTTGCTTACGATCCAGTGGGTCCCTCTTAATGGCAAACGACATCGTGGCAGGCCCAGACTGAGTTGCCGGGATGAGCTCATCCTGGTCCTTAGCAGCTTTGAACAGAGAGAAGTGGAAAGAGAGTACGGAGGCCTTTGCCCTGCAGTTGGTCATCACAGGCTAATAATAATAATACCGACAGGTTAGCTTCTCGAACACGCGAGTGTTTTGGGGTATTGACAAGTTTCAATAACATAAAATAGAGCTGTACTATTTGCTTCGCCTACAATCTCTGTATTACAAAACCTAAAGCATTTAAATTTATTTATCAGTGATAACTGAAAAATAAAACAAGCCGCCCCTATTTTGCCCACATTCAAAATCGCTGAATTCTAATCACTTGAACCAAAACCACAACCGCCTATTTGTCTATTAAGCTTGTTTACTAAACAATTTAATTTCTTTCAATTAATTAACGTTTCATTTTGTTATTAATATAAATAAATGCATAATTAACATGTTAGTGGTATTTAATATAAACTTGTTGACTTTAATTAGTAACCACATGACTGTGTAAGCTAATATTATAATTTTATTTATCTTTCTTTTTCATTATAGCTAATAATTACGATACCTATTTTCTTCTTCACGAGTTGATGGTAATCTAAGTGGAATCGGCCCAGAATTCGGTTACGTGTTTGGCGCTATCACTAGGGTCAGTTCCTGTAACGTGCAGCTGACAGGACACGCAGAACATGATATTAAGTGTCATAACATGATAATATTTACGTAATTATAATCTATGCTAATATTTAAAATAATAATAATATGTACATTTATATGAAAATATAAGCAAAATAAACCCAGAGCATCAAAAAATTCATCCACATCGGTCTCAACAGGAACAGTGCCCAAAAGGCTGGCAACACTGCCACGTTGTATGGCGATGCTAATTCTTTTGCCCTCTGATCACGTGAAGAGTCGTCTAACCGCTTGGCGATATCTCGAAAAACCAAGTGGGCACTTGGACCCCACGGCCCTAGTGTTTCAAACCCAAACGGTTCGAACGTATAACTCCCAATCACGTTAAAAAGGTTTTTAGTGTCCTATCTTTTATGGAATAGCACCACATTTACACTTCAAGGCGGAGTCGTCTATGAATCTCCACCTGATTAGGTTTTCCTTGCTTTAGGCAACCTGGGTCCAGAGTCTATTTAAAGGCTTCCAGGTAACCTAAGGTAACTCACGTCCAGGTGGAAGATCTTCAGCGAGTGAACCGAATAGTCTGGGTAAGGAAGAGAGAGTGCACCTGTGTCCGCGCCAAGGACTGCGGGGTATATAATTACGTAACATACTAACAGTAGTAATAGCTTTCATTTAGACAGTTCATTCAGACATTGAATGAACGTATGAAGCAATGTATTAGCAATATCGTTCAAAATTATTCAGACTGTGCTTGATAGTGTGTTAGAACAGTGGTGGCCAAGTGGTGACAGCCACGACTTGCGAGTTGTAGGTCGTAGGTTCGAACCCAGACAGGCGCTTTCATCATCATCATTTCAGCCGAAAGACGTCCAGCTGGACATAGGCCTCCCCCAAGCACCTCCACTTCGACCGGTTCTGTGCTTCTCGCATCCAACGGGTTCCTGCGGCCTTCACAAGCTCGTCGGACCACCGGGAGGCCTTCCAACGCTACGTCTTCCGGTACGCGGTCGCCACTCCAGAACCTGTTCCGGCCCCATCGGCCATCTGTTCCGCGAGCAATGTGCCCTGCCCATTGCCACTTATGTTTGACAATTCTTCGGGCTATGTCGGTTACCTTGCTCCTGCGGATCTCCTTATTCCTCATTTCAGACTGAGAGACAGGCGCTTTACTTTGTGTAAATTATATCGTCACCACTGCTCTCAAAACGGTAAAGGAAAACATCGGTAGGAAACCGGCATGCCCTAGAACCGAAAATACGAAGACATGTGACATCTACTAACCCGCACTGGGCCCGCGTGGTGGCTTACGGCCCTCTCCCTCTCACAGAGAGGAGGCCCGTGTCTCAGCAATGGGCACATTATAGGCTGATGATGTATGTAGTGTGTTAGACAATCAGGGTGCTGGTCTCAGCTGAGATTGGTCGTCAAGGCCGAAATTCGTTCTGGAGGACTTTATTTAAATTCTAAAGTGAACCCTATCTACTCTCCATGGCAACGCGATAACGATGACTATACAATTCCACTCGATGTCGGGTTACGGATCGATACAGTGGTTCAGAGATAATGTAATAGTCACTACAGTTGACATCTCAATTGATGATCCAACGCTGATTGGCAGTTTCGCGTCATTAGGATTCGGTTAGGCTGTGTTCCTCGTACAATGATTTAATCCCGGTGTCGTGGCTTGATAAGAATTTAATTGGATCAAGTAGTACCTAACATGATTCGAATATTTGGTTATAACATAGTTATATTTCGACTTGATGTAGTAAGTTTATTCAAGTTTGTAGCGGTATCGACAACGCCACATGCGAACAACGCCTCATACTGACGTCACAAAAAATCCTGCATCTCGCAAGCAGAGTTTACCGCGCAACTAGCATAGATACAACGGCCCGACATGAATCATAGGGCAGTTGCCCGCCAGACACAACAACGTCTGGTCAGAGGATCCTCCCTTTTCTATGGAGGATGAGTGAACTTTACACCCCGTTCTTCATACGTCTATTAGTTCACTAAGTATATAGAGAAAATTTAATATAGAATTATTTGCATTTCATTTTCCCGGTCGAACAGATTGTTTGCCGCGAGCAACCCGTGGATGCGTGACCATCTTCATACCGTGACCGGGCACCTCAGAAAGGACGTTAAGCCGTAGGTCTCGGCCGTCATTCTTGGATCTTTGACAGTTGTTACCGGTCGGTCGTCAGAGGCACGAAAGTCTGACAATTGTTACCACCCAGCAACTGGATCGTGGAGGTTAAATAGGCAGTCCTTTATGCAATAGTTTTCATGGTTTTCAAGAGCGCTAAATTCCGATAGCGAGCGAGTCAAAATCAAAATTTAATACAGAGGATACGAAAATTTAAAAAAATGCGTCAAGGTTGTCGTTTTCATAGTTTTCGAGGCAGCCAAAGCCGATAGTGAAGTCAAAATGAAAATCCAAGATAGCGACAATTTTATGAGAACTTCTAAAAACGTATATACTTGGTAGGTTCTGTATTAAAAAAGCTTAAGGGCTTTGAAAATACTCAATATATTTATTGCTTCCACATGTGAAGCTTATCCGTACCATATGTACTATAGCGACATTTTAAAAATGGCGGCCACATGAGACCTTTACAAATCTGTAGCTGACATCAATGCAAACAGAAAACTTGAAAAGACCAAACCCTGTAAAGAGTCACGCTTTCGAAATATTACCCGTTCAAAAAATCTTTAAGCCCCTTTACACTTTCTCTCTCTGTCTGTCTCTTTCTATTATATACGAGTGTGTGCGTGCTAGTATTGCGTGAGGATCTTCGTTCCTGACAGAGGTCCCCAGCGGTAAACTTTTTTTTTCTATTGTGAAACTATAACTTTTGATCATTTGTATTTTTGGCGAAGTCTCTAGAGAGACGTGTCGCGAGTCATTTGTTTCCTATTGAATACATCACTTTAAGAGCGCTTTCACATTTAGGCAACTTTAGCAGCGCGACAGTCGCGCGGCTGACTCGCGACTCTCGCTCTGTCAGAATTTCATAGTTTAAACAGAAGCGCGGCGGTCGCGCGCAACCGCCGCGGCCGCCGAGTGCGCTCAGTCGGCGATGAGCCAGTGTTGCAAACGTATGTAATTGTAGACTACACAATGAGCGAGTTTGATACCGAACGATTTATTATTGAAATCAAAAGCAGGAGCAACAATGTTTCTCCGTCGGAATCCAATTTTGAAATGAAGTGCGCCACTGTGAACTAAACTGCGGCGCGGCAATAACGGCTTATAATGTGAAGGAATGTGCTTCTGCCGCGCTACTGTCGCATTGCTAACGTCCTAATGTGAAAGCGGCCTAAACGTGGGAATTTGTTTCACCAAACAAAATAAACAAACAAACAACCTATGACATTCATGAAAGACTAGCTGCGCCCCATGGTTTCACCCGCGTAAATGTCAATCCCGCGGGAATTTCGAAATAAAAAAAGTAGCCTATATAATGTTAATCCAGAGTGTCAGCTACCTGCACACAAAATTTTATCAAAATTGGTCCAGCAGTTTGAGCGTAAAGAAGTAATAAACATATAAAGACACCCACATACACACACTCACAAACTTTCGCCTTTATAATATTACTGTGATTATAGTGTGATTTCTATTAACAATCAAGACACTTTGGTAAGAACAACTTTGAGAAGGAGGCTAACAGAAGAATTCAGTTAGGCTGGGTAGCGTTTGAAAACTTTGTCGAGTCTTCTCGTCGCTTATTCCGCAGAGCCTAAAGTCTAAAGGCTTCAATCAGTGCGTCCTGCCTGTTATGACTTAGGGAGCTGAAACGTGGACACTTACGATACGGCTGGTCCATAAATTCAAGGTCGCTCAGCGAGCAATGGAACGAGCTATGCTTGGAATCTCTCTGAGGGATAGAATCCGGAATGAGGTGATCCGGCAGAGAACCAAAGTTGTCGACATAGCTCACAGAATAAGCAAGCTGAAGTGGCAATGGGCCGGCCATATTAGCCGTAGAACCGGTGACCGTTGGGGTAGACTTGTTCTTGAGTGGAGGTCGTGAATCGGCAAACGTAAAACTAGACGCCTTCAAGCAAGGTGAAGCGACGATCTTCGCACGGTGGCTGGGTAGCACCTGGATGAGAGTTACCAAGAAATGAGCTGAATGCCATGCAATTAGAGAGACCTGTATCCAGTAACTGCTGTAAGCTGATGATGATCTAGACACGAAGATCAGTACCAAAAGCGGAATTGACTACCGAAACGATCTTGTACTTGTACTTGGCTATAAAAATCACACTAATATTATGAAGGCGAAAGTGTGTGTGTTCATATGTTTGTTACTTCTTCACGCTCAAACGGCTGGACCAATTTTGATAAAATTTTGTATGGACGTTCGTTGTGGAATTTAGGATTTCATTAAGTGGACGAATCCCTTCATAGTTTGTTTCTTTTATCTCTCTCATGCATATCACACTTTTACAATAGATTAATTGTCAGTTCTTGTAGGTACAAACGCCAAGCTACTACAATCTGTCAAATTTCTTTAATGGATTTTCAACTTTATTGCTAAAGTATAAGGTTCAAAGTTGATTGGGAAAATTTGACAGTTTCGGGTAGCTTGATATGCTGGCGTCTGTACATGACATACTTACATACATAATCAGCCTATATTGTTCCCACTGCTGGGACACGAGCCTCCTCTCTGTGAGAGGGAGTAGGCCTTAATCCACCATGCGGGCCCAGTGCGGGTTGGTAGATGTCACATGTCTTCGAATTTTTGGTTTTAGGACATGCCAGTTTCCTCACGATGTTTTTTTCACCGTTTTGAGAGCAGTGTTGATGATATAATTTACACAAAGTAAAGCTCCTGTCTGGGTTCGAACCTACTCGTAAGTCGCGGCCGTCACCACTGGGCCACCACTGCTCTACTGTTGAGTTAAAGAACGTTATTATAGATTGAATCAAACAAACTTCGAAAGACTACCAAAACACTACAACAATTTGTCGAAAACCTATTCAATAGATTTCATCAAATCTACCTTCACCTTTCAATATATCTTTGATCAATCAAAAACCAAAATTAAATAATATTCTTCCGATATGCATTGTAATCAAATCACAATAATATTACAACATACCTCGTAAGCAAAAAAATAACGATTGCGCATCGTATGAAAAATCACCCGAGTCGGATATCAAACACTATAACCGACGTTTATCCAATACCAATACCAATAACCCGCTAACCGGGTAACCGGGTAACCGGAAAAGTTTTCACTAACCCCGTTACAAATATTACGCAAACATACCAGTTGGAACTAGTTTGCGTCAGATAAAAGCGGTTATATCGGGTTCGGTAAAATTTTGTCGCTATAACTTTTATTTGCTTTGAATTTGTTTGAATGGTTGTGTTTTGTTTCTTGTTTGGGATGTGGGTAGGTTATCTAAATTGCTCATCAAGTGTGTAGGATTCTTCCTACAAGCAAGCATTATTAATTAAATATTACTGACGTTGATAGCAAAATAGGATCACCCCTATTACATCAGTCAACTTAGCCTATTGCAGTCCACTGTTGGACATAGGCCTCACCCATGCTGCCCTCCACCTTCCGCATCCAGTCTGTTCCAGCCACTTTTCTGAGGTCGTCTGTCCATCTAGCTGGAGAGGCGTCCCACACTAAGCTTGCCGATAAGCGATCTCCACTCCAGGACTCATCCCTATAACATGCTGTACACGTTTTTTTTTGGGTGGGAATTCATCAAATGACCCCTCCCGCTCTGGGTGGAGTGGAAGGGAGTGTCAGACTCTTACTGACTAAAACCCACTCATGTTCCTTCCTTAGCCCTTTATGTTCCGGGGTAGCGCGGTAACCCTTTCGGACAATCCCGCTGAACATGCTGTACCCTAACCATACTTTCCAGTCAAGACCTTTTTCGAGAACATCCATACTATTATTTCAAATTCGAAAGTAACTCTGTCTGTCTTTCTGTCTGTCTGTCTGTATGTTACCTTCACGCCTAAATCACTGAACGGATTTCGATAAAATTTGGCAGAGAGATAGATTGCATCCCGGGAAAGGACATAGAGTAGTTTTTATCCCGATATTCCCACGGGATCAACACTTATGTGGGTGAAACCGCGGGGCACTGCTAGTTTTCTATAAAGAAATAAAAAACCACGTCGAAATTAGCACTATTTCGAGTCACCTTCCACCATCTGCCTAGCCTTTTCAAAACTTTGTTGAGGTCGGCTTCCAGTCTAACCGGATGCAGCTGAACACCAGTATTTTAAATGGAACGACTGCCTATCTGACCTCCAGAACCCAGTTACTGGGTAATACCATACCCCTTGGTAAGACTGGACTCGTAACGACTGTCAAAGATCCACGAATAACAGCCGGGAACAACGGCTTAAAGTGCTTTCCGAGGCCGGATGGGTCTCGGTATGTAAAGATGGTGACCAATCCACGGACCGACTACGGTAAGTGTTGCTTAACCTGATTGATCGATCCGTACGCCTGTTATTTCCTAGCAACAAGCCCCATTATTTCGAGTCACCAGAAGACAGAATCTAGAAATCAGACTTTATCAAATACTACAGTATTCCGGTATCGCTCACTAAGCTGTCCATAGTACAGACGCCAGCACATCAAACTACTACAATCTGTAAAATTTCTTTAATAGATTTTCAACTTTATCGCTAAATCATAAGGCTCAAAGTTGTTTGGGTGAAATACAGTTTCGGGTAGCTTGATGTGCTGGCGTCTGTACTTTCATAGGTATGCATTTAGTAAAAAGCTATTATTTTGACATTACAAACAGAGACTTCAATTTTATTTGTTTGTATCTATTGTACAAATTTCCACCTTGATAGGTATGAACGCTGATAAAAATGTTAAAAGCTGTTTTAAGTTTGCCTTTGGTTTTCTAGCGTAGGTAATACGTTAATTCTACTAACAAATAAATAAAGAAATAGAATCCAGAACCGATAGCTGTCATAAGACTGCATTTAACTCCTTATTAAGGCGCGATAAGAAGCAAAAAAATCGAACGAACGACTATAGCGCATCGCGGCAACAAATAAGGTTCAAAACAGCGATGCATTTCATGTTAGTGGAATCGAATAATCACCTAAATCAAAGTAATTTTGCAGATTAAGGGCTGATTTCTCAATCATCTGATAACTTTATTCGAGGAATAATTTTGAAATTTTGACAGTTATTTCATAGAAAAACTGTCAATCGTCAATTTTATTCCTCGAATAAAAGTTATCTAGCGATGGAAAAAACAGCCGTTGGGGCTGATTTTTCAATCATCTGATAACTTTATTCGAGGCTTGCTTTTGAAATTTTGACAGTTATTTTATACAAAAACTGTCAAACGTCAATTTTATTATTCGAATAAAAGTTATCTGGCGATGGAAAAATCAGCCTTTAATGAAATTAAAAAATAAATGCACGAAACAATAGAATATTTTTTAGGCATTTTATTAATTGATTGAATTCCCTTAAATATAATTATGATAGCTCTGATTTATTATGATACTATTTTATTTTTATGAAATATTTTTGGTCTTTTCTCTGAATATTTGACAATACACTAAATTTTTTTCTGCCTCGTAAATATAATTATACAAATGAGCCTAACTGTGAGACAAAAAATGAGCGTTTTACGGTGTCCTGCGTTTGGGTAGCGCCTTAATTGTGCTCTTTACCCACCAAATTCTTTATCCAAAACCAGTCTTAATACGGTCCAAAAATCCGGATATATCGTCCGGTTATCGAGACCTGAAACTCCATTAACCGGCCAGTGCTACGTCTGGAATATTGAGTGAATGTGTCCAATTAACCCTTAGCCATTTCCACCCTTGACGGCGTAGAAAATCTAACCCTTGTTAGTGTCAACCCTTAAATTCGGATAATCCTGATATCGACAAGCGTTGAACCGGTTAAGATACCTTTTGGACCGGGCAAAACGCCCGGGTAGTATTTTGTGTAGGCTGGTTTTTGTCGCAGTTATTTTTTAGCCAGCTGCTGTCCGGTTTTTATTGGAGTTACGGTTTTATTGGTTCCGTTTAGTTCGGTTCGACGTTGAGGAAAAAGTTTGGAAGAGTAATATCGGTTTGCAGATGGGCATGTTTTGGAATAAATGTTTGTACTGTAGAATATTGGCTTTTCTAATTAAAATACTACTGAAATAATCTTTTATTTCAAAGGAGTATAGCCTGAATAAAAACAGGGTATAAAAGGTGAATAGATTAGAAATCTACAGCACAGATGTCGTTTTTTTTTTAAAGTGAAAATACTGTTACCGTAACCGCCTCTGTTTTAAGTTTTGGCCATTATAAAGATATCAACGCACGGTACATTTTCTTTGGGAAGAATAACCTTCAAACATATTTATAAAATTACTATGCTTTTTCAAGTTTTCACTTCTGTCGGCACTTACTGGAGTGCCACTGTTTTTTCATATTCATTACTTTTTGCATAAATTTAAGTTTATGAAAAGAAAGTTTTAATTTTGTTACTGGGTAAATTAAATCACTTTAACATGACAAATATAATTTGTATAGTAAAGCCGTCATGAGTGAAAATCTCCTTTATATGTATATGATTGCCAATTGTGTATGATAAGCATTCTGTCCAAATCTAATCAAGGAATCCTACGGAACAATTCCTTCCAGTATTGATTGCCTCTCTTCGCCACCAAATCCTAATTCCTAATCACATCACACTAATATTATAAAGGCGAAAGTTTGTGAGTGTGTGTGTGAGTGTGTGTGTGTGTTTATATGTTTGCTACTTCTTCACGCTCAAACGGCTGGACAAATTTTCATAAAATTTTGTATGGAGGTAGCTCACACCCTGAATTAACATATAGGCTACTTTTTATCCCGATATTCTTACGGGATCGACAATTACGCGGGTGAAACCGCGGAGCGCAGCTAGTTTAATATT